>VZTE01001278.1:1224942-1259500 GCA_013397775.1 Eulacestoma nigropectus | reverse complement strand
AGGGGAGTCTGGAGATTGTAGAAGATGTGGTATGCAACACTCAGTCGTAACTCAAGAACTGTTTCTGCACCTGTTCCAGTGAAATTCACAAATGGAAAAAAAAAATTAGGTTTGTTCAGAGGATCTTAGGCTGGGTGGTTAGGTAAAGGGGAGTAAAAGATTGACTTGTGAGAGAGAGATTGTCTTGCACATGTTGGGGTTGATAAGAGAGGACAGGCAGGCAGCCATTCAATGATCATGAGTGAGACAGACATAGAGGGACAGGAGCTATGTGCCCCACATGTATGGAAAAGTCTGCTCCCACTTTCAGTGGTTTGGTTGTCACTGCTACTGTCTCTGCTGTTTTCAAGTTCTCATGAATTTGTGATGCTTTTATGGCAGGCGCTAAAGCAAACAGAGATTCCTGGGGACTGCACAGTTCAGCACACTTAAAAGGAGAAAAGGGAGACAGAGGTGCTCCAGGACCACCAGGTATACTAAATCTAATACGTCATTGACACCCTGTGGAGGAATATATTTTTAACTTCAAAAGCAATTCAGCAAGATACTTGGATATTTATCTCTGCAGCCTTACCTGCCTAAAGATTGACACTCATGTTCCTTGATGAACTGACACACAGAACAACAAAGCCCAGAATGTTATCCAAAATGTCTTCTGAAAAGGCAGGCTGCACATGTGTGAGCATTAGGAATGTGTTAAGTACAAGAATAGATATTGAAATGTAAGTGGATGGTCAGAGATTTTTTGACCTTTTAGAAGGACATCACAAGCACTTTCTGAGATACCATTTTGTTGTCAATCTTTCTGAGACAATTGGGCTAAAATCCAGTGCTTCACATTTCAGGGTAACACACCTGTGCATTCTGAGTTCCAGGAAGTCAGCTGTTGGTGACAGTCCCACTTCTAACAGGAGATGGAAGTAGATTATTTCCATTTCAACCAATTTTTTTAATATTTTCTGCTTTATTTGTGAAAACTGTGAAGAGTCTGTGTGCACTGCAAATACCATTTCACTAGCAGTAGGAGTATTATAACAGTTATTCCTCACCCAAAGATTTACTTTCTGTATCAAAAAATTGGTACACATTGCTAATTCTTACAAATTCAAAAAGAGGTACAGGAGTGAGCATCTGTTAAAAAACACTGTAGTTACAAACTCTTCATTTTCTGTATGTTTTTTGAAATCTCATATACTGAGGTAAAGCTTTGATAGGTGCCAGAAATAATTTGAAATAGAAAATGCAGTATATTGAATTAATGTTGCTATACCATATTTATAATAATTTTCCTTTAATGCATTGATAATAACTATATTATCCCCATATAATAACTATATTAACTCCTCACTATATCTACATGGATATTTCTGTCTTTGTTCCAAAGACATAGTTCTGTTGACTGAAGATGATATTTTGGTTATTTTGAAGACAACATCTGTTTGTTGTAATAAAATCAATTTTCCTGTCTTGTCCTCATTAATTTTTATTCTGACCCAATACCTTAAAATAAGCCATTAGCAATTTCCAGTCATCAATAAACTTGTCAAAAGAAGAAGCAAGAAACATTCCTAAACAGAAACAAAGAAAATTTTCTCTTCTATGCTGGCATATCCACCACGAACCTGTCTGTTCTTTTTCAGGTTCTGTATTGAATGTAAATTAATGTCTTAGAAGTATTTTCTTGCCTATATCAGTTGATTTCACGTGCTTCATAAGGAGAAGATTATGAGAGGATTGTGCTTATGATTTTGCTGTAAAACTGCAGCTAGTAAAGAATGGCAAAAATAACGCAAGAATTCTGATTAAACTGAAAACTCAATTCACTTTTCTCCTAAAATAACAGAGATTCATTCGTTTGCCAAGCAAATGCAATAGATTGACTGACTCCAACATTTTGTGAAGTTGAAGCATGTTAACTAAGACCAGTTCTGTTGCTGCTCTAAAAAAATTCCTGTTTGTTTTTTGCTTAATGATGTAGTTGCTGAAATATTCTTTCATACAAAGCACTTCTCTAGCTCTCACGGGTGTCCACATAACCACTGACAGGGAAAATTTACAAGCCAGTAGTTGCATAATTAAAGTACAGGAATTTTTCAAAAAACCTTTTCTGAGGGGCAGGTGGCTGAAAATCTTTCTGCTACCTCTGTTGAGTTCCAGCAATCAGAAGAGCTTTCTGAACCATGGTATTTGTCCATGCAGTGGATTTATTTTTGTTTCGCACAAAATGTCACCTCTCCAACCTTATAAGCAGGGCCTATTAATTGATAACATGCAAAAATATGAAGCCAACACAAAAAGTGTGAGAGCAAACTCAACAGACCTGGGCTTCATGTACCTTATTCAGACCTAGACAACTTGCTGGTCATCCTAGAAAGACCTCAGATAGTGCTCAGTGTAGACATTAATACTAAGCAACCTCTGAGAAGGTCACCTGACATTCCATTCCACCTGTCCATTCCTTTCCACTCACAAGTATCAAGCAGATCACTGCTGCAAGCTGTAATTGGTAAGGGTTGGAATAAAATCCAAATATATGCCATAATGAGAATACATTTCTGTCTCACAATGTCTGCTTGATTTAATTTTATCTGAGGTGGTACACTGGGAAATGAGTCCTATGGCTGGTGGGGGGTTGGGCCCAAAGATGTCAAAAATTAATCAAAACACATTTGAAAGAAATGCATTGAATCGTTATGGGAAGCTGTAAAATAGGTTTTTTTCCAAATGTATACCAAGCAGATAATATTTGAAGGCTTTTTGAACCTTTTGTGCTGGCTTGACACCTTTGGCTGACCAACATTGGCAGACGATACAGGTGGTGTAACAATTGAATCTGATTTTGGTTTTCATTGCAGAAAAATGACAAGGAAGAGTTATTATACAATTGGCAGCACAGCAGCAATAGTATCTTTTTCTCTTGTAAGCTCTGGCACTGTCTTTGCAGGAAAGATCACATATCTATCACCCCACCACCAGCAAAACAGACGAAAACCTTCTCTTTTAGCGTGGCTTCCATCAAAGGGTTTATCTTGGATGCTTCTCTTTCACTCCTCTTCTCAGCTGCTATGTTTTCAGAAAACTGGGAATTTTTCATATTTGAGCCTTCTTTGCGTCTAATTTTTCTGAAATCCCAATCAGATTCAAAAGTTATTAAGGTGGAGGAGTGACAGACAAGATAGGCTGTGTAAGTCTTGCTTTGTTAGGAAACCAAACTAAAAATATCTGTTTGATCTAAAGGTTAATGCCATTATTGTAAATAGTTTTCCTTTAAACTCCTAAACCAGTAATACCCTAAGCAGTGCTTTTAAAAGGAAAATTACAGATAATTATTGTGCTTTACTGTATTTTCTTCATTTTTCAGGTCCACCTCTGCCTCCATCGTATTTCAGCCACTTTATTAATAGCATAAAGGTAATTATATCCCATTTGTGTTTGAGTTCTGTTAAGCTCTTTTAAAGTGTACTTTGCTATAAATTAAGCACAAACCTATGCAACATGGTGAAATACGCAAATAAAAGAGCATCAGCAACTACAAATTATTAATTTCTTAAACTCCAGCTGCATAGGCAAGTTTATTACAAGTGTAGAGATAGCAGTTGTCAGAGTTCTATAAAGATTACTTCTGAAAGAAACTTTATTACTGAGGCTTTTTACCTTCCCAGTGGTATTAAAGTGAGTCATAATTCACTGTTACCTAACATATCTGCCTTAAATGAATGCTTTTGTTTCCATGCCAGCTCAGTTAAAAGACATCCATTACCTAAAGGGCTTCTAGAACACCGGGTGAGGGGAAAGGGGAGTGAAAATCACTTCCATGTCATATTATTTGTATTTTAAGCACACTGAATGAAATTAGATTATGGAAACTACTTTTCCTGGAAGCTCTTACAACAAAGTATACCTATACCTTGATTTGTTTATTCTCTTGACTGCTTCAAGCAACAAAAAATAATAACAACCTAATAGTATTTTAAATGTTTTTAAATGAATAAGACTCTTTATCAGTAGAAAAACTGAAAAAAATTGAATCAAGTTCTCTTTTAATGATGTTACCAAAAGTGTTGTGCTGACAGTCTCTTGGAAGGACTCTTAGTGCTGCCTGGTCTTAGGATTTTGTTTCTGCTTGGCTGAGTACACCCAAGTTATTCCTATGGCATAAAGTGTCCCATGTATGTAGCAAAGTTGATACGGTTTCTTTGACGTCATAGTGTAATGTCTGTAACTTTACAGATTTAGCTGCCAAGAACTCATTTTTCATCCAGTCCTTCAACTCCCCAAAATGGCCTGGCATAAAGAAAACTTTTGAGTCATGTTTACCAGGAATCTAAAAAACTAAAAGTTGGAGGAGGAGCTATACATAACCATCTCCTCTGGCTGTCTGCAGATACCTGCCATTCTTGCCCTTTGCCTCTTCTATCCACAGGTTTATTTCTCAGAAACGTGAAAAAAGTAGACAAAAAAAAAATTGAAGAGGAAAAAAAGCAGACAAACAAAAAAATAATGTGAGGAGGAATGTATAAATGCTGTGGCTCATCTTGCACAGAGAGATAATAATGTAGTACTTAAATGTTTCTTCTTACCTATTGTTCTGTTTCCCAAACTAACTGATAATCAGTGATGCAGAACAGAAGACAAGCAGTTTAAAGTGTCTGCAATTTTGTGTGGTGTCTCTTCTGTTATCCTGGTACACACCTCCACCCTGCTCTGTTCACTTTGTCACGTACTTTCAAATAGCTGTCCATTCGATGTCAATCTTGCTTTGCTTTTTCCTTGGTGCTGGAGGAAAGCACAAAGCCAGGCTTTTATGCTTCCTCCAACTCTCTCTTCGCCTCCAGCTACAGCATTGAACAAGATTTTGCTGGGCAGAATAGCAGGAAACAGAAACAGAGGCATTTTCTCTGCCTCCACCTAACCCCACCTCCCCTAGCCCTTGCCCTGAGAGAGCCTTGCAGCCTCCATAGAGAAAGCGTTCCTTTTCATCCCATATCTATATCACAGAAGAAGAAAGTGATGTTAAAAACATTTCAAGCAGGTCTTTTCTTTATCAAACTCAGAGATTTCATGTAAATTTAAAAGTTCTGTGCATTGTGTTCTCATTTCACTTCAGCTCAGCGTTTTAAAATACATTTTCTTCAAAGGGTGAAAAAGGAGACAATGGAGTCACTGGTGTAAAAGGAGAAAAAGGAGAACCAAGTGGAGGGTTTTTTCTAACAGGACCTCCTGGACCACCTGGAAGACCAGGATTAATTGTGAGTCATGCAAGTTGTAGAATGGGAATATTTGTCACTACCCATTTAGAAATAATTTAGAAGACACTAAAAAGAGACAAATATCAGGATTGCTAGGAACTATATAAAAACTTACCTGCTAAGCATTAGGTGAATAGGAGAAAATTGCATTAAGCGTAAACACGGTCACTTCACTGTTGTGCATAGAATTACTCTGCTATGAAATACTGATGTAATGTGCTCAGCTGTCTCATATATCTACACTGGTATCTAGACAATTCTATTAACAGCATTACAACAGCAGCATATATAATTTGTGATGCAACTACTTACACCCCCATAAATACCAAAATAGGCCATGTAAAGTTAGTCAGAGGCTGACTTGAAAATAATTGGCCATCTAAATAATTAATCCTATTTTCCTAGTAATCCAAAAACATGAATGAAAAGACCAGTGTGTACCCATCTGGATCATTTCTATAAAATTCAGCCACTGTCTACCTTTTAATTTTATCTTCTTGCAATTGCCACCACAGCTGCTTTGGAAAAATATGCACTAATTCTTTGGAAACAAGTTTATCCCTGGTGTCTGGCAACAAGTATGTGCATTGCATTCCTCTGTTGCCGTGTCTGTGTCAAGAACCATGAATGAGTGGGCCGCAGCTGAGAATGAAGTGTTAGGTTAGCAAGACCACCCTCAAAAATCCCCTGGTTCTGTTCCGCATTGCTGAGAACCATCTCCCTGTTTAGAAACTGTTCTACTGGCAGGGAGGAGCTGGATGGCACAGCTGAGCTCCAGGGTCCAGTGTGTTCCATGTCTGCAGGATGGTGTGAGCACGGGGAGCACAAGCCCTCCTCAGTCAGGCTGAGGACACACTGTTAAACTGGAAAGGAAGGGAGTCGGACCCTTTTTATTCTGCAAGTCTGGCAGCTGGAGAGGTTAAGGGCTAACATTTGATCACAGGAGGGAGAAGACAGCACTTGTCATGAGGTATACACCCTGCACAGACACACTTTACATTAAAGTTTTCCACAAACTCTCTGAGCCCATCAAAGCAAGCAGTCTCAGCGTGAGCAGAGATCCAGGACTTGGAGAGCACTGTTGAGAGTTTTGCAGGTATCAGCTGCTCAGGGATAGGTATGAGAATTTTCAGAAAGCTTTCTGAAGTTTAAATCCTTGACTTTAATTCAATATGTGGTTAAATTTTCCTTTTCCATTATACTCATGCCACCTTGGAGAAAATTACAAACTCATGTCTAAATGGCCATGTAGTGGTGGCATAAATGTTGCCACCAGAGATGATGGCCCTGCAGCAGTGAAACCAATACATTCAAGGACATACTTTTCATCACTGACAGGGACCAAAAGGGGACTCAGTTGTTGGACCCAGAGGACCTCCAGGGTTACCTGGCCTACCTGGCTTACCAGGTTATGGAAAAATTGGACCTCCTGGCCCACCTGGACCACCTGGACCACCAGGGCCCCCTGCAATATATGGCTCAGGTGAGCTTTTCACTGTATAGGTGAGTGTACAGCCGTGTGCCCACAACCCACACATGACCAATTCTTTCACATCTGGCAAGTTGTCCCACCTGCCCACCCTCTCTGCATACTTGAATCAGGTTGTTCCCCGCTCTCCTCCTGCCCTCCACCAATTTCTCCTGGGGTTGAGTTGGAATTAAGAGCACAAAATGGACAATTTCTCTGCGGACAGTTTTCACTGACTAGTGCCAGGGGAGTGCTATTGCGTGAAAGATCTTGCTATGGCTGGGAGGAAATCTGCATAGTCGAGACAGATTACCTTGAGAGCTTTGCAAAATCCATCAAATTGAGCAGCTGGCTAAATTTGGGCCAAAACGCTCTTCATGTGGGGAATGGAATTAAATCCAGCTGGTGGCCATCACAAGGGGTTTTTCCAGGGCTCAGTATTGAATCCAGACCGATCCAGTATCAGTTATCTCAGGTAGGGGATCAAATGCACCCTTTCATGAGTTTGCCCCGAAGTTGGGCAGGAAGGTTGATCTGCTGAAAGGTTCTACAGATGGATCTGGACAGACAGAACCAATGGGCCAAGGCCAGTTGTAGGAGGGTCAACAAGGCCAAGTGCCAAGTCCTGCATTTGGGTCACGACAACCTCATGCAGGTCCACAGGCTGGGGACAGAGTAGCTGGAAAGCTGCCCAGCAGAAAAGCACCTGGGAGTGCTGGTTGGCAGTTGCTGAACATGAGCCAGCGTGTGCCAGGTGGCCAAGAATCCACAGCCTGGCCTGTATCAGCAGTAGTGTGGCCAGCAGGACCAGGGCAGTGATTGTACCCCTGTACTCGGCACTGATGAGGCCACCTTGAATTCTGTGCTCAGTTTTGAGCCCCTCACTGCAAGAACACCTTTGAGGTGCTGGAGCATGTCCAGAGAAGGGCAATGAATCTGATGAAGGGTCTAGAGCACAAGTCTGATGAGGAGGAGCTGAGGGAGCTGGGGGTGTTTAGCCTGGAGAAAAGGAGACTCAGGGGAGACCTTATTACTCTACAACTGCCTAAAAGGAGGGTGTAGCCAGGTGGGGCAGTCTCTTCTCCTAGGCTACAAGCAATAGGAACAGAGGAAATGGCCTCAAGTTGTTCCAAGGGAGGTTTAGATTGGATATTAGAAATTTTTTTTCACCTAAAGGATTGCCACTGAAGCAGGCTGCCCGGGGAAGTGGTTAAGTCACTGTCCCTGGAAGTGTAACCATGGCAGTTAGGGACATGTTTTAGTAGTAGACTTGGCAGTGCTGGGTGTCACTGATGATCTTAAGGGTCTTTTCCAACCCAAGTGCTTCTCTGATCCTCTGATGAAAAGACAGTACCCACAGTAGAGTTTAGGTCTAGAATGAAACTGCTGGAGAACTGCTTTTAAAAACTAGTTGCTATGCAAATGCTGAGTAGAAATGTAACTTTAGGTTGCTTACTCTACCTTTAATGTTTTTCAATTTACTGGGTTAGAAAAGGAACAAAATGTGCCAAAAATAGTCACATCAAGAAGGAATTTTGCAAACAAGGTGACATCAAAGGGAGTATGTGGCTAGAAATCAAGTGTCACAGTTCCAGACATTTGTGCTTTTGACTCCTTTTGGGTCACAAGTTTCCTAGAGACAAGCCTCATCCTGTTAATGTCCAGCCTTGGGTTCTGGTGGATGAGGTCCTGGGCTCCTCTGACATTACTTGACAGGTATGCCTGAGAAAATGACTGATTGCTCCCTCTAGGAACTGTGACCAGCATGGGAATCCAGCCAGGTAAAACCAGAGCAGAGCACTCCTTAATCTCATCTGAAGATGGTGTACTAGTAGAAAGGCAGTTTTTAACTGAACAGAGACGTTCTAACACAGATCTGTTCTTCCTAAAGTTTCAACAGGTCTAGCAAATACTGGTCTCCATTCCTGAGAACTAACAGTTAGCCTGTTTTCCCACAAGACCTGTGCCTCCAGTATGCTAGTTTGAGGAGAAGACATCTCTGTCTTCAATTTGTTCTCTCCAGGTACTTCTTGAACCTGGTAAGACTTGTTTATACAGCAGGTGAGACCTCCAATCTGTCATCCACTCAATATTATTAAATTAGTATCTATCAGAAGTATTCATCTTCTGAATAATATTTGGGAAAGAAAAAATTCTTAATATGTTCAACACTGGAACATAGGCTTTATGTGAATCAGCCCCTGATCGTCACGATATGGACAAATCCACAGCATCCAGGAAGGTCATAAAGGTCTTCGGGCCTTTTCCTGTGTAACTTATATTAAGCACTTCTGGATATTAGCTAAGAGACCCAGTCAGACAAAACAAATTATTAGTAGTATTCCATCCCTATACTTTCGTTTATGCTCTCTGCCATTAGTCTTCATTATCCTCCTACACATTTTCCTCTTTGCTTTGTAAAAAGGTTCTTTAGGCAGTGCACATTTTACTAAATGTTAAGAACAGATGTTTATTTATGTCCTATCTTCAAGGCTCAGTTATCTCTTTTAAAGCTATTACTATCTGTAATTATAGAGTTCACATACTGTAGTATGGGGTTCACGTATTGTAATATAGGGAAAGAGGAATAGCTTATCTGCAGGTAAATAGCTCTAAACACTTCTGAGGACTGACCCCCTTCCCCCTGCCATTGGCATGAAGGACCTGCTCTGGAGTATCCTTGCAAATGCCTCTGCGCATAGATTTTTCAGTTTGTTAAAGGTGATTTCAAGGCTCCTCTGGGTTTCACAAAAACAAACAAGCGAGGTCCTTGTGTAGAAGCTCCTTCTTACAAACAGCTTCAAAGTTCCATTATCATGCCATGCATTTGCACAAAATGCATGCTTTCAGTCTTATGTATCTTTGAATCTTTCCTACCTTAAAAGAAAGAAGTCTTTGCTCCAGAAAAGAGCTCAAGGTGAAGAAATTCACTTTTGGAGTAGAGACAGATACTAGGTGGTGTGGACTGCATTCTTAGAAGTCCAAGTTCATACCCCTGAAGAATTCTTTTTCACTTTGAAACATAAGCTGAGCTTACACATGTGAATTTTTCATCTAAGGAAAAGTAAATTTTTATTTGCCTTTAGAGCAAAAGATGTAATGACTCCCTCAAAGCTTTTATGGGCAGGAGCAAAAAGTTCTTCCTCTTCCGTATGCAGAAGAACTAGTTAGCAGAACAGCATCCTGGTCAATTTAAGCAGGTCTGGTTCTTCATTTGCAGTTTCTACTACAGATTGCAATCTGTTGGCCTTAACATCCCAAAAAAACAGAGAAAAGACTGTTTCATCATTGCTTCTAAAAAAATCCTTAGAATGTATTTTCTGTAGTTGACTTGAGCTATTCAGGACACGACAATGGCTATTTAAAACTTCCACTGCTCCTGGACACCACCACTAAGTCCTTTCTTTATGTCACTCACATTTTCTCTCAAAAAAGATGACCTTCAGCATGTATTGTATGCTTATTTTATTTTAGCAGCTGCAATGCCTGGGCCACCAGGTCCTCCTGGAGAGCCAGGGTCACCTGCCACCAGGAATCTGGTAAGAGAGCAAAATAAGGAAGTTTGCTATAGAAAATTTTCTTCAAGACTTTTGGTGGTCACTGGTAGCCCTGAAAGAGGAGTGAAAGTTCCATCCTGTGTTTTTATTTATTAGAATGTTTTGTAAACCACATAATTTTAAGATGCAAACTGTAGCTTTCCCTAGAAAATCTAAAAATTATTGTGCCAGAGAATACATGTAAATTTGTTTCCTTTTCTTACATTATGAAACAAATCAAAATTGGATCCAAGATATCCATGAAGAAAAAAAACCAGCTAAGACAGAAGTCTTAGTTATTTCTAAATTAAGAATTCATAGTTTCTGGGGAAAAAAACCAAACAAGCAAACAAACAAACAAACAAACAAAAAACCCACCCCCAAAAAACCCTATTCAAGCTAGCAGAGGACATTCATTGCAATTCTCAGGGGAGAAACAAATGTTCAAAGACTGGTGCCCCAAGACAGAAGACACTAGTTGCAGGCTGGGAGCTGCTCTGTCAGATAGAAGGTCCCAGCTTACTTAGGTCAAAACTAAGATTAAAAAAAAATACAAATCTATAGTAGGGTCTGCATTATTCATAAAGTATTAATATGCTTTCTGACAATGAAGAAATGAGAAAAAAATGTGAAAGAAATTACACTTTCCTGAAACTTGCCCCAGTTTTAAACTACTGCACTTTTCTTCTGAACTCTGCCATTTTGACCTAGGATGCTAAGTTGTAGCAGTGCAATGATCTTCACTCTGTACAAAATTTGTACAAAATTGCTGTAGTTCTACTACAATCCACAGAACGATGATGCGGGTATGTCAAAGTCGCAATATATTCGTATTACTGAATATGAATCCCTTATGGATTAAATTACATAAAACTCACTTTATGAGCATTTCCTGCAGAAGAAGTTTCAACATTTATGTGTCCAAATGAGACTATTTAACTTGCAAAATGTTTTGTGTGTCTAATGAACTATGTTTCATTTTCCTATTTGACAGGTTGCAACATTCCAAAACATTGAGGGTATGTTGGAAAAAGTTCACTATGTAGCAGAAGGCACACTAATCTATCTGAGGGAAACCAGTGAGGTTTTTATCCGTGTTCGAAATGGATGGAGAAAATTGCAGGTACTATTGCACTACACCCTAATCTTTTCCAACTGTCTTCCTCACAATGAAGCTGAGGGAGATATTTTTACAGAGGAGGAGAAGTGTGGGTGCAAGGCTCCTTTTTTTGAGTTCAGAAGCTCCTGGTGATATGGTTTTGTTCTACTCTCCCTTTTGGTTCTTTCAGCTTGGTGAGCTAATTCCTATCCCTGCTGACAGCCTTCCTCCTCCAGCCATATCAAGCCATGTAAGTACAAAATATTGGACTATGAAAAACTGAGTCTAGATGCATGATACACTGGACAGAAGTTGTATGCAGAACTCTGCACAATGTGATTTTCCACTGAGATTTGTCAGTTCAAAATAAGCATCCTACCACTACATAAGCTTGCAAATTGATTTGCTTGGACAGTCATCTGTTTCCAGTATCTTCTGAGACTCCAAACACTACAGAGACAAAGCCACATTTACAAAAAGCAGAATAAAGTAAGCTGCCCACAAAAAAACCCCAAACAAACAAACAAAAAAAAAAAAACAACAATCAAAACCAAAACAAAAAAACACAAAACAAAAGAGAACAAACAAACAAAAAATCACAAACCCACAGAATTCTGTTTCATAACCCTGGAATCAGTCATATCAAGCCCTGATTCCCTTCAAGGAAGGTCAGAAAAGAGTTTCTGAAAAGCAGATTTCCTTTGAAAGGTTATAGTCCTGTATTCAGTGTACCATAATCATCACCTGAATGTAGCTTACCCCACAGCATGCAGAGGGTGTACTCTAAAGCCTCAATTGTTAGTTTGAACCTGACCCCATTCTGCAAATTATTGTACCAACCTGCATGTGAACGTGCTGTCTGTCCCAAAAAATTGCAGAAGGATGAAAACCAAGAAGTGGCAAAGGAAGTTGAGAAGGGTTTTGTTGATGACAGGTTAATTGGTCTGCTGAGAAAATGAAAGGGCAAGAGAGTGCTAGGAAGGAGCAGTGAGAGGGAAGATGGCCAGAAAGAAATAAAAAAGGTTAGAGCAGGTCAGGAGAAGTTCACCTAGCACACTGGGAAAATGTCTAGACCTCATGTTATCAGAAATTGTCTGCAGCCTCCAGCTGACACCACTTGAGTTTCACATCTGCTACAGCTGGTGGCTTGTTACTCATACTTGCCATAACTAGAGAAGAAAACTTTGCTGTTCCTGAAACAATTACTGGGTTGAGAAGTGTTTCCATCCATTACATTTTCTGTTTTCACATCCTCCTCACCCTTTCAGTTTTGATTTTCCTCGATTGCTCTTCTGCTCCTACTAAGAGCAGGTTGCTTTCATGCAGGACTCCAGGTGTGATTAAACTTTTATTTAAAAAATTACTGTCTAAGATTCTGATTTTTTTTTTGCTTGTGTTCACATAACAGGGATTTCAGTCTATTCCAGCACTGAGACCAATATCAAATATGAACAATGGAAAACCAGCAGTAAGTGTGAGATCTGTATTGCAGCTGCAGAGCTGTGCTTTGTAATGTGATACTTTGCATCTTGAGGGACAGCTGTGATATTTGCTCTTCAAACTCAGAGATTTTACTTCAGAAATTTACAAATACACTTTAACTTGTTTAGACATCTCAGACACTATTTGAAATTGTTCCCTCCAGATCTATTTTCATCATCCCATCCCCTTTCCCATCTCAAAGAAAAAAAAATCCTGACTCTGAGTTAGGAATACCTCTTCACTTAGTGATAGTACCTACAACACAGAGTAACTTCTAAGCTAACAATACTGTAACAAACAAATAATTAAAATATTCATTACAATATTTTCAATTTTCCTGGTGCTGCTTGGCCTAGATAGACACTTTAGAACCTAAGCCTTTATTTAAAAGACTTTAAAATATTTAGACAAAGAAAACAAGCTGAGTTATATCTAAAAAATGAAACCAAAGAGAAAGAAAAAAAGTGAGAATGTGGATTAGTTCTTGCATCTGTGCTGCTTGACTTAAGCATGCTACTTCTTGTATTTTTAAATGGTATCTAGTCACTTCTTACTACTTTTTTCCGTGTTTGAAGGATTTGGGATTTTGTTCATGTGAAAACTCCAAGAGTTTCAATTATAAATATTAGCTGCTTTTAAAAGATTTTTATTTTTAGGAGTGTATAATCTTCATGGTTTCCTTAATGTTGAAAGATAAATTGATGTATCTGCTAAGGATCTCATGGCTCTGAGAAATGTAATGTTATGGCAACAAATAACTTTCATACCTGTTACGAAGGGTACGGGTTCTGTGCTGGCAGGAGGAGGGGGCACAGTTTTGTTTCCAATATATGTCTTCCTAGTGTCATAAACTTTTTTTTAAATAGTGTCTTTTCTTCTTTTTTCTTCCAGTTGCATCTGGTGGCTTTGAACTTCCCATTGTCTGGTGACATGCGAGCAGATTTTCAGTGTTTTCGACAGGCCCAGCTTGCAGGTTTGACGTCTACCTATAGAGCCTTCCTTTCATCGCACTTGCAAGATCTGGCCACAGTTGTCAGAAAAACAGACCGACACCATTTGCCAATAGTCAATCTTCAGGTAAAAATGGGTACTTAGTGCTTGTTTTTTTTAGGATAGGCTGTAGGTTCCCCAAAAATCTTGGAAAACAGCAAAAGCACAAAGTTTCAGCCCAAACTGCATTTTATAAAGAAGCAGCTTTGCTTCATATTTCACAGTCAGATTCAAGAAACAAAAAAGTAGTGATGAAGTAGACAACTACTGAGCTATTGTGTTCTACCTTTTAGTGTGATCATAGGATAAAATACCTATTTTTCTCATTTCTAAGAAAAATGCAAATTCTATGCTTAGGAATGATGTTGGATATACCCCAATGAAACAGAGAGGAGAGTCTAGAGCATGAGTCATTTTGTGGTCTCACATAAACAGACACACTCCCAAAGTGAGGAAAACAAACCATGTCTTTGTAGCATTGGCTGGCTCCCAGAACAAGCGGCCAAAGAAACCTACAGGAATAACACATGATGCTTGGAACATGTTGAACGGATGCTGCTCTGAAGTGCATGCAAACACAGAGCCTTGAGAGAAATTTGTGAAGACAATATTGTTTCAACTTTGACTGGAAAAACTCAAAAGCAGTTTGAGAGGAAGCCAAATGCAAAGGTTTTGCCCTGAACATTTGCAACACTTTTCACAAAACTGTGACCTTAACAGAAGTTCCAGTACAAGTTATGTCTATATTTTCTCTACAGCTACAGTAGTTATAAGCAATTTTTCAAACAATGCCTTAGGAGGAAAAGGACAGGGGATGATCAAGCTGAATTTTTGGAGTGACAATAGAACAGAGAGACAACTTTGAGGCAAAGGCATGGACCAGAGAGCCATTTGCATAGAGATGACAGATGAGACAAGTTTGTTCAGGAACATTATGAAGAAACTGATGTGAAAGATGAAATCACAGGTGGCCTTAAATGCAGATATAATTTTCAATTTACAGATAAGTCTATAAGGGTAGACTTGGGATTTGATGTAGATTTGGGATTTGTTTTCTTTGTAAAAGTGGCTTTGAAATTTTAACAGGGAGAAACCCTTTTCAGTAACTGGGAATCTGTATTTGATGGAAATGGTGGACAATTCAACATTCATGTTCCAATATATTCCTTTGATGGGAGGAACATCATGACTGATTCATCTTGGTGAGTTTACATTACTATTTATGTTTTATATGTTACATGTGAGGGGGTTTTTTCTACTTTTACCAGATAGTAATAGAAATAGTAGCAGTATCTTGGGCTACTAGACATACAATAAAAATTTCTCACTTTCTTTATGCCATTTTTCTTTGCCATTTCTGATAGTCTAGAAACGGGATATCAGGTTATGTTCTCCTTTCTGTCTTCATCTTTACCTAACCACTCTTTGCTTCAAGCACAAGGAATGCAGATCACTACACATACGGGTGTGCAGTTGAATAAACCAAAAGAGACTTTTCTGGGAAATAACTTCTTAATGTTACCTTTCAGGCCTCAAAAAGTAATATGGCATGGTTCAACTGCAAATGGGATCCGACTGGTTAGCAACTACTGTGAAGCCTGGCACACAGCTGATATGGGAGCTATGGGACAAGCATCGCCTCTGAACACAGGGAAACTTCTTGACCAGAAAGTATATAGCTGTAATAATCAGTTTATTGTTCTCTGTATTGAAAACAGTTTTGTATCTGATCCCCAAGGAAAATAATTCACCTGCTGCACATAGGAATATTCCAGTTGACGACAGAAAAAGCTGACACTGAAATTTCATTTGTAATGATGTAAATATTTTAATTTTTGTAATTGCACATTTCAGGAAAAAAATAGCCAAAGAAAACATACCTCAACACAAACCACATTCCAGTTAGGTGGAACATCCAGTGCACACATGGCTGGCTTGAAGCCCTTCCTTCCACTTGAACCCCATGCGGTTCGAAGTTTGCCGACAGTTAACTCACGTTCCTTTTCCCGAGCTGGAGGTCACCTAAGGGCACGAGTCAAGTGTGGTCTGTGAGGAAGATCCGGTAGCCTGCCTCGTAAGCAGTATGGCTCAGCAAGGCTGCTGCTGCTTCACAGCTGAGAAGCTGCATGCTCTGTGCTCTCCTTTTCACTTGCGTAGATTTTGAATACCCAAGGCACCATTCATATATACTCATATATACAGCAAATACTGGGAGGCTCTTACGCCTTACAGAGCTTGCATTTGCAAAACAAAGCTTTAAGAACAAAGGTGTTCACCTCCTCTGAGTTCTAGTGGAAGTTGAGTACCTGACCCCTGTAAGCTTGTACGGATCTCAGCCTGGTGCTTACACAGAAATATAGCAGCTCCCACATCTTATTTCAGCTTTTCTCTTTGCAGATTCTAGGCATAGGACTTTATGCAGGAGGAGTGAATTTCACATAGACAAAATCTGGTCTTTATTTTGGTGCTATTGTTACCAGGAAACCTGAAGGCAATGTTAATAGAAAACATCCGGTTTAACTGGTAGAACTGAGCAAAGAAATGCAGACAAATGAACCATCTGACCTTTATTTATTTCATTGCATATTGGAGAAAGTTGTTTCCTTTTGTGTTGGACTGACAAATTAAATATGTCTGTCATGGTTTCTTTAAAATAGGTTCTACACATTGTTATCCCACTAAGTTATATGCAAAGTGATTTTCCTTTTTGTGAATTTACCCTTCTGGCATTAACATAATTAAAGAATTGTTAATATAAAATAACTGCAATAATTATAGGAATGACCAGGAAATGGTAATATTCTTCACTAACAGTATCATCATAGTATCTGAAGTCTTTTCCTGATAGATTTGTCTACTGCATACTTTAAACAACATATTTACTTATGTTTTATTGGGCAGTGACTATGGGGGGTCAAATTCCACATTATCATTTTTTTCAAGATTTAAACAAGAATCCATGTTGGAAATACATGTTCATTTGCTGACAAATAGAGTGTTAAATAACTAGACACTTAAATCACTAAATCACACTTACAATTCTAAAATGATATAATTATACAACTACATATTTTGAAATCTAGCTTTATTTTTCCAATCGATTATAAAAGCTTATTTCCCAGGGTCAGCTGAATGATATCTTCATTTTTTTCTGGAAAAGTAAAAAATGTAAATTACTCCATTATTACAACTTGGTAATAAGGCAAAAGCCATTTGTATTACATTTAAAATGTATGCATAACAATTCACTGCACTCATTTATAGTTGACTTTCCTAAAATACTGAGCACGCTTGTGCCAAATTCCTCCAGTTCACAGAGCTGGAAGAGTTGTTTATGTACAGCAGGGTTTCGCTCTGAGTCACAGAAGGTTCAAGGGGGGGAAATAAAGTGCTTTTACCTGCTTCAAGCAGGAACCATCTACTTTTAATCCTTTGCGGGCCAGTGGGGTCTCTGCTTGCAGCCAGTCCTCCTCATCAGTCCCCGCTCTTCCTCTCTTGAGCTCGACCAGCACTCAGGGAGCTGAGTATCTCTTCGCCTGGAGTTACAGTGATAAGAGGTGGCAGGGTCATGGGATCACACAGAAGAGCTCTGTGAAGGGGGACGAGAGAAGACTAATGAAAACATGCAGGTTTTAGGAGATACTGAACTAGAGTTTAAGTTGGGTCCAGCAAAATGCATCCAGAGATCTTTGTGCCAGTCCTTTCACAGAGCTAACCCATCTCTGTATCCTGAACAGAGCTTAGCAGGGGAACTAAAATGCACCATCAATAAGTTGCTAAAAACTCTCAGTGTTTGCTTCCCACCTCTAACATTAATCTGCACCTACAGGAATTTATTGCCCACCCTTTAACAGAATGCAGAGCATGAACCATGCACCACCTGGGCTGCTGTGGTGCTGAGTTTACAGGCTTGCTCAGACACCAAGGGAGATACGTTTACCAGAGAATGGTATGAGAAATCTGTTAGAAAGATGGAGTTTCCCTGGGGGAAAAAAACAACAACAACAACAACAACAACAACAGCACACACATTTTTTCAAGGCCAGTGATGTTCTATAGATTACCTAATATAATTGAAAAGAAAAAATAATATTCATCAAGGATATGACAGAGAAAAAAATTAGCCCAATACTTAGAATATTTTAGCTTTCTATATCAAAGGAGAGTACTTTTTTCAGCACAATTCCAGCACAAAGGTCAGGTGCACTTGAGGAAGAACGTTTGCTAATTCAGGTAAGAAACTGTGTATAAGGCAAAGTAATCACCAAGAGAGCACTAGAGCAAGGCTGAAAACAGCAACTGCACAAGAAATCAATGTAGCAGTCCAAATTGTACTGAATTGTGAATACCCCGAAATCGTCTTCTGGCCCACTGGTTTTGTTAGCAGTAGGTAATCAGCAGGTCTTTCGCCCTTCTCTGTTCAGGGATCTTTTCTTTGGGCAATCACAAACCATGTCATGTTACCATCTATTAGTAGTGTGCTACTCTGCCCGGAACTTCAGTGAGAGGAGCAGTTTCTCCTCCCATTGCTACTATAATCAAGCCAAATCTGTGAGTTTCTGCAGTGCAGCATATACATCTCAAAGGACTGACAATTAACGAAACTCATTTTGGTATAATCAAAGACTGCCAGCCTTGCTTCTGAGCTGTGCAGTGAAAGAAGAAAGAATGAGTTGCAGTATGTCCTGCCTGGAAGATTCCACAGTTCCTCCTCTTTGGCATTGAGATTTAAGTATTAGCAATTCTTGTTTTCACTCCAGTACCATCCTGGAGAAGAGAACCTGCCTTCTAGATTTTTTAAAAATTAGATGCTAGAATTGCAATTTTATTTTGGCATTCAAGTGCTGGAATTAATGCCATGCATGCATCCTAAAAATCATCCGATTGGGGTTTGGCTGTTATTTGCTGTCTGATACACAGTTCGAGCCTGCACTCTAACAGTTCCTCCCTGCTGTCTCTCCTTAATACTTCAACGGTAGCTGCCCAGAGATAGAAATATTTCTAGATGAACATCTATTTAAGTACTTCAATCCTTTAACCTGAACCTAGCCTCCCTTTTTTTACCATTCAGAGAGCTGCTATTCGCTGCATCTTAAAAGGCCTATTCTGCACCTTGGTGCAATTTCCACTGTTACCAGTTGATCTAAAATTTTACTTAACAGATTCCCTTCCACTGTATTCATATTAAAAAAAAAAAACAAACAAACCACACCATAATGCCACCCTGTTCTACTCCTAATATCCCTAATTAATGGCTATATGTACGCACAGCCTAACCTGGAGGTGCACCCAGAGTGGATGACTCAGCACCAGCAGTAGTAGACTTTGCCTGGGGGAGACGGAACACAAAGTCAGAACATCTCTTCATCCTGCGTGGGCAAAAGAGAGTAATGGAATTAAAGACAGCACAGGCTGTGGGATTTTCTACATTGTGCCAGTTTGCCTGGGGTAGAGTTAATTTTCTTCACAGTAGTTAGTATGGAGCTGTGTTTTGGCTGTGTGCTGACAATGGTGTTGTTAACACGCAGATGTTTTCGTTCTTGCTGATCAGGGCGTACATACAGCCAAGGCCTTTTCTGCCTCTCACCAGCAAGGCAGCTGGGGGTGCACAAGAAGTTGTGAGTGGACACAGCTGGGACAGCTCACCACAGGGATATCCCATATCAGATGGCATCATGCTCACCATATAAAATGGGGGGAAGAAGCAGGAAGGGGGAATAATTGCAGCGATGGCATTTGTCAACCCTAGTCACCATTCCATGCCAGCCCTGCTCTCCTGGTTATGACTTAACAATGCCTGACAATGGGAGAAGCAGTGATTTAATTCCTTATTGTGCTTTGCTTGTGTTTATGGCTTTTGTTTTACCTATCAAACCTAACCCATGAGTTTTCTCATCTTTACTCTTCCAGTTCTCTCCCCCATGCCACCCTGAGAGAACTAAGCAAGCACCTGTGTGGGGCTGAGTTGCCAGTCAGGGTTAAGCCACAACATACATGTGAAATCAATTCAGCATCACACCCTGGTGTGATAACCTTGCCTCAGCTAGTCTCAGTGATACTAGTAATGCTTCAGCAGAAAAGGGGGTGACAGCCCTGTTGGACCTTATAAGAAGTACGTAAGATCACATCCAAATTCAAGCCAGGATGATGATGATGACATTGCCTCTGCAGGAAAGGTATGTTTTGTATCGTGCACTTCGAGTATGTTCACATGAATAGCAGTATAATAACAATGTTTTCCACAGACCAGTACCAATACCACCTCACAGGTGTTTCGTTTGGCCTTCTTTGGTTCCAGACATAGCGATGGTTTGCAATTGGAAAAACATTATCTCCCCACTGAGTTAGAGGATGGGTTGGTTTTAACCTCCAAAAAATGACTTGCCAGTATTTATCTTTGCTCTACAGTTACGTATTTTCACTTTGCAGGCTTCAAGGTTTCAATTGAGGCTAGACTCATCCCCAAGGCTACCATTGTACTAGAAAATTATCACAGTCAAGGCAGAGCTATTAGCAGAAATATCACGTCTGACTGACAGCTGAACTGTTCCCTGACACAATTCTGGTCAGTGCCATTTGTAACCCTTCCAGCCACTTCTTTGGGGGATGATTTGTGGGGACAGCATGTGCCAAGAACTACTGTTGTGGATGGTTTGAAAGAGACACCCTATTTTGGAACAGAAAGGTTTAATTGTACTCACAGGTGCTTAAGCGTTGTGCCTGGTCTCAGGGCTGACTGGAGTCCTCATCCCACTGAAAGCCTGTAGGGGGGCTGCAGGACATGCATGTCTGATACCCACAGAACACACCTCAATGGTTCTTTATGTCTTTTTGCCAGACTTATTGCTATACATTCCTCCTGCAAACATTCTCCATTCATGTAAACCCTATGGCCAGACTGCATCCATTCAGGGCATCCCCTAAAGCCATCATTGTCCTACATATTTGTTCTCAAGCTATATATAGATATATTGTGCCGTTCCATTATCCTCACCTCTTTCAACACTGATGAGCTCCTTGATTAGGGCATGGATTGACTCTTCAGGGAGCTGGGAGGTTTCAAATATCTGAGAATTAAAGGATACTGGTACAGTCATCGTGTACAAATGATTACTACCATGATGCCTTCATCAGCAAATGGCAACACAAGATGTTTTTCTGTGTGCTTTACCCCAGCTGGTAGATCAGGCATCATGTTTGTGTACAGCCTGCCGGTTCAGGCTGTACAGAAACAGGAGTACTGAGCAGCTTCCGATTCTAGAGTCAGCAGCATCCTCTCAGTGACTTTTCAGAGTCTAGAGGTGTTAAAAATGGTAACAACTCTTATTTTAATTTAAAAAAATTGTTTATTACAAAAAAGAATTTGGAAAATAACAGCATCTGAATTCTTAAAACCATACAAAAAAATCACCCCGGGAGTGCAGGATTAGAGACCCTTGGAGCCAAATTGGCTATGTACCCACAGCAGAAATCTTCAGCACTGGCTTTACCTCAGCTAATCTGAGGTAAAATTCGCTTAAAATAAAAAACAAGAGAAAGAGAGAAAAAGAAAAAAAAAACCACAAGGTCTCTGAACAGAGATAGGCCCCTCCCCCCCCNNNGTTCCGTAACAGAGGAAGGCCCCCCCCCCCCCCCCCCCTTACCAACGCCTGGGAGCTGCAGGAGATGTTCACCAGCTTAGCCCATGGGGAGAGAGAGAAAAGGGCTCTGGGATCCTACTTTTATACCCTCTTAGCTCTTCCCAGAACCCACGACTGTCTTGCCCCACGGCACAAGATGATTGGTGAATTCCAAAGTCCATCACAAGTCCCTTTCACCAATGGATCATTTGCTGGGGAGGGACACTGGTTTACAGAGGGAGGGGTGTTTACAATTCAACTATCTTAACAACTTTAATAACTATTAACTTGGTTATAAGATGACTTTTATATGCAAAAGCCAATTACCTAATTTCATATATGACAAGAGGTGTGCTTAGATTTGCCTGAGACACCAAACATGAGTTCCTAGGATCATTCTACCACTCTTTCAGCCAGCCTACCAGAAGCCACCTTGGTACTTTGAAATGTGAGGCTGCATCCCTTGATCCTACACCATATTGGGGTAGGGTGAGTGGTGTGTTTACCTGTGTTTACTAAATTCTTATTGTAATATTGACCAAAACCAAGCCCAAATTCATACTACATTTCCTTTTTTCAGCCGAGTGAATTGGGAATTGTTAATCCGCTTCATCAAAGCAATTTCGATCTTGTTGATCCCATTACTTTGAAGTCCATGTTTCCTCCCAAGAAGGTATAACCCAGTGGGCTCTGAACCTTCACAAGCGCCTGGGGTTTGGGAAGTCATATGTCTGTGAACAGGTTATTTCTGAAGTATTCACTGCTGTATTTCATTGCCATTCGTTCTGCCTATAGAGTAAGAACCTGACTTGCTCTCAGCAGCTTTTTCCCACACTTCAACTCGGCAAAGTCTCTCTATCACTATAGCAAAGCTGTTCTTAAACCACAAAAATATCTTGGACACTTTCTGTTCTCGATCTCAAACATCCAGGTTTTGGAGGTAGCCCGTATCAGGAAGACGCGTCAGTTTTGACACCATACACTCACAAGCCAAGGTATTTTAAAAATATCCTGAGACTGCCTCCTTTGCTGAGATATCCAGAGCCAAAACCAGTATACAGAAGCTAATTGGCTCAAGAGTTTGGAAGAGCATGCAAAAATTTGCTATGGCAGAGCTGATCTGAGTAATTAAAACATATACGACTGACATAGCTTAAGCTTTGGGGGATTATTTGAAAGTTTTTCATCCTTGAGACTGCAGAACTCCCATCTTGATCTTCATTTTCATCCAAATAAAGCTTACAGAAAATCAAAAGAGCAGACGTAGAACTGCTGTTTGTGCAAAGGCTTAAAATCCAGCCAAAACTGATTCCATGCATTTAATCTACGTGAATTAGAAATGGGCATACAAGACTGTTCTTCAAAAGTAAAAAATACTTATTAATAACCAGAGTTCACCAAGATTCGTAGTTAAATGCTTAGTCACTATCTCTCTCCTCGCTTTACTGTAGCTTGATATGTCTTAGAATAGGAGAATAATTTAGATTGGAAATGGTCTCAGAAGGTCATCTAATCCAACTCCCTGCTCAAAGTACAGCTAAGCTAACTTCAAAGCTCGATCTTCTCAAATTGCAGGCAAATGAACTGAAGGTGCAGCAGTGTGCTCAGATTTTATGCCTCCATTTTAAGAAGGCAGGAAGTTGGTATTATGTGCCATGATTCTTTTCTCTTAGGTTAGGAAAATGTCCAGCTGATGGATAGAAGTAATTGCCACCAAAGTCAGAATAAATCTGTGGCCTGGTCCTCTCAAAATTTATCTCCTGATGGAAGATCTCTATTCTGACAAACAAAAGATTGGGGGAGAGAAGCAAGATAAGTCAGCAGTATCTAACTCAATCACCTCCTAATGTTCACTTTTTTTTTTTTAAAAAGAGAGTTAGCTCTCCCAACCTAGATATTGGTGATATATCAGAGGATACTGCAAGCCTTGAGCACACCAGAGCAAAGTCCTGTTCTCAATCGAGTGCTATATAACGACAGATAATAAGCTACTCATTCTGTCAAAATTACTGAATCACAGTATCTTTCTTACAAAAACCCAATTGCTCATCACCAGGAGAAAAGCTCAGGAAAACTGATGAATAACCTAGAGGAGGGATCAAAATAGTCACAGCTGTATCCTGTTGTACTGGTACACTCAGACATAAAGTGGGAAGGGAGCAGGGTAAGACAAGTCAAAAGGACTGGGGAGGAGGAATAATAAAGCTCTGAAGTTGTGGTAAACTTTATGAATGAGAAGCTAGATGAAATATAGAATTATCAGCTCTGTGTATGTTCTAGTAAAGCAACTCTGAAGGAGGTAAACAAGACTGGCTACATTCAGAGCTACAAAAGGGAACGTGAACTAGGAGGAAATGGTTGTGAAGAGCAGCCCAGTTAAGTCTGATCGATGTCAAACACAGCGATAAAAAGGATTTATGTATCCATGTCCAAGATTCATGGTCCTCTAATTTCTCTTTGGCCACAGGCAGACATCCATGTGCAACTATGCTGCCATTGACACTTTAGGCTATTAAAGAGCAAAAATCTTTCTGTAGCTCATGAATATGCATCCAGAACTATTGGAATAGCTCCAGTAGGAAAGACTCAAGAGTAGCACTCCAAATAGCCTTAGTCTTGAAAATAAGGTCTGCTAGCACAAATCACTTGGGCATTAAACCTCTATTTTCCACTAGAATAATGTGTTAAAATGTAACAGCTCCCAGGAATACTTTTGCAGAAATACCCTGATTCTAGATAGAATCTATTAACTATGTGGAGAGAGTGAAGAAGTTTAGGCAACCCTGCTTCAAAACTTTCTGTTATTTTTAAGTGAGTATCTCTCTGTACATTGTGTAGAGAACTTAAGCACTCAATTGTAAAAAAGCTACAGTGACAAGACTTTAGCTGCCTACATCTAAATTAAGTTACTTCTAAACTACTGATATCTATTTTAGTCAAAGGCAGGTCAAGATAAGAAGTAGAGCAGCAACTTTTTGTCATACAAAATTAGAGCCTGCTCGAAAGTGAGTCCTAGTTCATAAGCAAGAGAAGTCTAAACCTGTTTTAGCCCAAAGTAAAATACAGAGGATGAATGGGGTAACAATCCACCTATTCCACTACTTCTGGGAAAACTTCTCAGTGTCTTTTACTTCACTATCAGTAAAGTCCAGTGGCAGCTATGACTGTCCCATTCAAGCCAACTTGGAAGCATACAGAGAAGTTAACTACAGGATGAAGTTAGAACAGTACTGAACAGGACAGGAACCAGATGAAACCTGTTGTATTTATAATGCCCGGCGTTCCTGACCAACCCTTAGCCAAGACACCGACCTCTGTCGGCCCAGGGGCTTGCTTCGGCTGCCCAAGGGGCTGAGTGTGGATGACTCACGCAAAGGTGAGGAGGTTCGAGGAAAGTGCCAGGCGCGGCGCAGAAGAAAACAGGCAAGGGAGGCAAACGGTTGCAGGAGGGTGTCTCCCCCGTGGTCTCTGTTTATTACAGGGCAGGGTAAAATAATCCACAAGGTAGAAGGTCGGAAGGAGAACTCCGAGGGACAGACCGTGTGCAGCCGGTTAAACGGGAGGGAAGAACTGGGAAGAGCCAAGGGCTACAACCAATAGGGAAACAGCCAAGGGGAGGGGACGGGGGTCCAGGGTCCAATTAAAACACTTGAGGGGAGGGTACAATAAACGCCAACCAATAAAACATCAAACAATGTAGAAGCTTCCAGAAAGGTGGGCAAGTCTAAAGCCCTGGACTTGCCTTTTAGGTGGGCCTTACACTCTGGTCCCGCCCACAGAACCTCCCCACAGGGAGGAGCCTCCCATGTCAGAGGTGGAGCTGGAGTAGGAGGCGGTGGCAGTGTCCAGGGAGGGACCTCCCACAGAAACCCAATTATTCCTTTACTGTTTTTTTATCAATGTTCAAATACACACTGCGTTTTAGGCTCAAGTGGTGGATGGCAGTTTCCTTTTCACAGGATTTCTTCCTTATTTTGCTCACAGGAAAGCAATATCCAGAGAATTAGGATTACTCATCAAGGCATGACTAAGGCATGGCGTGGCCCAAGAGAAAGGATGATCTCATGTTTGTGGCAACAGAACAGTGCCCAAAGGAATGCAATTCTGTCCCTGATTCACTCATGGAAGAAAGGCTCCACATAAATGAGTCCGTTTTAGAGCAGGTTACAGATAGTGTGGGGTGGATCAACATGCAGTACCAGGCTAAAATAGACCGAAGTCACTTCAACCAGATACAAACACCTTTGTGTTCCACATGCTGCATTCTTCCTTATGCCCACCCTCAAAATCATGAAACCCCACAGAGGGCACAATATATCAAAAACACCCTGCAAACGAAAAGATACTTGTTCCTTTCTGAATTTGCTCTTTGATTTGGTTTCTGTGGATAAGATATGGGCAAGCATCAGCAGAAGGGAGGGCAGAATCCCATAGCCCCTCAGGCTCAGAGAACAGTTATCCTACAACTGCTAGGAAGCATGTCTTCTTAGCAGGCTATAAGAACAAACTAATTCTGCTGTGTTTATAGGCCAAGCCATTTCTGAGAGTAGATTCAAGTGGACACTAAAACTGTACTTTAAAAAGAGCATCAGCCAGTCTCCAAAATGTAATATTTACACAGTCCTTTGACCTTCAGCAAAGTTCTGAGAAAATATGTATCCTGCAAAAAGACAAAGCATTCAGCTTCTCAAGAAAATCTGGACTTCTCACGGCTTCAACTACAGCTACAAAAGTGTAACCTCCCCTATAAAATTAAAGTGAATCAGAATGATACATAGAGATACTCTAGTATTTTGCCCTACTGAATTTTGAACATTATTTGGGCTCTTCATTTTGTCTTGTAATACAATCATTAATTTTGGCAAATTAGTCCCATGACCAGTTAGTTGAACTGAAATTGTCTCCTTGCCAAAGAGGGCTTTTTCTTTCCCATCTTTTACTCTTCATTAGATCAAATAAATATATATTCTTACTACCATCATTTCCAATATTTTGTTGACAGAATAATCCAGTGCCATGACAGACATGTTCCTGATCTTCATTTAAAATGCTCTTTTTTTTCTTAATATTATCCCGTCTTTAAATTAGGAATGTATTTCTCCTGGTTTTTGGCAATGGTTGCCTTTAAATAATGCTGACAACAGGCAGTTGTGTAGGTGTGATGGAAGTATTTTTGCCACTATTATTGCAAAAGTTCTAGGCTGATAGTTTATCTAGAATCTTAACTTAACATGCTTAAATTCTTAAGAGAGAGTTTTTTCAGCAATCTAGTATCCAGTCTACTAAGACTTCTTGGGTAAAAGTCAGCCTTTGGAATTATACTCAAGGGATATGGCTGATGGAAAATGACCACTGTAATAGAGAAACAGAATACTGAGAAACAGAATGAAGAAAATGATGGTTATTTGCAACCAGAAAATGTTGTTCAGGACAATTTCCATGCTAATTCAGACCTGAAAACAGCATGAATTATTATTTTTGTATAGGTCCAGTGACAAAAGTCTTCCATCTTAATAATGTCACTTGGGAATGTAGACATAACCAAGGGCTTACTCAAAACTGCATATTCTTGGAGAAAAGTTAGAAATGTAATAGCTTAAGAACTGGTAAAGAACAAAGTTCTACAATTATTTCCACCATCTTTCTTGTCACTGCATAATTTGTCATTTTATTCAAATAGATCTTGTACTAGTTTGAAAGCAAACCAGTGAGAGACTCCAAGTCAGAAATACAATTTAATAGGAAAAAACCAAAATAAATGCAACAGTACAAAAAGAAAACCACTGACAGAGTCAGAATACAACCTGACACCCTGTCGGTCAGGGTGTTGGTAGCAGTCCGATTAAATGGTGGCTGCAGCCCTCCTGGGGTGATGGTTCTGTTGAAGCAGTGATCCTGTCAAAGGGTCTGGTCTTCCTCTGGGAATCCAGGGGAAAAAGGCTACCTGTGGTGTTCAAAATCTCAGATTATATCCAGGATGGAATGCTTGGTTCCTCCCTCTGGGCGGAGCATCTCACAGTGGGATGATGTAATTTTATCAGTCATGAGATGAGCCTAGATGGCCCATTAACAGAAGATACCTCCTGGAGTTTATCAGGAATGAGTCATGAAGGAGGTGGGGAACACTGCCCCACTGGTTTTTTAACACCTTATGAAGATGGTGATAGAATACATACTTTTGGGCACATCTTACATTTTAACCTAGGACAGATCTCTAGCCTCTTTTTCAGTTTTTATTCCTGAGTAGGTACTAATTCCATCACCTGATTTAAAGGAAAAAACACCTGTTTAGAACACATTACAGAAACTCTCCATACAATTTTCTTGGGATGGCTCAAGGTACAGCACCTTTAGAGTGAGCTCTAGCTATTGTTTACAAATGAACAAGTGAAAACGTACAAACAATACTGCTTAGAGAGACTACAGAAACAGGATTTTGAAACAACCTGATAGAACCTGAACTGTGATAGAAAGTTTAATGCTATCACCTCAGGCAACATACAGTCACATGCACGGAAGAATGAGTGGATGGGGAATACGTATCAAGTTTAGAAAAGCTGCAGCAAAGCAAGCAGTTCCTATA
This sequence comes from Eulacestoma nigropectus, assembly GCA_013397775.1. Classification (NCBI taxonomy): domain Eukaryota; kingdom Metazoa; phylum Chordata; class Aves; order Passeriformes; genus Eulacestoma; species Eulacestoma nigropectus. Next base: position 1,231,474 of record VZTE01001278.1, on the reverse strand, counting down.
GCATGTGATAGAAGAACCTTTCTCTTCTCTCATTTGCAATTTGCAGGGTTAATAAATCAGTGTCAGGAATTAGATATTATTTTCTTAATTTAAATTAATTAAACGTTTTTTTCTTGTCTCTTTCTTTTTTATTTTATTTTTATTGAGTTTATACTCTACTGAACAAAACGTTGTTTTAACAACAAAGTGAAAGTTTTATTTAAAAACTTGATTTTTTTTTCAAGGATAACTGATATTTAATCCAAGTTGTGATCTAGATCCCCAAATCTGACTTTGAGGTCTTAGCAGCTTGTAACCACAATTCCCACTTCCTGCTCTAGTAAATTTCTTGTCTGCTATGAGCCTTTATGCCATGGAAGAAGTCAAGCTTGTCAAGCCCACAGGATGCTTGCCTGCTGATGGGTACACAGAGAATTACAATAGGAAAACCTCATGATTTGTGTGTTGCTAGAAAGACATTAACTTTGGGTAGGTTACACATGCTGCTCCTTCCCCATTCTAGGTAAAAATGACTCCGGTCTCTGGAGGAAAATTACTTTCCTTGATAAGCAGAATGAAATTAATTATTACTTGCACCATCAAATCAGAATGAGTAGTGTCCAAGCAGGTAAAAGCTGTACCTCCACAGGAAAAAAAATACCCTTTCTTAATTCGAGGCACATGTATCCTTTGCTGTAGCTGTAGCTGAGGTGCCCCTGACATTTCGGAGTTACCAAAGTTACATAGTTAATTCAGCAATGTAAAGCCTTCAAACAGATAATGATGACCAGTCTAAAGTAATTTCCAGACATGGTTGATGTCAGCCTTTTTTCTTCTGGCAACCACTCCCTAAGCTACTCAGTCTTCCTAGTCACTCCTGTGTTTAGCAGCATGTCTTGGACTATACACTTCATCCCTACTTTCAGCATAAATCAGACCTCTCTGTAAGGAGACTTGCAGTCAACGCCACTCTCCTTGAATTGTTCACACCTGATTTCAAGTGAAGTTGGATTAGCACATGTATAGTAAACAAGCTCAGCAGCTGATGGACTCTACAAGCTGGAATGAAACACCAAGTTTAAGGGGTTTAATTGTCATCACTGAGATCTGCTTAAAGAGCTTAGGACACTATAACATGTTCACAAACCCATTATCTGTGTAATAAGGCAGGTGTTAGCTGCAAGGATCAAGCAGCTGCATGCTGATGTGGTACATTGCTGGGCTGCCCAGTTCATAGCTCTGGGATATGGAGTGTTCCACAGTGAATTAAAAGCAAAAAGGGCTTCATATGTCTTAAAGTTTAACTGGCCTTTTGTTAAAGGAGATTATTAACTGGGTGTTCAATAACTAAGGTCTTGCAGTATTTAGTTTTGGAACCATTGATGAGTCAAATCAGGCAATGTTTATCAGGGTTATAAAATGAGTAATTCTGAGTATTTCATAAAGCAGTGACTTCAAAAAAGTGATTCCTTTTGCTTGTCTCTGATATAGAAAGGTCAGATCTTTGTGAAACTTTCTGGTTTGTGTGCTTACAGAAACTGCACACTAATAAACACTTTGATATTTTCTGTCCCAGTGTCTTGGCTTGAAAGACAGGTGTCTGTTAAGGAAGGCAGGAGCCTCCCTTGGAATGGAAAATGCAACCCCCTTCCCTCCAAATGATTATAATTTTGAAATTAAGGGGCTCTCAGGCACAGATATAGGGAATAGGAATAACAGTTCTTTACTAATATATATATATAGAGAGAGAGAGAGAGAGAGGCAAACAAACAACACTAACCACGGCAGTAATAACAAACAGAACCAGGAACTCAGTGCCCGCCTTCCCTCGGCTGTTTGGGGAGGGTGCGATGGTTCCCTCGCGGCTGCAGGGGGCGCTCCGGAGCGAGCTCGGGGAGCACGCGGTAATGGCGGACGGGGAGCTCGCCTCACAAACCCCAGGGGCAGCCGATCCCGGGACAGCAGGGACGAACACACAGAATCCCGGGTGGTAGGCGAGATGTATCAAACTCCGGAGCTGCAGCGGGAGCCCCGGGAGGTCTCGGCAGGCGGGGGGGGTGCAGGGCTACAGTGCAGTGAAGGCTCGGAGCAGCGGCAAAGGAACGGCAGCCGTGGCCCGGCTCCCAGCAGGGCAGGGAAAGGCGGGCTTGGGATCCCGGGGTCCCCTGAAGCACTCGAGCAGATGGGTAGAAGGAAGGCAGCAGAAAAAGGCAGAAGGCTGTAGTAGTGGCGAACTCTCTCCACAACGACAGCAGCTCCTCTCCCCCTCGAATGCCGGCAGGACAAGAGAGCGAGGGACCCCACCCAAACCCTTTTACCCAGTTCAAATCTCGCGACCTCTCTGCCCCACACGAGAAAACCTCAGGTGAAAGAGGCTGGCCAGCTAGACCCCTCCCCCTGTGGCCAGGTCTTTTGTCTCTTTGGCAGCTTGTATGGGGAAAAATTCTTTGAGAGAAAAAGAAAACAAAAAGAAACCTCCTAAAACCCCAACACCCAGTTTGAGTAAAACTGCTTGGAAAAATCAAGGACTGGGTGGGGAGGGCAATGTTGGGGTTTTTTCAAAAACTTATTCTATTTTGGTAAATGTTACACATTCAGTACTTTTTCTCTTGCTGAGTTCCTTGGTGAAAGTAATTTGTAAATATCATGATGCACTGAATAGTTCTTCCAAACAAACAAACATAATATTTAGCTAATTACCATGGACAGAAAACTGTAAAAATTGAAATTTTGCAACACCTTTGGTTTTTATTGCTTTAGCACTTATTATGCATACACGTTGGTGAGAGAAAGATTCTTTATTACCCTGATACAATACCTCTTACACTGAAAAACTGGAAAAACTTTAAGTCATCAAAATTAATACTATTTCCTATTGCAGTTCTATATATTTTTAGTTTAAACCTAAAAAAAATATATTTGTTGGTGCCCATTTTTGGAACTAAATCAGCTTATAATGCAAGAACATTCGTATCCTTGATCTTTCTCAAAGACCAACCTATAGAACAAGTTGGTTTGTATAATTGTATATCTCACCACTTGTCCCTTTCCAAAATGTCTTTTATTTCAATGCCCTACATAGTTTCTTACTTTGTGGACATTTTGCAGTACAGAGTTCCATTTGAACTCTTAATACAGTCGAAATTCTTTTTTTTTACATCTTCCAGAAAAAAAAAGTTTAAGTAGTGTTCATGCACTGACAATAATTCTCTCAAGAAATAAAACTACCACTAAATAAAGATTAATTATTTCATTCTCTCCCTGTGGGTGCTGCACATGTGTATGACTGTCACATTCTAGAACAGAAGAAAGAAATTAATCAGTGTTTAAATTGCAGATATTCCCTATATAATAACCTGATTTACTCAATCTAAAAAGCAAGGATTTTTTCAAGTATGTCCAACCAACTTGATGATTTAAATGACGCTCATAAATCCAGGTAGGTTGGGTTTTCTGTGTCATCTTGCTTTGTGTTCTACCTTGTGTTTAAAAAAATGATTTTTGTTGCATATTTCTATAATTGGAATATAATTATGTCATAAATTCATTAATTTATTAGAAAAATGAGGCTAGGCAAAATGGAGGGTTTTCCTGTTCTTCTAAATTTATGTCCACTGATGACATCATTTCCATCCTCAGTAAGCACTGAGGATTGAAGTAGGTAAGAAGTGCTTTTAAGGATTCCTTCACAGGAAAGACTGAAAAATGATATTTAATTAATCCAGTGAAAATGTCATAATACAATGGTCATGCATTGCTTTCTATTGAACTTGGCAAATCTGTACAGTGAAATTGTTTTCTTGCTATTTTGGCAGGAAAAGGCCAAACAATTATTGTAATTTTTAAGAATCTGTGATTACAGAATAGTTATTTTCTTCTTAAACAAAATGTCACTTTACAGAAAGGCATATCTTGGTAACTGTTTTAATGACTGTGTCATTGTCTGACTTAGCCTCACTTGACTAACTAGCATGTTTAAGGATGAAAATAACTAGATGCAGGCATCAATATCTCCTCATTTTCTTTGGATTGGCATTCAATTTGTTTGCAGACATAGGGAGGAATCAATGATTTAAATCTTTTCAGGCCATCATTTTTATTTCGTAATTTTTATTTAACTGCTGCATTTTATATAGCAAAAACAAAGGCAGATTTTATTGTTACCAAACAGGACATGTAACATGAACTACTTTGCATCTCAGCCAGTGAATCTAAGTTCCTCTTCTATAGCGCTCCTAAAGATGCCAGGTACTGCCCAGATGAGCAAACCCCCTGCTGCACCAAAAGCAGTTAGGAAGTTCATAAGAAGGAACAGGAAGACCTAAATATTGGAAAATGGGAATTGACAGCAGAAGTAACAGTGGGGGAAAGATGATAAAATACACCAGGATGAATCTTACAGTGACAAGGAGGAGCTAATGGGGGAAGGTGCCAACAAGAACAAGACCCAAATATCTACCAGACCCCACTGAATATCAAGAGTCGGTATCATAATCAGAAGTTCTTAGGCCCCACCTTAATCAAGACTAGAAGCTGCAGTCCTAAGAATCTAGACACATGGAAGCATAGCAAGAAAAGGGGAGATTCTGGACATACAGAACCCATTTCAGTAGCTTTGCTTCTAGCCCACGTTTACTTTGGCTTTTAAATTTAATGTACACAAGATCAGAGAGAGTTACCCAAGGATCAGGACAAGGCATGACATAATTTATGATATATCTTCTGTAGTGGTCTTTACCTCATGTGTGATAGGAAAGAAGAGTGAGGCCTGGCAAAAAAATATTTCCTTTTTAGTGGCACTACTTGGAAGTGACCTGAATCCATCTTAGTTGGTGAGTTGCTACCTGCAAGTTATTGATTTATTTTATTTTTTCTGTATCTGTCAGCCAAATGTCACTCAGGATGTTAATTCAATGTATTCCCCACAGGACTGAACTGGGAGCCCTGAAAAAAATCCTTCACCATGCTCTGCTTATGGCTCCCTGCCATCCTTCAGAGATATAGTCTGTGACCTATCCTTAAACCCAGGAGATCTGTGATGGGTAAATGAATAGAGGATTTTTTTTTTCTCTGAGCATATACTGTCTCAGCTTATAGTTTCAATGCTCCATATGAATTTAAAAGGGATTTGAGCAATTTTAACAGTGCTTCAGTATTTCTTTCTGATGCTAATATATTTATTTGAGGATTAGCCCTTTAAGTATTTCTGCGCGTGAATAACTAGGAACATGTTTGCCTGGTGTTGGTCAGCTTCAGTAGTTCATTACAGCATGAATCTATATCAAATCCAGACATTTGGTCCAATATCTGACACAAAGTGCGTGTCATTAAACTGTTATTTTGCAAGAGAAAATATAACTAGGATCTGTTTACGTGTGACACTGATTGTTGTTCAGAGAGAAAGGGAAAGAGAATGAGTTAATAAATATTTACCTCACTTTGAACAGCTATATTATCAAGATTCTTATCCAGGTGAAGCGTACTGTAGGAGAAACAAGACTTTATAAAAGCAGTGTTGGTTGAACAACTGCAAGTAAAAGGGAGGCAGGAGATCAGTGTGCCATGGCAGTGAATGTGGTGCTGGGGAGCGTGGAGGGTGCTGTCCTGAACACTGTGAACTGGGAAGGCACCATCTGGCAGAGGCAGTACACGGGGCTTGCAAGAGCGACTGCAAGTAACGTGGAAAAACACCTGTGATCTGCATGACTTGGCCTGTGATGGGAGGGTCACACTGCAAGCAAAACAAGCAACAAAAGGAGTATAAAAGCATATGCTGAGGGACTCTGAACTGATTCAGGATCTGGATACAACAGTCAGGTAATGGAGCTGGGGGGTGGGGTGGATTTCCAGCGCAAGCAGGTAATTGCTGGGAGAGTGGTTACTTGATCCCAAGAAGGAAGAGGAGAGCCTCTCCTGCTCTGCCACCCATGCAAAGCTAATAAAGCTGTGGATAGAAGCAACAACCTCAGTCACGGTCATTTTCTTCACTAGGTGGATCCTAGTTGTGCCAGGTTTTAAGATTGAAATCTTACCTCAGGTGGGTATTTCGACTGCGCGAGTTTGCTTCCCGATTCCCAGTAACTGTACGTAACTCCTGAAGTTACGTACAGACTGTGCAGTAAGCTGGGAGCTACACCCGGGGCCTGGCACCGCTCTTCCCTCGCACGGGGACAAAGCCTGTGGCCTCAGCGCTGTGGCTCCCGCTGCTGCGGGAGAGCAAACCCTCCGCTCTGGGATAGCGGAGCGGCTGCAGGACTGGCCGCGGGAGCGCCGGGCTGTCCCGTGCGCAGGAGCTCAGGGTGCGGAGCAAGAGCTGCCGCTGCCCGTGTGCTGCAGCCCCCGCCCGGCCGGCGGCCTCGCAGGGACTGGCCCGGGGCTCCGCACGCTCGCCCCGTCCACCCGCAGCGGCTCCCGAGAGGAGCAATTCCTCGGCTACCGCTCTTTTCCGCCGCTCCCGAGGCAACTCGAGGGCTGCCCACATGCTCCCGCACCTCCCCTCCAGCAGCGCCGGTGCCCCCGCGGCTCCGCACGCAGTGCTGCCAGCGGGTTCCTC
>VZTE01001278.1:1167013-1224107 GCA_013397775.1 Eulacestoma nigropectus | reverse complement strand
CCCGGTGTCCGAGCCCGGCGGGGACCGCTTGGCCCTTTGTTGGCCGAGTGTGGCGTCGGCTCCACGGGAGAGGCGGCGGGGACGGCTCCCTTCGGGCCCCGCCGGTACTTCCTCGGCCTCGCCGAGCAGCGCTTCGGGCGGCGTCTGCCCAGGGTAACTTTGTGTACCGATGTCTGTCCGGGCGAGTGCGTGTGGCCTTGGCTGGCGAAGGCAACTTAGTTACCGCTGGCGGAGCACTCCCGTCTATCCGTCCTCCCCTCCCTGCGGAGCCTCTGAGAGTCCCCCGGCTCCCGGGCGGGGTGCGCTGGCAGCGGGACGAGCGGCAGCCCCCGGGCCGCCGCAGGGCTCTCGCAGCGGTGCCGCCGGGAGGAGCGGCCGGTGCAGAGACGTGTTGAATGTCCCTCGTCGCGGAGGTGACAAGGGGCTGCCCCCGCTGCGCTCCACGCCACAGCACCGTGTGCTGCTGTCGCTGTGGTGGGGGGACAGGTGAACTTTCGGTCCAGCACCCCCTCGCCTGTGTGCTCGGTGAGGACCGAGCCGTGTGGAAATGAAATCTCTGGGTGAATATTGTACAGTGAACCGGTTTTGTTCCTCCAGCCTTTTGTACCTGTGCTTTTTTGCCAGAGAGATTTGGTATCAGAGCTATGCTGTTGCAGAGCTAATGTATGAAACAGGAGTGCTTACCAGCATTCATTAATGCAAGATTTGGGTAGTTTTCTTTTTTCCTTTTTGTTTTTTTAAATGTGCATGTTGTTCTGCTGTTAGCAGTTTGGGATGTATGGCCTAATGGGGTATACAGGTGTTACCCCACCCGAACTGATGTGTGCTTCAGTTTCATCTGTACTAAGTTAGATGATGAAATCTGTATTTTATAATCAGTTCACTTCTTAAATTTTTCTGTAGTTGGATTGCATATTGCTTTGGGTTTTAAAGAGAAAGTGGAGAAGCACCACAAATTCCTCAGTTACAGCTTTGAGACATCCCTCAGTCTGGATCTATACCATGCTGTTCATAATTCAATCTCAAATGGTACTCATGCTGAAAAAAAAAAAGTTGCTTAAAGCATAACTTGCTATACTAAAATGTGGTGTTAATCACCCATACTCTTACTGAAAATGATAGAAGATCTCTGATGTGGAAGCAGTGAAATAAGCTTAAGTTACCCGTGGGTTGTTCTTGTGTTCTTGAAAAGGTGCGGCAGTCTTTAATAATTTAAAGCTTTCTTACGTAACACATTCAATTTAGACGTTGAAGGAAATTTTAGCTCGATTTGAGCTTTGAACTTCTTCCCTTTTAATGCCTCTCATCAATCAACAGTTTACCCTTAATCTGAGGCATGAAATTAGGTCTAAAAGCTTTGTGTGAAAACAAGGCGACAAACTTCCATACGAAACCTTATGGGTGGAAGTGGTGGTGTGCTACCTTTTGTTTAAAAAAAAAAGAGAAATCCTCTCCATTCAACGGAATTGGGAGAAATCCAGGGTTCCTGATCCCTAACTCATCCAGAGGCCCTGGTATGGGTAAGGCAGTTAATTGGCCTGAACATTGTAGTCTAAGCTGATGAAGTAGTTTGAGGTATCATTTGGCTACTGGTACTTAGTGTTCTTATTGGGGATTGACAGAAGTTGGGCATTTTCTGACTGCCTCTGCTGGGGCTGTTCTGCAATGTGCTGATGTTACTGTGTCATCTTGTGATATGGTTTATATGGAGATCAGACATGTAATGAATCCCAGCAGCTAGCAGAACAGTAGAACAGCCCTAATTTGTAAGACAGAGTCTGAAAACAAGCTTTCTGTTTTTCACTGTGTAGGCCACAGTCTTTAATGTTCCAAAGCTTTGGGGAGTCACCACTTGGAAACTCTTGTATTCAGACAATTGCTTCTTACTGCAAATAAAGATACCAATCTGATTAATATGCTGGAATGAATTTAAAAGTACAAGTAAAGACCTTTCTGTTTTCATAACGCTAGTAAAATTATTGTCTGGGCTTTTAATTTTAGCTTTCTTCTGTTAGTTTGGGTTTTTTTAAAGCATACAGTTCTACCAAAGATAGCAGCAACAAATTGGTACTGTAACATGCTCTAAGAGGCATGAACATATCTCTGGGTACTGTTTTGGATAGAGGGCAAGAAAACTGAAAGTGCCATTTGGCACCTACACTGCAGAGAATATAATACCATTTTTTTGAAGCTGAGATTTTACACAAGGTATTATCATTACTTGCAAGTTGAGGGTAGGGCCTTAATAAAGTAGTTTGTCTGTTTTCCTGAGTGCATTACTTGGTTGACAAGGCCTGCTGTCTACACTGGAAGTTTTGCCTAACAAAGATGGATGAAATGTACATGAAAGTTTTCCAGAAAACTTGATACCCAGTGCTGTTACTTTACAACAGTGAAGCTTAATTAGTGCCTTTGTGAGAAGAATGTGTCAGTGAAGGTCATGAACTATTGTGGTTTTAAAAACTGTACCTGTGTCCCAGATATTTTAAGACCTAAACCTTTTTGTATCTTGAGCTAAAAGAATTCAGAGATGAGTCAGGTGTATTGTTTGAGGGGATTGTCTGAATTACAGTCTCAGAAGCTGACATTTGCACTGTTATGTATTAAGCTTTTTTTCCTTTGGCAAATTTTATTGGACAAGGAAAAAAATACCAGTAAGTGTTACAGCCCTCTTGCTCATCTCTCCAAAAATCTGTTATTGTCTCTTGTATATCACAGCCTTGCTCCTTTATCCCTTGAACCTCTCCCTCTTGTGGAACCAAGAGTTGTGATTGTTCTTCTGATTAAGTTCTACTTCTTGGTGAAATTTTTGTTTCAAAAATTGTATTTTCCATGGAGGAAGCATTATAATATCACAAGAGAAGTATCTTTTTCAGCAAAATGTTGCTTTGGGGAGGACAAGACTATTTGTCTTTTTTAAATTTGTAAAGCAAAGATATATTATTAAATAAAGTATTAATAATACGAAATTGTTAATTGTTTGTAATAAGATGTGAGTTTGAGGTTTTTTAGAGCATATCACAAGTTTTAACTTCTGTACTACTACTTGTTAGCATCCTTTGGAAGACAATGGCTCAACTTAAAATTTCCAGATAAGAATTCTTTGGCTGAAGGTGGCGTTCTGCACTAAACTGTCTGGTTGAAGTAGTGATGCAAGATGTTAATAAATATTACATAGTGATTCATAGGGTTTTATGTAACTAAAAAAACACTCTTTCTGCAATTTTTTTTCTTCAGAAAGACAGCAGATACAAAAAAGACTGTTTCATTAGGTAACAGTCTGGATTTGATACAGACTTGTAAAAGTTAAGTGGCTAGAGTGTACTTAATTCTCTGTTCATATTTTGTGTGTAGTATTAGTATCTGAGCTCCTGGCAACCAGCTGATTTTAAGTCTTGTTCAGGCTGCATAGTTTCAGGGTCTGATTTATGCTGCCAGCTTGCTTTACCCTCACTGGGGGCTTTCCAGATTGCAACACTCATGCAAGAGAGACTTGGTAAAAGGAAGGCAAAACTGTCAAACTCAGAGTCTGAGCAATTACACAAGTAATGGTATTCAACACAAGAGGTAATCTTGTGATATATGAGAAATATGCTGTTGATAACTTGTATGACATGATAATGTCATAATGCACACACCGCCACTTTCACAACAGCATTGTCTCACTGTTTCTGTTAGGGTAGTCACTCTTAAACAGCAGGAATGACTATGTAGAATGGTAATGGTGCAACGACAAAATGCAATACACAAGGAACTAGATTGCTATGCTAACCCAATTTCTGCTCTTGGCTATGTCCCTGGTTGTCTGTATGACTTTCAGTGCTCTTGTTTAGCTGTTTGTACTGTTGTTTGCCCAGCCTTATATCACTTAGACATAAACTTCCATTAGTTGGTAGTGTAGCTTCATGCTAGTGGTTCCATCTAAAAACTGTCATAATAATTAAAAAAAAAAAAAGAAAAGAAAAAACACAACCCAGTTCTCTGCCATGGACAGACTCAATTGAAAACTTTTTCTCTTTTTCAATAGTTTTGAAAGTGCTTTTTGTGGTAGTAGGTTTAAACAGTGTTTACCAAATACATTGAAATGCATTTTACCTGAAAGATTACTGGCTCTGGAATGTCAGCTTACACCAGAATTTTTAATTTCTCATCCCTTTCTGTTATCAACCCATTCTAGAAATGTATGTATTTGTTAAAGCGAACTTGGAGATCTGACTGGTTTCTGTCTGAGTTTTTAAAATTACTGTAACACTTCTTTGAGAAGAACAGAGACTAGTTGGACAAAAACCAAAAATTTCTGTCTCCAAGAGGACAACAGTATGGATTTTTTTTTTTTCTTTTATTTCAGTTAAACACCTCCTTATGGGAATGAAGTGATTTAACTATAGTGGGTCGTTGCCATCTCCTCATCACACCGATGCTAAATCTCACTTATGATGTGTTCAAATAGTTGTAGTTTATGTTCTTTACGCACAGATAACTGGAGAATGAGACATGGGCAAGGATATTCCGATTCCATATTCTCACCTCCTGGTATGGATTGTTGCTGAAGATGCTGAATTAGTTTACCTGTTAGTAAAACATGGGAATTCTACTGTTACCTGCTCGAGTTGGAAGACATGAAGAACAGTTAAGTGGCCAGAGTAGGAAGAGGGCTGAAGCATTTTTAACGAGTTTTTTTAAGTGTGTCTCCACTAGAGAGCAGCAAAAACCTATATTCCTAGAAGCTTTGCTGTTCAGCTGATTAGGCGTTGTTTTCCCCTCTTATGGGAGGGGAAGAGTAGCTTCAAAAGGAAGTAGTGATTTATTTGTGCCGAGGAGATCATTCCATTGTGTGTGACAGTGAACTGTGCGTTGGCAGGAGATGAGAAGATAGTGGCATCAAACCAGAACAAAAGTGTAAATTGTATCGAATTGCACTAAGTGGGAATTCTGTAGCAAAAGAGGTGGAAACAAAGTGAATAAGGAAGCTGGGCCACAAAATGCTTTATTTAGTCATGGTTGGAACAGTGTGTCTCTACAGCTTCACAAGACCAGGAAGTTGAGTAAGTGTAATAAGTCAACCCAAATGTAGTTTTTCACTTCAAATAACTTGGCCTCTGCACAGTGACTCAATGTAAATATATCTCACTGAGTATCTGTCTCTTGCTGTAGGCATTCAGATGCATGTGCAGTTGTGATGAGCCACAATTGCTGTTTAAATAGAAAAAAAAAAAATCATGGATGAAGCAAGTGAGATAAAGGTGTGCTCATTTAAAAAGTTGAAAGAAATAGTGTGTGTAAATATTTGGGGATTTTTTTTAATGGTTTTAATAGATTTAGAAATAATATGTTCAGGTGTAAATTACCAAAGGCACAGCAACAGGAAAATAAATGTTAAATGTTCTTGTAGTTAAACTCTGAATAATAAGACTTTCCTTGCTTCCCTGATGAGGCAGGGAGAGATGTGGGTGGGAAATTGCATCTTCAAAAGATGCAATGTAAAGGTTTATCTTCCTGAATGCCAGGAAGATAAACCTTTCATCTACCTTCTAATTATTTTTTTCAATAATCTTCATAGTAAAAAAAATAATTTTGTAATCCCATTTGTTTTTTCTTCCCTTTTTCTGACTGGTCTGTGTGCTGGTGAATCTCTCTGATACAGGGTTATCTTTCTATAATGGATCCTAAGAATTTGATCAAATCTTTTCAGTAACAGTAGATAATTAGCAATGATTTGGTTTGATTCAAAATCTTGGGGGAAGGGGGTGTTTTAAGAGAATGTTTCTCTGAAACTTTGAGATGACATACATATATATTTGAGATCAGATTGCTATTTATTTAAATCTGTGATATCAGTGACAGAGTGGAGTGTATAACCCAAGGCAAGCCATGTGGTTATATTAAACTCTTGAATTTAAGTGAAATGCCAGATTTCAGATTTTGAGAACCATTTGTTTGCCACCTGTTAATCCTCATCCTTTTGGTGTGAGTTTTGTATGTAGCTTTGAAAGAGACGTTTTTATGGCTCAGAACATTTTTTGGTTTTTGATCATAAATGTTTAAGATTTTTAATTTGTCTAAGTTTCTATATTTTCATGTTTCTGTGTGCACATACACAAGTTCTAGGTCAGCTTTTGCTCTTCACAGTTGAACAAGTGGACTCATGATGTATTGATACTTTCATTGTTGCCACTGCACCATTTTCTGCATGGCCTTGGTGCTGTAAATGCAGGAAGGAGTGGAGAAAAATTAGAAGTAGTAGTCTTCCTTCTCCAAGAACTTCTGCAATGTAAAGAATGAAACCTGATCATCTTAGGAGTGATTAGCCTATCGTTTCTGCTTCCCTCCCCATGCCTTCTCCTTTACTACTGCAATTGATAGCTTTAGTAAATCACCACCTTGTTTAATGTAAGACAGTATTTTCCTGTGGCTTCATAAATAACAAGTCTAAACCACATTCTGCTTCTGTGAAAGGGTCATGCAGGGTTTGGTTTTTAATGAGGATTAAGCTGTTGTTTGTCCTTTTGGCACAAAATGGAAAGCATCAAGTAATGCGTAACATATTAATCTTGGGTAACCAACAGCATCCTATTTGTCACTTACTAAAGCTATACCTGTGGTTATTGTCGGAAAAAATGGCATTATTTGTATTTGGTTTGAAAATAGCAGACTTGCATGCTGTAGGTGATACAATGTTGTTTTAAAAGTCTAGATCTCTTGCAGGAGGAGCTGTAGTGGTGGTGCTTTACCTGGAGGAATAGCTAGAATATTAGCCTTTGTCTTTTAATACATTATTGTGTAAGAAGAGATAACTTCAGATCTAAATTTGACTTTCTTCTGCTCATCTCCCTTTTTTTTGGTCCCACTAAAAAGCCTTGCAGTGTTGAGTTTTTAAGTGTTGCAGTTCTGTGTTTGTGTAACCAAAAAGGCCTCCTAGCATTTTGAATTTGTATTTCTTTAGTCATTCAAATTGTCTCAATTCGAAACATGTACCAATACTAACATTAATGTTTTTTTCTCAATACAGAATTAGAGTGTTACTGCCAGCTATGTACAAAAGACAACTTTACGTGTGTGACAGATGGAGTATGTTTTGCCTCAGTAACACGAACTGCAGACAAAATAATGCGCAATAGTATGTGTATAGCAGAAATTGATCTGATTCCCCGAGACAGGCCATTTGTTTGTTCCCCCTCCACCAGAGATGGAGTCCATACTGTGTCTCATTGCTGTAACACACCTCTCTGCAATAAAGTAGAACTTCCAATTCCAACACCAGGTAAAAGGGTCGGGATTTTTGCTTTTTTTGTTTGATTGATTTTTTTTTTTTTTCATTTTTTCAAACAAAATTCTATAAGAGTGGAAGTTGTGGGTAAATTTGGAGGCTTAAAGTATACCTTAGATTCTGCAAAGACAGTTTCCTGATATTTGAACAAGAGTTGTAATCTTCTGGATAGGGATGTTAGGGACAGTTCTGAAGACTTAAATGAAAACTGTTAAGTAAGCACATTGCTTTTGTCCTTCGTAGTACTTACTTGATTCTTGAAAAAGTTAATGTGCAAAAGTTTTAACAAATACATTGAAACAATTTGAATATTGCTGTAGGATACTATAAGTTTAGTAGTGTAAAAGGAAATTAATGGTTTTACCATTTTCTTTTATTTTAACTCTCAGGCCCTACTCCAGGAAAACCAGCTTCTAACCTAGGACCTGTGGAACTGGCTGCTGTCATTGCTGGACCTGTCTGCTTTGTCTGCATTTCACTGATGTTGATTCTATATCTTTGTCATAATCGTACTGTAATTCATCATCGTGTGCCAAGCGAAGAAGACCCTTCATTGGATCGCCCCTTTATATCAGAAGGAACTACTTTAAAGGATTTAATTTATGATATGACAACTTCAGGCTCTGGGTCAGGTAATATGACACTTCTAGTAGTAATTACTCTGTGCTTAAGAGCCTTGTAAGGCATCTATTTTTTTTTAAATTGTCAAATCTACTTAAACTTATAATTAACTGGAGAAAATACTAGAAAAAAAACTTCTGTGTACATTCAGTCAACATCAGTGAAGATTCAATGTATGGAAATAAAAGTGAAAAAAAGGATAAAAAAATAAAAGTGAAATAAAAGAAACACTGAATTCTTGCTGCCATTCCTTATCGTTCTTAGAGTAGCCTGATATATATAAATTATATAATACAGGGAATATCACAGTCATCTACTGTAAATGTTTTGTGTCATGTAAAGCTGTCATTTACCTTTTTGTTCTGTACAGCCTATCTAAACTACCATCTGCGTTTTTTAGATAATTTTGTGAAGAGTGTTTTTTAGATTTAAATTGAAACTTAATTTGTAGATGTAGCTCTTGGTATATGAAAACATTCTGAGTTAATATTTTAGCCAGTTCTTTCCTTACAGAAGATATTTTTCAGTTGCAAATGGCCATTTCTGTGTATAGAATGGATGCAGTATGCAGACCATGTCTGATGAATGTCTATCCCTTGATTTCAGTTTTTTTTGTTTTAATTCTGACTTGAAGAGTCTGGGAAGATGAGGCATTAGTCTGTTCAATGCATATAGTCTCTGCTATTGTATCTCTGACCATTAATTGCTTATAGGATTATAGTGGTTTGTGTCATAGAAATGTAGTTTAATAGGTGTTAGGGAATGATATGCCAGGTAAATCATTGCATAAATTAATTGATCTCTGGTCTGTGTTAAGGAGGGAGACATCAGATTGTGTACTGCAACCTTTTACCAACCTTCTTCTATATAGAAAGTTTAAATAATTTAATATTGGTAATTATTCCTACTACTTGCAAACATATGTATTGAAACATCCATGCCCTTTCAGAAGACTTTCTGCAAAGAATACTGTTTGATTGTTAGCTGCTGAATCCTTTCGTTTCCCAGAACTGGAAAAAATTAAATCAACAAAACCCAAGCATCTAGGTTGTGTTTCTTCCCCAAGGGCAGTAACTGGTAAAACTGTTCAGAGTCCATTGCTTTCTCAAATAAAATTGATGTGAATTGCTGAACATGTTTAAAATCTAGATCAAAAATTCATCTTTAGTCATATCCTCCCTAAAAAAGGTGAGCTTGCAGTAGGTGTGTGGGTAGTTATGTTCCAGCTGAGAAAGCTTTTGTGTGTCCAAATAAGATTTGATCCTGATAAGGGTAAGTTGTTCTCTGGTTAGAACTGGAGTTTTAGTAATTTGTGTTTATCTCAATTTTCTCATTTACTAACAGGAGTAACTAAGTCAAATAATGAAAGTGATTAATAGAACTTCCAATATATTGGGCTAGAGCTTGATAAATGCAAGTGCTGGACTTAAGCCTCTAGTTATGTTTGTTTTTAGGAGGGATATGCAGAAGTCAGAGAGATACATAAATCTGACTCCTCCATATTATCTATCTTGGAATGCGGAAAGATTTGATACATATAATTGTTACACTGTTAGAAGTGTAGAACTCTACTTAATGTCTGCAGATCTAGCCTTTTCCTAAGAAAGGCTGAAAAAAATTCTAATTAAAATTCAAACTTAATTGTCAATTGGTCTTTTCATTCATTATCAGGAATATTCTTTCATTTTTCTTCTGGCCTTCTTACCGCTGCTGCTTCTGAACCTCTCTTTTTGTCTGAAAACTCTGGAAGTACTCCTTCAAAATAAGCTCTTGAAAAGCAGAGAATCCAAGTTAAAAAAACCTTATGATTCTTCCCCTGGAGCAAATGGCTAGGAACTACTGACTCTTCCCTTGCCTATTTGCAAATTACTCTTTAAGTAAAAGGAGCATGCTAGGGAATTGCTAAATTTTCACAGCTGAATTCAGGGCACTTAGGCTGGTCTAGACTCCCAGACCACCTGACTTACTATGGTATTTGAGCATTGGCTACTGGTGAGTGCGTGCAAGGAACAAAACCAGCAAATGTGGTTGAATTTGACTTATCCCTAAGGAAGCCTCTTCACTAATTTGCTTTTATGCTTGAAAGGCTGTAAAACAAGGCTGAATGTTTCCTTAAAAGGGATCTTTTAGCTTCAGCTGCAGTGAGTTCTGTGTTGTTGAGCTGTTTGTAAGACAAGTATTAGCCTTATTTAGTGTTCTCTACTTCACTTTGATTATGACAGTGAAATAGGAGATGCTTCAGGTACTTACTTTCTGTACTGTTGGCAGTGTATTTGCAATGACTTGTGTCACTTTGTCTCAAAATTAGTCAATCAATGTCTGTACAAATTCACAGTGCCCTAGCACTTGAATTGATAACGTTTGTGTGTCCTGAAGTATGCCTGCAGCATTTGAATCTCGTTGAAATGTGTATTTTAATCCAGACTTTGGGTACAGCACATTTAAAGTTGAGAAGACTGTACCTTTATGGAATAAACTAGGGGTAGAGAAAAGGGTCTCCAAAGGGAGAAACGTCAGAGCTGCTAGTTAAAACTATGCTTAACCCTGTCAGAAACTGAACTGTGTTAAAGGGGTGGTGTTGGGACAAGAGGTTGCAAAAACACGATGGAAATGTACAGCACAGGCAAAATAATCCAGACCCAAGAGGCACAGCTAAGGAATTGTTTAGTTTGGTGATCCAAAGGCCATGTTCTGCTCTTAAATTCATGCTAAGGGGCCAGAAGGGCTCATAGCAAAATAAAAAGGATTCTACCAATTTTGTTAATTCAGTGTTCTCTGATGAGAAGTGTATAAAACAGAGAAATAATCATAACTCTAAAAATGAGCTTCCTATTTAGATCAAAAGGGAGTAGGATTCATTTGCTGCAATGATGAGTAGTAAGCTGCTATTAATTATTCGGTCTTGACTTACATTAGTGTTGCTATGTTGTTCTGTGACGAACAAGACCTGAAACAGGGAGATATTCCATGAAAGGAATTAATGAAACATCTAAAATAGATCCTTCTGGTGAAGCTACAGCTTCTAAGAGAAGGATTTCAAAGTCTCTTGGAGCTGAGAATGATTTTCAGATCATGATGCAAATCTCTAAATATCAACTACATATTGTATAGACAGATGGGGACGCCCATCTGTTGCTGTCTTAACTCACAAATGACGAAGTCAGTTACAAGGGAGTAGGAAGAATTGCCTACAACAGGGGAGAAGCTCTGGATAGTATTGGTAGGCAACTTCCAGCAGGAACTTAAGCTATTTAGAAATCCAAAGGGTCACAGAAATCAATGAAAAGTTGAATCAATTGAAGTGAATGTAAAGCTTCCTTAAAAAGTATTTTCCAGTTCATACAAGCTTGAAGGGAATGAGATTTTTCACGGTTCATGGAATGGTCTTTTATATTACTCATCAGAGGAAGTCTTCTGGGCAGGGACTTACGAACAAGAACAAAATTCTAACAGCTACTGTTGTTGGCTACCTGTAGTGAACTTAATTCCTGAATTATCCAATTTAGTTACAAACTTGTTATGCATTGGAAAGTCATTAAACTAATCAGTCTGCTTAAGATATGGAAAAGAAAATGAACTTTCTTTTTTTTGCTACATTTTCAGAAGGCTTGAGGATACTTTGATATATGAAAATGGTGATGAAGGTTTCAGGAATAAATCGGATGACCATGGCTAAATACAAGGTGTCAAACATTGGGCTGCTGTTGAATTTAATATGGGCTCAAATTTTCTTATTCTCCTGATTGGCAAAATGGCTATCATCTTTCTTCATGCACAGTTAAAAGAAGGTGTATCCAAGCGCTTGGAGTACAGTTGTGCCCAATGTGTATGTGAAAGGCTGAGTCTGTGGCTGTCTCCTGTGAGATGCTTTTTAGGCAGTCTGGTTTAGAGTACAGCAATTGCTCAAGTTCCTGGTGAGACAGGGCTGTGTTTCTTCTATAGCAAAACGAGGAAATTGCTCAGTTGCAACAGAAAGTCTGTAATGAATTGCTATGAATGCAAGATAAATATGGATTCCAATCTTCTGGAAGCAGCAGTAGTAAGAGAAAGGTCAATTTCAGACAAACAGAAGTAAGTTGAATCTTGTAAATATTGTAAATATAAATGTAGGAGTAAGTGGATAGATCACAGTAGGGGTTTTTATCCTACAGTGACATGTTAATGTGATGAATGGGGATTTATAATGTGAAATTGAAATGCTTTCTGTCTAGAAGGTTTAGAGCTTAGTATATGTGTAGCAGTTAGCCGATATCCTTGGACATAAATTTTAAACAAGGAGAGATGTCTATAAAAAGTGCAGCAGATTGGGAGCAGTGCATCTGAAAGTGAGAATGTACAGTTTTCTTATATAACTGTATGGCCTATCACCCATTTCAGGTACACAAAATCAGCTTGTATTTGACATTTGCCTATAGATTTTGCAGTAGTGCGTAAGTTCTAAGGAAGAAACTTTTTCTCACCAATGAAGTCAAATTTTACATTTTCAGGGTTGAGTTTGGTCCTGTGGCTTTTCTAATCTGGCCTCTTCTGCATTTCAAGTCTGTCCATAAAGAGTGCGTGTTAGGCTTCACGGAAGAGCCTCTATAGTTTGGGCATGCAGCACAATTCACCTGAGGACTATTACAGCAAAAGTTTTAACTTTTTCAGTAGGAATTATTACAGAACCTGACAATGATTAAATTGTAGAATTTTTTTCCTTCCTGTCTTCATGTAGATATGTTGTCAGCACAGACCATGCAGAAAATTCCTGTAAGTCTAGCATTTTTGTGGAGCTCTTCTAAACACTGCAGTGTTTTAATTTTCTCTTCTCAGATAAGACACAAGAATGGCAATGATGCCAACCAGATGAGGTGTCCTTCTAGTGCTGATGTTAGCAAAGAATGTCCAGAGGTGGACAAGAATTAGTTATTTGAGCTATTACTTGGGATTCATTTTCTATAACATAAGGAAATGCAGGTGTTCTGTCAGCTATTGGAACAATGATTATAGAATAATAGATTACTTTGTAAAGTGTTTGGTTTAAGTGAAATAATCCTGTACCAAAAGAGCTTATTGTAAGCAGATAACCTGGCTGATGCTTTCATCCTGCAGTGTAGTATCAGTGTGGAATCCAGTGACAAGCCCTACAGTAACAACAGGAAAGATTTAAAATAAACAAAAACCCAGCCTGGTTGAGGGATGCCAGTGCTGCTTGTTGTATAAAATTACTGAAGCATATTAAGATGTGCTCTGTGTTGAAAGCATGTAAGTGTTCCAAAGTTGTAAAACCTTCATGAATGTAAACATTTTTCTCAATTATAATTACAGTGAGGTGCATAAGAATGGCCTGTAAAGCAGGAAGCTTGCGTTACAAGGATGTTTTCCTGTTTTACAGTGACTCGGGATTACTAAGAGGCTATTGGCACACTTAGGCATGACTGTGGATTTTCAGCAGTCAGTGTCACTGATAAGTGTGGTTTAACTTTAACTTAGAAGTGGACTATGTAGTGATAAGCCAAGTAAATTAATCAGTAGCAAAAGTGCTCTTAAACTGCTTTGCCAGGAGAGTTATGGGCAGATCCTTTTTCCAAAAATAAAGAAAAAAACCCAACAACCAAACCCATAACAAACAAGCAACCAAAAAAACCCTCTAAACCTGGTCCTGCCTGCTTCATCATTTCTTCTTTTTTTCATTTAAATAGAATTTTATGAATCAGCGAGTGACAACATTCTTAACTGAAAGGAAGTGTGTGTTGCGCTTTTAACAACTGTAGAGCTATTTGTAGCATATCCTTGAGTACTTGTTATGCTGGCTTTTAAGAGTGAAGGCAGAACCTTACCTATGTGTTTGCTAGCAGTTCTCAACAAGCAGTTAAAATCTTAGAGAGTAAGTGCATTCTGAGACAAATACCCTAATAGAAATAGGATCTCATATTCAATATTTGGGATAAGTGCTAATTCTGTAGAGTGATATTTAAGGTTAATGTAAAATCTTCTTTTTAGGTTTACCTTTACTTGTGCAAAGAACAATTGCAAGAACTATAGTACTTCAAGAAAGCATTGGTAAGGGTCGCTTTGGAGAAGTCTGGCGAGGGAAATGGAGAGGAGAAGAAGTTGCTGTGAAGATCTTCTCTTCAAGAGAGGAACGCTCATGGTTTCGAGAAGCAGAAATTTATCAGACAGTTATGCTACGCCATGAAAACATTCTTGGATTTATAGCTGCAGACAACAAAGGTTGGTGACACTATGAATTCATTTTGCTCATTCTGCACCTGGTAAGAATAGACAGTACATGAAGGGGAAAAAGCGTTGTGAGGATCCATTTAAGAGTAGCAAAAATAGTTTTGTTAAGTGGAGCAGTTCAGGGTTTGGCACGCTTTTCATAGGTTTAATGAAGGAAAAAGTACATTGTCTTTTTTTTCTGAAGAACATGCTGTGTTTAAATTTGTTTAAAATGCTTTCGTTTCAAAAAGGAGATGCCTTATCCTGTGAGCCCACACATCTGCTGAATACTTGTACCTGTCATTACCTCACAGCCTAATAATATAAATGTGTGGGACTGAAAGAGATCATGTCTAATCCTATTGTCCTGATATGAAGTAGGAGGTAGAGGATTTATTCTTAAGGCTGAGTTATGATAAGTTATTCTTTTAGCAGTCCAGTTAGAAAATAAATTGGAAAAATTGAATTAATGATTTGTTCCTAGTAGTAAAAAAACTGCTTCCTGAAGCTCTCCTGATAAGCCTTTAACTATCCACTAAAAGGAACCATTTTTTCAACTTGATTTGTTGTGATTTCAGTCAGATTAAAGTTTCTTGGATTTTCCTGCAGTTCAATTAAAGATGCGAGAATCTGACAAAACCAAAACAAGTTTTGAATTTCTTTCATTAAGGGGAGCCAAGATGTTAAGGTGCTGTTTTGTTCAGTTATTTTCATCTGAAATTGCATGTTTTACCACAAATCGCCTTTGACTTCTTTGTGAAGAAAGCATTAACAGAAAATTCTGTCACGTTAGGGAGGAGTCAATGATTTACACACATGCTGAATTTTTAAAGGGCTCTCAGTTTTGTGGGAAATTCCTAAATGGTTTTAGTGAGGTTGAAGTATATGTGTAAATAAAGTTCTTTTTAATTACCATTAGATTAATTTCAAGTTTCTGTATATATAGAAATCTGTAAAATTGGAACTGAATCCAAGAGATTGTGCAGAACGCTTCTCCAGGAAAGGGTTGTCTACGGTTAACTTGCTCCTAACAGATGTTTGTGCAACTTGTTATTCTCCAAGAGCTTGCAAACCAACACCATAGCAGGCAGCTTTTTCCTGCAGCTTATTATGCTTACCATTAGAAACTGTCTATTTTCATGTCTAAAGCTGTATTTGATATTATTAGCACCTACAAGAGCTTGAGTTTGCTTCGGCTGGCCTAGGGGAGTATCTGGAGCCTGGGTTTAAAATTAGATCAGCTGCATTAAAGCCATAAATGAAGAGCTATCTCTGCAGAAGCTTTAGGTTCTATTTCTAGCTTAAAAGCATATATTGCAATACCTTAGTTGTAACTTTCAACAAAATTCATTTGTGGTTAAGTATACCAGTGTCTCATTTTGCCTGAAACCTCCTGGCAGTTTGTCCCAAAAATACACTTGACTACTGTGCAGCAGAGGTATGAGGAAGGTTTCCTAAATGGGTGGAGTTTTTTAATAATTTCTTAATTGCTGGTTTGTGTTGCAGATGCTATAGCGTTTGACTTGGTCATCTTTAGTTTCCTTGTAACAAAATAAAATGCGATATGATTTTTTTTTTAATGGTTTTTCTAACCCAGATACTTGCAGGTAAAGTGTATCAGGGACTACGTATCTCTACTATTCTAGTAGCAAAAGAGTAATGTCAGCAACTTCGGTTTACAGTACTAAAGCTTTCTCTGCATTAGCTGGCTATAATCATAACTGTCTGTAGGCAAATTAAAATAAGGTGAAGTCTTGCACTGCACACTTCCAGATAACTTTATGCACTGAAATACCTTGACTTCTCCATTCCTTCCCCTAAACTGAAAGCTGCACTTCCCTAGATGATAGTTTGTTTCAGTCAGAATACCTTTCATGGTAAGTAGATCCCCAAGAGTGATGTTAAACAATATGCTGCAAAGAAATGAGCAGAATTCCTGCCTCTTCAGAAGTAATATTTCAGCCACTTACTCTTTTTGAAGCTCTGGCTTTAGCTTGAGAAGAAGGAATCTGCACAGCTCAAGTGCTTTTTATCATTTAATCAGATGACTGTGTCAATGTGATAGAGTCAAGCTGTTTTGCTAACAAGACACCAGTCGTGCTCCAGTCACTGACAAAAGTGCCATCTCCCTGAATATCTCATTTCCAAGAGATTTCTAGTTGTAGATCCCATCTCAATCTGATCTTTTCACTGCTTCTTCCTGTTGTTTTTTTTTTATGTTGCATTACCTGCATGTCAAAAAATGCTAAATCTCTGCTTTGAAACATTTACTATGTGACTCCACAGAAAACATTTTTGTTTTGCTAGTGCTGATGTGAAAAGAATTTTTTTTTTCACAAGTTATTTCAGTCAATTGAATTTTAATTGAAACATGATTATATATTTAATATAGCAATTTTATAAATTCCTTTCCTCAAGAGTCAGCTCTACTAAGATGGATCTTGCTTGAACGTCATTAATGTTTTTCCCAAACTGTAATCAGTCTCCTGACAACAAAACTGAAAGCTTCTTTACTCAGAATTTCAATATTTTTTTTAGAGTTAAAAAAGGAAAACCTTTTACTTCTGGGTGATTTTGATAGTATGAAATACTTTCAGGTCTCTTGAAATAAGTGAAATAAACATAATGAATATCTTAAATATATTTCCAATAACACATGTAATTTCTTTGAACATTCTGAAATTGTTTGAGATTCCTAATTATTGTGTGTATATGAACTAAATTAGTTTACCTTGTCATGGAAAGCTGGGCTGCTGTATGTAATTACTAGTGAGTGTAATTCCTTTTTCCTACCTAATAATGCAAATCCTGTGATTGAAAGCTTCATGGCAGATGCTGTTTACTGTGCAGCCAAAAATACTCAGGGTCAGGTTAATTATTACTTGGTAATAATTAACTACTGTCAACAGAATGAGAAGACTTAAGCTTATTGTAACGTGTTCTGCTTAGAGTGCTAAACAAATGTATAGCTTGTCAAATACAGCAAGGCAAGGAAAACATAGGAGGTCCTTTCTGATAGCTGGGCACTGGAACTATTGCTGCATTTCAGCTTGTCTGTAATTAATATTATTCATGTAGGTTTGGATGTAGCACTGTCCCTTCTTAAAATCTGGTTGAAGGGCTACAAATACAGCATGTAATACGAAAGAATCATTGCTCTTCTCAGACTGGATGGTAAGCCCAGCTTATATTCCTTCTTTGGAAGGAAGGTGAAGCTTGAATATTAAAACTTGCAGGTAATAAGTAAGATAAGACTGAATAAAAGGGTCTGTAATCGGCAGCATATTCCCCTCTTGGGAGGGAATGTAGTGTTAAGAGGGGAGGATCTTTATGCAAAGGCACCATAGTCTTGAATCAAAGCTGTGAAAGCTTGAATCAAATCAATTCTTCAGAAACTGACATCTTTTATAGAGCTGTTTAAACACAATAGGTCTGGTAGACTAATTAAAATTAGTTTAATTTTCCTCCTTACAGCTAGGTGTCTAGTATAGACACCTGCTGAGGTATCCCACTCCTAAGAAACAGGAGAAGATATCAAGTACAGGACCAAGCAATGAGTGTGTATGGTGTTAGTGCCCAGGAGAGGATTATTTCAAGCAATGTAGGGTCACAACTGATGAAGCAGTAGAATAAAACTGAGTGAAGAAAATATTCTGAAGTGATAAGGTAATTTACTTGGAACTTTTGCAGATCTTTGGAGCTCTTTGACTATGTGTATTTAAGAGCGTCTTTTCTGTGCCTATGATACCTGTTTCATACCTGTTTCTAATGGTTCTGTAAGACTGGTTTAGTGAAGCCAATACTGTGGGATTGACTCTTCAGAGACCGTAATTCTCTTTGGAAAAAGTCACATTTAATACTATGCTGAGTTCTGTGAGTTTGTGCTTGGATATTGCAAAGTAGCAAGAGATGCAGCAGTTCTAACTAGAAAATAATTGAAGATATTTTAGGAAAAACTCCTTAATTTCCTTATTCCTTTTTAAAAAAACAAAACTTAAATGTCCCTTCTGTGGACATAAAAGACTCTTCCTGCAGCACTAGTAGCTTTTTACCAGTCTTTTACAGGTTGGAGTATGTGACTGAGTTGGTTTTTTGTTTGGGTTTGTTTTGTTTTAGGGTTGTTTGGTTTGGTTTGGTTTTATGGTGGGGTTTTTTGTTTGGTTTATTTGTTTGGGGGTTTTTTTGGTTGGTTTTGTTTGTTTTGTTGTTGTTTGGGGTTTTTTTGTTTGTTTAGTTTGGGGTTTTTTGCCTGTTTAAACAACTTAGTTGAGACTATTCTGTAAATGTAGCAAGCCAAAGTTCTCTTTCCATTATGGGAATTTTTCAAATGTAGACTAGTCTTTTTCCTATTCTGAAGTATTTTGAGGCCTTTTAATTTGGGTTGTTTTTCTTTTAATATTTTATTTTTAGATTATTTTTTATTGGTATCAATGACTTCCTTAGAAACATCCAAATAAAAGGGAGGCTTGCAAGTTTTCCCTCTCCCCACCAAAGTGTTTAGTTAAAGATAAGCACAAGTGTTTCTATAAAGGTAGTTTTTGTCAATCTGTAAAGCGGGTGGTTTGTGCTTCTGGCTTTTCTGGACAAGTGTGTTCTTTGGAAAGTAAAAATTTTTCAGTATGTTTATGATAGGAAGTAAGTTCTAAACTTTCTTCCCTTTTTCGCGTTCTTCATATGTAATTCTTGAGCGATCTTTAGGGACTATCACATAATGAGACATCTTTTTGACTTGTGCTGAGTGTTCTCACTTGTTCTGAGAGAACAGGGGCTATATAATTCAGGATGGGAGTCCAGCTGATATCTTTTATGGGATAACTACTCTTCTAAAGAGATGAAAGGTTCTTCCATAAAAGGAGCTGGCTATAAAAACACTTTTCAAGTCTGCCACAGGAGAGTTGCTTTTATAACACAACAAAATTAGAAAACCTATTTGGTGGCAAGATTGTTCTTTCCTGGCTATATTTCTACTTCTAAGGTAAAAAATACTTTTGCTTCCCTCTTGATTTGAATTCCTTTGATAGTCTTCTTTGTGTGGCTTAAACTTGAAGGTATTTTGTGTCCTCTGCTTTAACAATGTGAACAATTAAGTTCTTATATGTCATTTTTATGCCTTGGGATATCTACAAATGTATTGCGGCCTGTCTTGTTTGTCATGGTTCAATCAAAAGTCATACAGCAAACTGATTTCCTCAGTGTTTTGTCCTTTCTTTACCCTCGTGCCTCCTGGAAACCTTAATATTGGCCAGCAATTTAGAGGCCATCAGAGGGGGGATTTGACTTTGTGTCTGATGGCTGCTTGTAAGCTTCTATTCCAGGAGGAAAAATCCGCTGTGGAAATTGTCTCCCAGGCTGAGGGCAGATAGGTTATGGGAAGACTGAAAGAGTTAGGGAGCAAAGTTTGAACCACTTTTTTTTTCTTATGGTTAGCCTGGACAATATTATGGTAGACTGATAGTGACAGGATTAGTTTTGTATCATTCATTCAGCACTGTTCTCTGTGTCCCCTCTCCAGCAGGAAACTTAGGGAAAGGCAAGGCCTGGCCAATACCCTGGATAGTGGACCCTGAATATTCACCTCAGAATTATAGTGACATCAGTTTTCTATGGTTTGTGTTTTAGTTTAAATAAAAGAATACTTGCTAAGCTTTTCAGAAAGTCTCCCATGGTATTACCAGCCCTTGCAGAGGCATTTAAATGTTACAGGGATAGAAGTAAAGATGTAAGAGTCTAATTTATAGAGGTTACTTGCAGAACATAATTTGTACTTCATAAGCATTGTATAAAAGTGGAATATATTGTTTATTTGTGTTTTGTGTGTGCCTGTGAGGTATTCATGCCAGTTTTATTTTGCAGACAATGGTACATGGACTCAGCTGTGGTTAGTGTCAGACTATCATGAGCATGGATCACTCTTTGATTACCTGAACAGGTATACGGTAACAGTGGAAGGAATGATAAAATTAGCTTTGTCCACTGCCAGTGGTCTTGCACATCTGCACATGGAAATTGTTGGCACACAAGGTAATCTTACAATTTTTCCGCTTGTCATGTGAATAATACTGGTTGGTTTTTGGGGTTTTTCTGATGACACATAAGTAGCTCGTTCTACCATGTGATGATTTCTGAATTAATAGAACTTCTTAATTTGAAAGGCTTTTTGCCTTCCTTTCTCTGGTATCATGATGTAACAATCCTTCCTACAAAACACCTGTTAAAAGGCACCAAGTAGTGGTGCATGTAGCGTCTACTTAATGTTGAGTTGAGACAAGGTTTGAGTAGGATGTGTGCGCAATAAATACTTGCAGGAAGAGGGAAAGGAGCAATAGAGCAGTGTAATGTAGTAAACATGAAAGGCACTTTCCTGAACAGCCAGACAATCTACAATGAATGATTTCAGAAGGTACCCTGGTGCACGTAAAGTGTCAGAACTGAAAGGAAGTCTGTAACTTCAAACAAGATTTTGTACCAGGCTTAGAATAAAAGCAAGTTGGTTTGGGGTTTTTTTTTACAGATATGTTACTTTTATTTTTTCCCTTACAGGCAAACCAGCAATTGCCCACAGAGATTTAAAATCAAAAAATATATTGGTGAAAAAAAATGGAACATGCTGCATTGCAGACCTGGGATTGGCAGTTAGGCATGATTCAGCTACAGACACAATTGATATTGCTCCAAACCACAGAGTGGGAACAAAAAGGTAAAATCATTTATGTGACGTGTCAGGCAACTTTTATAATAAAATGCTTTGATTTTTCTTGTCCCATATAAATTTGTGTTGATAGAAATATAAGCAGCAGGAAAATGTAGTGGCAGATAGAGTTCGTAGGCACTTCCTTGCCAGCTGGTATTTTAGTTAGACGGCAGGCACTTGAAAAGCACATTGAATGTTGGCATGGGTAAAATACTGAAAACTTGTGAAGTATTGTAGGGCACAAGTATGTATTAAAACAATTAAGAGACTTCATGACTGATGATTTTAGAGACTTCAATGCTGTTTCTTTCTTCTTCTTGCCATGTGTTGCATGGAAATGTTACTTGCAGCCCAGTGAGGAGTGTAAGACAGGATATTGATAGTGACAGTAAAAAGCTGTGTTTTTCAGTGTGAAGCCTGTGTGGCAAAACGTACAAGGTGCAGAGTCTTGGACACAAGCTTTCTTGGAATCACATTTTTGAGAGAAATGCAAAAACTTAAAACAGTCATCTTTGTCATGTAACGCATAAGTAGAATCTTAAGTGGATGAGTCAATATAGCCTCTCTTAAAAGCTTTTTCTGAATTTGGAAATACAGGTTTTTCTTGCTCTCAGAAGAATTCAGAGCTGTTCAACTCAGCACAAGTGCAGTAAAACTTACTGTCAGTAGTTTATCATTGGTGAACCTTCAGGCAATAATAACTGGAAGTTATAAATAAATTTCCCTTAGTAATCCATGCAGCTATACAGCATACGGAGATAGCACCACTAACAGTGAACCTCAGCAACCATTTTGGATGTGGGCAACTTTTCATTCTTCTGATGCCTGTAGGGTCAGTGCTATGTCAAACTGGAGTCTGGACTGTGCTAATGGAGAAGCATGTGACAGCCAAGCCCATATGGCTTAGCAGTGGTGGAGAAAATTGTATTGATGTTATCCAGTCTCCAGTTTATATATCAAAAATACTCTTTTTTATATATCCCTTTAGTAAGCAATACTGCGGAGTGGGGGGTTGATTGGGATTTTACAGTGAATTAGAATGCTCCTTGAGCTGTGTCTTTTTGGAAAGAAAAAAAAACCCTAAACATTTTAAGGCTCAGTCAACTAAAGCTTTTAGAACATGTACTGAAACTTTGTTTTACTGACACATATCTCTGAAGCTACTTTGTTCTAAAGCTCTGCTGTACTAGTCCTTTGCCAATTTTAAAAATACCATACAAATGGTCAAATAATATTTATTTTCTGAACTACTCCTAGATTATAAGGTACTGGGTATTTTTCCTTCTCAAAATCTCCAGTAAACAGCAGGCTTTCTTGGGAATTTGTTGTTGCAAATTTAGCTGTGTGCAGGGCACATGCCACGTGTGATTTTGAATTTTCTACTACACCTATGTGCAAAGAAAAACTACGTACAAATCAGTACACTACTTTCTTTAGTCTAGTCATTGGAGAAAGCATCCTTTCAGCTGCGTTTGCAGATCCCGCTTACCAGATCTTTTCTTGCACAGGCATTATTAAATTGCTTGTTCATCTGCCTTATGCTTCTTCACAAGGGTAAAGCTGTAGCAAGTCTTGCTGCAGTGGGCGGCAGGAGGACTAAACCTGTTTCCCCTTTTAAAGACTTTAGTCATTTCTACCTCTCTGAAAATTGCACATTCTTGTAAAAGGCTTAGACCCTTCTTCTCCCTCTTGTACATTCTTAGGTAAGTAACTCTGCACCTCTGATTAATTTTTCGTAGTACAGTTCAAGTCTTACCTGTTGAATGACAGTTTTAACTCCCATTGATTGTCACTGCTGGTACCTCTTCTGCACATGGAAGCTCTGTGTACAAGTTCAGGGAGAATTGAAAAAGTCTGTATTTTTCTAATGATTGTTGTAAAAATGTCTGTCTAGGGGGCAAGCAGACTTACTCTTGTGTGAGTGATCAAGGTGTTGAGTCAAACTGATGATCCCTCTTTCTGACTGAATTTTCTGACTTTATTTCTTTTCTGTTCAGAGGCTTAGCTTTACCAGAGGGTGTGAACTGTGTGCTTTCACAGCTCAGCCTGCAACATAAAGCAGGGAACGTGAGCTTTAAACTGAGAAGGAAATAGAATCCCTCTCTCACTCCCTGAGGCAAGTAAAAAACCCTCATTCTCTATTTATTTTTAGAAGTGTGGCCCAGCTGTTACTTTTGATAGTTCAAATAGGTTGTGTTTCAAAAGAAGTTTGGCAGCAAATTCTTGCCATGGGTTCTTTTCTAAAGTTTACCTAAACAAAATATGGGCAAAACCCTACCTTGTAGAATATAGGCTTGGTGAAGGGAGGTGCCAGGTAACATGTTGTGTATGGGTCTGTTTGATGACACCAAGCTCCCTATATGTTGTACAAGAAATTTAGACAACTAGTACTGAGCTTTTAGACGAAGAGATGGGAGAAAGAGGTCAGCAGGCAAGACCATGCTCAACGTACTTTGTGCATTTCTTTATAGACTTATCCTTTCGTTCTTGGATTATATTGAGCTGCAGACCTTGCTCAGAAGGTTAAGTTAGTCTATGTAATAGAGTTGCTCTCTCCAGAACTTGATACTGTTTCGGCCAAGCAATGCATTTCCAACACATAAGCTGACAAGGAGGTGCCTGCTTCTCTCCCTTTTCTCTAACAGCCGTGAAATGGCTGATCTGCTGACCTCACTACACGACCTCCTTGCCTTTTGCCTCTCTTGTTCCAGCAATAATCTCTGACCTCTTGAGCAGTCATTCACCATTCTGTGTCATGGAAGCCAAAGCCAATCTAAATGCATTGATGGAGGATCATGGTAAGAGGTGAATTTGCCAATGGAAGACACACTGTGGGTGGGGGGATTTTTTGCCACATTCAGGCCTCTTATGGTCTTTCCTGTTAAAAGCCTTGTTCTTTGTCTCGGCTTCTGTGAATCATCCAATCTTCTTTACTGCTTGTTTGAGTGTTTCTGGCTAACATCTTGCACCATGGTTGGTGGTTTTGGTTTGGTTTTTTTTCAGGTCCATCACTTTTTCATCCCTGTGTCATCCTAAGATAGATCAAATATTCTTTCTGCTAGGCTCCAAGATAATTACTTACAGAGTCAAGCACATGAAGTAGCATAAGAGTATCCAGTAATGCAAAATCCTTGGAGAGCATGAAAACATTCACCACAATCTTTCATTCTTGATTAAAACGTTTTTGATATGGGTGGACCAGAACAATTTGAGCCTTGTCCATGTCAAAGATTGCAACAATACTTAATACTTCACTTCCATTCAACAAATACTGTCATAGTAAACCTTACACTCAACTTCAGACTGTTGTCCTCTGTTTGTGCTGTGTTAATTACTTGTGAGGAATTTGTATGCCTTAGGAGAATTCTCATCTCAGCAAACCTTGTTGAAGTTCTGGGTAGTTTAGAACAAATGCAGCTGTTGGTTGCACTTTTTTTACTTATCTTGATAGCCCTTGCTTCCTTGTATCTATGTCATTTCTGTAAGACGCATTAGTGCTGAGGGAGTTCTGACAGGTGTGATAGTCCTGAAATTTCTTTTGAGTAATGTATCTTGTATTCTGCCTACCATCCCTGGTACTGTAAAAGAAAGTCCTACTATGATATTGATTAAATGAAACCGTGCCTAGGCTTCTGTGGCTTTTCCAGAGGTAGAGCTATTGCCTGGCACTGTATTCCTCTCCAGTAATCAGCACATGGTGCTTTTTTTACCCGTCAACACTGCTCTTCAAAGCCCTGGTGCCACAGTTGGCCTGCTTCATTGATAAGTCAGCTTGAGACTGCTCGGGTGGTGATATGGAGAAACACCCTGAACTCTGCTAAATATCATATACTGGATTTCTGCTAGAACCCTACCAGAATAAGAAAGCAGTGCTACAACTGATGTTAACTTGATGTAGCAAATACCATTTATTCTTTCCAGCCGCCAGTGGGGATGCTGCTGTCAGTTGCTCTTGCAGTAAGGTCGACACTGACATTTTGCTTGATGTTCCCACATCAGACTTATTCACTAAACAAGGCAACAACCACTTGGATGCCATGACCAGTTTTCAGGCCTTGTTTCTTAGGGGAAAGTTTGTTTAAGACTTTTCTCCTTGCAGGAAATGTGGGTAAACTGAATTAGTGAGCACAGTTGTTAATTTGTAACCCAAATAGGATTTACTACTGGAAAACAAAAGCCTGGCATGGTTTAGGGTAGGAATGCAGACTGTATGATGAAGAATCAGGTACTACAATGGTAGTGAGCCTTTGTTCTCAATAAATTTTTAACAGTGCTGGTTTCTTAACCAGCGCTTCACGTCTATTCCTGCTCTAGGCTCGTTATGGGATGTAAGTGGCTGCTGTAATTTGTCAGATTACAGGAGCTGGGGCTTCCTCTTGTCTGAACTCTGGAGCCCAGCTGGTGTGTCCCAAAGGGCTGGGGCTCTGTTCATCTGAGGCCTGTGGGTGTGGCCACTGCTTTCTTCCTTGGGATCCAGCCAGTCATACACAGACACATACAGTACTGACAGAGCTGATTATACAGACTGCTATGCACCATGTGCTGTCTTCAACACCCACATAAAACACTGTCAGAACTTGTGTAAAACATAAGTATAGACAGCCAAGTCTCCTTCCTTCTCTTCAGCTGATCAAGATTGAACTTCTTTAGTGAAAGTACGTACTCCCTTCTGCAGCCTCAAAACTCCATGCATGTTTATGAGCCCCTCAACCATCCATCCAAGGCTTGCTGTGTCTAATGCCCTTTCCTGTGCTCCACAGATCTCATACTCCCCAGCTGGCTTAATGCACAGCAGCAAACAGCTGATGTACTTGTATGCATATCTCTGTACATGGTTCCCTCAAATACCTCATGGGCCCTTGCCCTGGCAAATAGCCCTGCCTGGGCTTCCTGGATGCTGGCTAGACCAGCTTGAAGGTTGCTAGTGAATTACAGCCCTGCACACCAGCTGTGCAGAGTTGGGGAAATGCAAACCTCCTGGCCCAGCCCAGCAGTTGGCAGCCAGGCACATAGATCTTGCAACCTGTGGCTCCCACTCCAGTTGCTGGTGCTGAGAGACCCTTACTCTGTTTTTCTCATCCCTTTTCTCCCCTGTAGCTGGTACACATAAGCTGTGACCATGAAGCCTGTGATACATGGTCTTATTTCAGTAGCTGAAGCAGACCCACTCATTTGCTCCAGTTGCTGGCACCAGGGTTTCCTTCACCTTCTGTCAGACTACAGTTGCTGGGCCAGAATTCATTCACACTGGTCCCCCCACAGCAGCTCCAGATATGTGCTCTTACCACCTGCAGACATGTGCTCCTAGGATCTGTAGTTCCCCTTCCAGCTACTGATGTTGAGCCCCTCCTTCTCTCTAGTTTCAGCTTCATCCCTTGTGCCGCTCCAGTTGCTAGACCCGAATGGACTCATGCCTGCCTCCAGTTGCGACGTACAGTTGCTAGAGAATGCATGCACGTGGGGTTGAGAGTGAGATTGCACAGAATAGTTAGGATTTAATAAAATAGGATACATTGGTGAGCATGTGCAGACTGGCAACCTCTTGTGCAACTGGCCCCTTTGCTACCTTTTTCTATCTGTTGCCACACTTCTGTTCCCTTTCTCCTAAATATTCCTTGATAAGCATTGCATAGCTGCACGGGCCTTCCTTGGATATCCTCAGTCCTTGCGTTCTTATTGTTTCCCACTTATTAGCAGTCACAAGGTCCAGACTGCACCTCTATCAAGTTATGCCTGGAGTTTCTTAATAGCCTATCTGTTAGAAACTGGAGACTTTCGGTCTTTGTCACTATCTCAGTTGTCCCTTGTCTATCAGGTTTATGGTTCTACTTGTTCATTGTTTCACATTTTACTTATTCCCCGTTTCTTTGCTTGTTATCCCGTTACATTGAATAGTCTCTGATTGGATAACCTTAATGAAGCAGTTTTTCGTTTATCTCCTTTTCCACAAAAATACGTTATTTTGGATTTGAGCTGATATGTAGCGCTGAACTTTTTCTACTCTTAAGTGTTTAAGAAATTAAATCTTTTTTTTTCTTCTTTTAATTGCAAACAGGTACATGGCTCCTGAAGTTCTAGATGATTCCATAAATATGAAACATTTTGAATCATTCAAACGAGCAGACATCTATGCAATGGGATTAGTGTTTTGGGAAATAGCTCGGCGGTGTTCAATTGGTGGTACGTGTCAATCTTTACAAAATGGGACATATTAAGGAATTATAAGTAACTTAAACTTACTCAGGTTCTGAAAACAGTTTGCTCAAAAAACAGTGCAAAGTAATAGCCAAGATATCTCAGACTTTTTAATTGTTAGTCCTGTAAATGATAACTAGTTTCTTCAACCTCTTTCTAGATTGACGAACCATACTTGTTGAAGAAAATAGGAAATATTCTTGTCTATGTTAATTTTTTTTCTAAACATTTACATAGAGGGGAGAAAAGGGTAAAGTTTAATATTCTAGTGAGCAAGGGGCATACACCTCTAGATCTAGCTATAATGTGTTCAGATAACATCTATAGCTCATTTAAAATGAAGCATGCTGTTATAAATTGTGCGCTCTGAAGAAGCATGCTTCTAATATAGCATATGAAAGATTTGATGTAGCTTATATCTCTTCAATTTTTATAAATTTTAGATCCTTTAAGGGTAATGTAAACACTCCTAAGGTATGGGTAAGGTTTTTTTGTTTATTTGTTTGTTGGTCACTGTGATGTAATTTTTAAAAATGAAAACCAAAAACTGGTAGGGTACTGATAAGGAACACAGTAAAAGGTGAAGAATATGTAATCTAGTGTTAGCTAAAATAAAGCTATTTTCAACCTATTACAGGAATCCATGAAGATTACCAGTTGCCGTACTATGACCTCGTTCCTTCAGACCCTTCTGTTGAAGAAATGAGGAAAGTTGTGTGTGAACAGAAGTTAAGGCCCAATATTCCAAACAGATGGCAGAGCTGTGAGGTATTAACTAACCTTGCTAAAGCTGCTTTAATGGACACTAGAGCTTTTAGTGATTTCAGTGGCTTAAAATGCTTATTGTTGAAGGGAGAAGAGCTGCTTCTAGGAGAACTTAATTAATTTCATTCTAATCATTATGGCTTTATTAAAAGCATTGTTCCTTGGTTATACATTAGTATTTAAATGTATTTTCATAGAAGTTAGTCGCTAACTCTGCATGGAGGATTCTAGGATCCCTTCCTGTGAAGCATAGGTGATGCTAATATAAATTAGAGCTAGTCTGAATTCCATTATGCAGGAAGCATCATTGCAAATAAATTGTGCTATGTCTGTCTGGCATTGAGTCAGCGTCCTTCATGGTAGGCTGCATAATGCTGTGTTTTGGCTTTGTGACCAAAACAGTCTGATAGCACACTGATGGTTTAGCTGTTGCTGAACGGTGCTTGCACAGCTTCAGGGCATTCTCTGTTTCTCACCTAGGTTGGGGGTGGACAAGAGCATGAGAGGGAGCAGAGCCAGGGCAGCTGACCCAAACTGGTCAGAGGGAATATTCCATGGCATTGCTCTGGGAGCCCAGCAAGGGCTACCACCAGTGTGTTCTGGCTCACAGCTTGGGGGAACAACTGCGGTGGGCTGCAGGAGCAGGGGGGCAGTGATAAGAATGAGGTGCTTTGCATAGAGGAGGGAACCTGGGTTGTGGCATGTGTGGAGTGAATGCGTGGCTGAGATAGGAGTTGGGCAAGGGTGCACAGGAAGGAAGGAAAGGTGATGAATGCACCAACAAACTGTGAGATGGGAAGTTAGTGGGATTGAAATTACTAATGTAATACAGCTTTCACAGTATTTTAGAATGCAGAGCTGTTACTTTATTTCATCTGCTGTATTTGTTATTTGCTTTGTTACAAATAACACATAGAAGCATTTGGATTTCAAGAAATGGCTGTTTGAAGGATAAAAAGACTCCAAAAATTTTTGGAATCCTTACAGAGCTTCAATTTGAGGAAGACAGCTCATAAACTTAATTGCTGTGCATTGAACTAATTCCTTAGCTGCAGGTGTACAATAAAAAAGAGTGTATTTTTGTCTGATGTAAAAATTCAGAAAACAGTTACAGACAAGCTACTAACATTTCATTAAAATATTTTCTTCATGGGCCAAAAGTCTGCTGAAAAATATCGTGTTTGCTCTATAGTGTTTAGAGAGTTTTACTTTTCTGTAAATAAAGTAAGATTTTTTTATTTTTTTTTTTTAAAAAAACAGCACACTCTCCCATGCAGCTGTAGTAGTAGTAGTGGACTTGAGAAATGCCTGAAGAGGCTAAGGCAGAGCAGCAGTTACATGGGCTACACTGGAACAGCAGTGCATATAATTACTTGTGTTTCCTTTCCAGGCATTACGAGTGATGGCAAAAATTATGCGGGAATGCTGGTATGCCAACGGAGCCGCTCGGCTGACAGCTTTGCGCATTAAGAAAACATTATCACAACTTAGTCAACAGGAGGGGATAAAGATGTAATCCTGGATTTGCTACCGAAGAACACTGTAAAAATCCCTATCTGCACCAGAGTGGCGTGTTAAGAAGGTTAATTGTTCTACCTCACTGGGGGAACAGAAGGATATTGCTGCCTTTTAGTACTTCATAGGAACGTCGCTTATTAGGATTTTTGTGGATGTGCTAAACAGTTGTGTTGGGTCTTTCTGTGCACTGTGAACCTCTTTCCCAGGTTACTTACAAAACATCGTGTACTCTAGTTTCATTAATCTATAATTTTTTATTTGTGAAGTTGATAGCTGGTCTTTGCTAGTTAACTGTACTAAAAGTAGGAGGTCACTTCTAAAATGAAACTGGTTCACTATATTGTTCTACAGTGCATTGATGGCTCTTACAGCAACTTTATTCCTGCCTGGTACATTGACTATTCTGAACCACTGTCTCAATTCCTCGATTCAGATTGTGAATGTACTATTGGAGTATATACCTTGCTAGCTATTAAGGTAGTGTATCTTTTGGACTCTTACCTTGACTTACAAATTGACCTCATTCATTTGTGGGAACATAACTTATGCAACTATACTTTATACATGATTACTGGGTTTTTTTCCACTTTTTCAGAACATTACATTGCCTTCAAAATAGATTGTATTACACCAGTAAGTGCCACTTTCGAGTCTTTTAATGCAGAATAGTAGGGACATACAAAGCCTATGGTACTTTTGGTTTCAAAAATACAAGTTCAAAATTGTTCCTTTGCCTCGCTAAGATCCAACTCTCACTCGTTGCAACAGTGAGTACATAATTCATGGAATATCTTCAATTTTACCAAAATCTGACTCTTGAAACCACTGTAGGAGTTTTAAATAGTGTAAGCTAGTAAATTCACTGTCATATTTTGTAATTTTCAAGTTATGAGTCATAATTATGTAGAAGTTTTTTGTATCAAGTGGTGCTTCTAAAATGCTTGAAGTACCTATCTACTTAAGAAAAGTAGCAAGAAGAGTAAAATGTTAAGGGAGATTTTGCTTCATTAGATAAGTATGAAAAGCATATTTTCTGTGCCGTTCTGCTGAGCCTTAAGGCGCAAAGAACAATTTTTGCAATTACACAAGGATTAAGTGCACCTGTAATTAGAGAAAAGTTATTTGGGCTTTTGTACTAGAAAGTTCAAAGCTGCTTATAAATTTTATGTGCATGTATGTTGTGTGTGCCTCATACACAAAGTGGTGAGCTAGAGAAGGTGGTGAGCTACAGGTCTTTGGATACAAATACCAGGGGGTTCCAGCAATCCTCTTCATAGTTAGAAGAACAAAGCTTATGGTGGTTTGTGTTGTCATAAGATCAGAGAAGAATATGCATGGCTTTAGTCAAGATTTCCCTGAGTCTTTAAGGGTATCATGAGATTTTCACAAACTTGTTTAGAAATCAAATTGCTTCCTGCCCAAATGTACAACAAAAACCTGCTGTTACCAGGATATTTTTTTAATTGCAATTTTAGGAAGACTGTGATTGACCTTTGGTTTCATTAATGTCCAAAACAGTAATATTTCAGTATGTAAATGTGCCTGGTAATTAATATGCTGCCTAACCTGCCACTCTCCAGAACACATCAATACCCATCCCATTATGCAACACACATGGCAACCTTTAACTTAGCTTCCTTGTCATCCCTCAGCATAGAGCCCACTGAGAGTTTGTCACCAAGATAGTGGCAGTGGCAGGGTGGTTGCTGGCAGCAGCACAGTCGAGGTTCTTTTCCATGGTCTGTGATGTGTGGCAGCTAAAGCAGGAAGAGGAATGGGGCCCAGGAAGAAGAGGCTACACAGGTGACATGAGCCTTGCCCAAGAAAAGCCTTAACACTTAATTTTTGTTTATTTCCGTATTCTTACTGCTTGCTTGGAGATGGGTTTAAATGATGTCAGAATTACAGATCCTTGGAGGTCGAACTGCAAATAATGAAAAGCTTTTGTCAACAACAAAATGGATGAGTTTATTCATACTGGAAGACAATATCCAGGAGAAAAGGGAAAAATAAGAGAAGTTCTTAGAAAAAAATTAGGCTTAAACATAGGTACAGCTGTCATGCTTACCTTTGTTTGGTATTATCTGACAAGTCAGGCTTATGTGCTTCAGGCCTCTGTCAATCAAAGCTGGATTAAAAAACACTTCTTGTAGGTATTTTAAATAAACTGTGCCTTTGTGCACTTGGACAGTTGTGCACCACAGAGTTTTTCAGTTATGACTGTTCAAAAAAAAAGTTTGAATATAATGTAACTCCTAAGCCTATCTACTTGGCAGCCTCTCTAGCAAGTTCTATGTATCTGTAGAGATACTTTAAGAAAACAGATCATCATCAAAATAGGTCAGGATCTCCGTGCTAATTTCAAAGGCTTCCTAGTTAGCAATCAAACTTTTTTGTTTTGTAACTTTGTTACATTTTAAATTTTCATAGGTGTCCTGGGGTGCTACCATAGATACAAATGGTACAGCTCCTACTTCAGAAATATCAGGCTACTGGAGTGTCTCAGATGTCTATAGTAATTTTGATGGTAGCAGGAGGGCTTGCAGTATAATTCATCAAATAACTTTTAATGGCTTTTTTAGCACCCACAAAACCTTGTCAGCATAACATTTAATTTCCTAAAATATAAGGAACAGTTCTGTTGCATTTTAAAGAGGATGTACAGCAGCTGAACAGCATCATGGCACACAGATGATTCTGTCAACAATATCAATGTATGTTATATTGTCTCAACCACCTGCAAATCTTCATTCTCCTGAATTGCTAGCAACTGTTCTTACTTTGTTCAAAATTTATCTCTGTAATAGAAGCTTGCAAAAACAAAGCACCGAAGGATGCTTGACACAGTGTATGACACAAGAAAAAGTATTTTAGAACAACCTTATCATTTTTATTGGGCTGCAGAACAGGAAAATTCTGAATAGAGCTGTATGTATCCTCAGTTCTGACACCACGACTTCAAGCTTTGTTCTTCTTTTCCATTATATGAACTGAACACCTTTTACAAAGGCTGTGTCTGTATATATTATGTAACTTTAAATGTTACCTGTGTATGATCATATCTTATATATATGGACACAGGTACACATAAGTATTTTTTAAATTAAGATTG
Organism: Eulacestoma nigropectus; assembly: GCA_013397775.1. NCBI lineage: Eukaryota > Metazoa > Chordata > Aves > Passeriformes > Eulacestoma > Eulacestoma nigropectus. The sequence continues at coordinate 1,191,737 of VZTE01001278.1, read as the reverse complement.
TAATATCACCAGATCTGCTCTTGGGAATCCAGGGGGACCAAAATATTTTAGCATTCAAAATATTAATTTTGTATCATTTCAAGTATATACCAAAACAGTTTCTGATTAATACTGATGCAAATGTTTATTGTAAATATCACATGCATTATACATTCACTTAAGTTTTGTGGATTTAATTAACTTTACATTTTAGTAGCATTGAAGCCTCAGTTTGGTTTACCAACTTGTTACCAGAAGGATATGGACATGGAGAACAAGGAGCATTGGAAATGGTCTGATGCTGAAAAGCCTGAAATGTCTTTTTTGAAATGCTGGAATTCTTCAGGGACCTTCCAACCTTAAAAGCTGGAATTCTGGGATGTTTCTCAAGCAGACTTTCCAAGTATGACACACTGTCACCTTCCAATGGTTCTGCTTGTAATCCTAAGAAAGACTTTGTATATAGGTAAAGACATTGCGATTGACTGTATGGGGACATGAAGGTGTCAAATGAAGTAAGAGGCTATTTTATTTTTTCAGTAATGGCTCTGAGTGTGATTGCCATGAAATTCACCATTTAGTTAGTTCCTTGTTTATATTGTGCCATTGAAATGATCGCAAGGTGTTAATCATTTTGTGTTTAAAAAACAAACGAAAAAACCCCTTCACCATATCGGTTGCTTTAAACTCAAGTTACCTCTTAAAAGACCAAGGTACATTTACCTCATGTGTATATAATGTTTAATATTTTTCAGAACGTTCTCCAGGTTTGCAGTTACATGTTTCTAGAAATATGGGTATTACTAAATTTACAACTTCAGTGGTACTAAGTGTATTATCTGGTGCCCCAAAACACTTTAATTTTCTGTATTTTATTGTATTAGCAAGTTTGCTGCTTTGTCACTGTAGCACCTGCCCTTACATAGCTGTGTGGATACTGCCTTGTAAATTTTACTTTTTGGATGATTTGAGGATCCTGTACAGATGAGTGTCACTTTTTTAAACCTTACCAAATTGTGCATTTCCCTTACATTTCTAAAAATATGTATTGTATTTGTAGAGTATACATTTCAATGGATTGTAAATAGGACAGTAGAAGAGTGGATGCTTATGTTAAGTGCTAACACTACAGTAGAGATTACAGCAGTGAAAATAAATAACTTTTTTCAAAATGCATGAGTTGTCTTTCAGAACAAGAGGTTACAGGAAGATACAGGTTTGTGTGTGATGCTCCTACTTGCTAAAATGTGGGTTTACTATGCATTCATTTCTCAGAATGAAGTTCTTCTAGTACAAAAATGCTAAACAGATTTGCTACTGCCGAGGCAATTCACCTCATCTGTGCTACGGGCATAATGACAAAGTGCCTGCTCTTCCCTGCCTCCTACAGCAATGTTGTTATAAGAACCTGGCTGATGTCTCTCATCTCCTGGACAAAATTACTAATGACAAATTGTTCCCTCTCTACATTTATATTTGCATAGAAATAATGTAGCTGCTGAGAATTTTAGACTACTTAAGCAGCTCAGCACCTCAGTGCATCCCAGAACAGCAAGTAAAATCAGCTTGTGTTGGAGTGGATTGTTTCTGTGCAAGACTCAGTTTCAGGCTGGTGTTACATTTCTGAAGGAAAGTGGAGATTTAGACACAACAAAAATAGGACATCTTGCCCTCATGTAAGTTTTGGCTCAGACAGAATTACCAAAAATTACTTCTTCCAGCAAACTTTCTCTGCAATTGGAAGCCATAAGGTGTTCAGAGAAAGCCTATGGCTATGTCAAAACACTGCATTCCTTTCAAATGCTTTTACAGGAGCCATGATTATTTGGCTGAGAACACATCCCTCTCCCATGAGTGACTAAAGGAAAGTGTTTGCTACCACTGCAAGCAAACGAACTCAGTAAAATCCTGAATCCCTCTGCTGCATTTACTAGTAGAGGAAATGTGTGGCCTGGAACTAGCATAGTGATGTTGCTGTCTGCCAAACTTAGTTTTCATTAAGTTGTTTTCTCTGCTTCATGCTTTGAGGGCCTGAGCTTAACAAATGAAAATTCATAAACAGCAAACAATTACCACAAGTAACTTAAGTGCGAGGATGTTTTAGGATCATTTTAGAGAAGACACTGAATTCAGGAGATCTGCATGCTGGATAGCAAGTCAGCATAAAGAGTGGCAGACTTTCAGGTGGCTCTTTTGCCTGGTCTAATTTTTTTTTAATTTTTAAAGTGTGGGACTGTTGAAAGGGCTTATTTTTAATACCCACTGCAGCCAAGCAATGAATATTTTCTGTAGCTGCAGCATAACTAAAGAGTATATAAACAAACCACTTCTATGCAGTACCAAGTAAGTACTGCAATTCTCCTTTTATCAATTTTTGTGACATTGGTAACTGATGTACAGGATATACCCAGTAATTGTAGTGTAGCATAAGGGTGGCCCTGGCAGAAAATAGATTCCTTTTACATAGGAAATCAGAAATTCCAAATTTCTCACTCTGTGCTCTTACTAGCTTTCTTTATCTATCCAGCCAAGCCATAATGTTTTAACTGGAACTAGCAGTCTTCATTGCTTTGCTGATGAAGGGTTACTAGAATCTCACACTGCAAACCCCCTTACTGACATGATGGGCTGCTGTTTTGAGTCTCATAGTTCTATCTTGGAGTGGCTGGAATTGTTCCCAAGCTTTCCAGATTGGAAAAAAAGAAATGTTGGCACAGCATTTCCTTTGTCAACTTGACTGGACTGCAAATAAAATCCAGTAGTGCTCAAGAAACCCACACCCTTTAGTCTTCCTCAGAATTTCTTGAAAATAAGATTTAAATCCCCAGTCTCTGAGATGAGATGGTACCTGAAATCATTACCTCTCTTTTGAGAAGGAAAAAAAAGCTAAAGCAAACCATGCTGATAGGTTCCTATGCAAGACTGTAGTGTTTATTGGTATTAAAAGTGTTCTCACTGGAGATGAAGAGTCGACATCCTCAAGCTGTGTTTCTAATTAGCTCAATTAGGAAAAAGAGAAGACCTCTCCCACCTGCCAGTAGGAGAAAGTCTGTGTAAGCTGTTGAAGATGATACTCAATTTTATATAATATCAAATATATTTATGTAGGTTTTTAAATGAGGGGAGACGGAGTTAGAAATATGCCTCTAAATCCAAGCAGGATGCAGGACTTACGGGATGCATAGTGAAGGAAAAAAGGTCAGGGAAAGGGGAAGGTTTAGGTGACCTGGAGAGGAGCGAGCCTGGGAAAATAGAGGAATAAGGAGATAAAAAGGGTGGGTCATATATAAATAGTGGACTAGTCAGTGTGCCAGTCTGTCTGTGAAGCGATGGGAAAGACCAGAGTGAGCAGAGCCAAGTGTCAACAGCTGGAGTGGGACCACAGATCATGGCTGCTTACGTGTCCATAGTGCTGGTGACTGGAGTGGGGGTCCAGGCACCAGCAGCTGGAGTGGGACTGCAGCTCCGGGTACCAGCAGCCAGGGAGACTGAAATTCTGGGCAGCTGCTTGCAGGGTGTACATCTGAAGATGTGGGGTCCTTAGTATTGGCTGTTCTCATCTATCCTCATGTTCTGGTGGCTCTGCGTTCCCTGCTAGCGCAGACATACAGTTACTTGTTTTCACTGAAGATTTGTGGCCCACTGCATTTCCTGAGATTACTTGCCTGGCTCTTGTAGCTTGGGCAATAGAAGCTTGTACATCCAGAACCGTGCATCACTGTTTTGATTCTTGACATTGGTCATCTACCCACAGGGACTAGGAAACATCTACTTTATTGTGGTATTATATTAAATATCTAAAAACCTAGAAAGCAGAGGCAATAAGTAACAGTCTTAAGAAAAGATGTTGTAAAATGAGAGTTAGTGATAAATTCCAAGTTGACTGAGGTTCAATAGCTTATCTATTGCTCTGGACATCCCCAGATGCTAATTCGCATTTATGCAATTTTCCTATTCCCTTATATGCTGTGGGCATGGGAAATGTGTGTGTAGTCCCGCTGTTCAAAATCTTAATTAGTACAGTAATGGGGTAAAAATGGTGAGAATTCTGTGATACCACAGTTGCTGTCTTATTCTTACGTGTTTCCAAAGAGTGGAATCAGGCTGTGCTTTCATTATTGCCCTCCTGTGGCTTGGACTCTCTGACCTACATCTCCTTCAATGATGTGAATTTTTTGTCGCTGTTACCAGAAGGGTCAGTGAAATTCGGTTCCTGAACCTCTCTGGACAATTCTCCATGAAAGTGAGCTACCTTTTTCTTACCTTTGTTCAAGAAAATGCTTTGCCTATGCTCTTTTTTTCCCAAAGATAACTCTTCCCCATGCTAGATGTTAGAAGGCTTTAAATTTTTATATTGGGAGACCTGTGACCTTACAGAGATCCTCATATCCATCTATCCAAGTCAGAAAGGTCCATGGACTGTTGGTCTCTTCACTGCAATAATATTGTCAAATTGCTAACTTCCATCTCTTGCAAAGGCTCCTTGTGCTGAGGCTGACGTGATCACAGGCATGCAGCCTCGTAAGTCTCGTATCATTGCTGGTACAGCAGGTAAGCACAGCCCTTTCTCTAAACACTCTGAACAGTATTGAACTTCTCCCTCACTGGAGACACTGAAAACCCACCAGGACACCTTCCTGTGTAACCTGCTCTAGGTCACCCTGCCTTGGCAGGGGGGTTGGACTAGGAGATCTTCAGGGGTCCCTTTCAACGCTAACAATTCAAGAAGGAGAAGGGAATAGTGCAAAGAAAAACATATTACAACATTGCTTTTTTAACTTCTCCAGGCTCTGCTGTCCTTATGTACAGTATGCTGACAGCCTCTCTCCTAAAGTCCAACTCTTCTGGTTCTTCAGTGAAGAGGATGCTTGAGAAAGAGAGGTGAATATTTTGCTGCCTTTACTGTTGCTGCAGTTGCAGGAGGTTTGAAGTACAGTACTGAGGAAACTCATATGGTAAAATTTACCTGAGAGCTTGCATACAGATAATCTCAGTGTAACTGTACAAATAGTTAAGACATTTTAAAGGAAAGTTCCAGGAAAGTAACCTATCTCTGTTCATCATTCTGCTAGTCTGAGTTCTAGCACAAAAGCAATATTACATGGTTTAGGCTCTTAATGATTTCGTCCTTTGTAATGATGTGTTGCTGCAGCCATTGTTGCATTTTCATGTAGTCAGATGTATGTTTTGTTGTTTCCTCTTCCAAAAATGTTGCATTCAGCAGCTGAAAATACTTTTAAATTGTTTTAAAAATAAATAATTTATGCTACAGGCAGTATATTTGATATCCTTCAAATTAAAAACAGATGTTTTCTTCAGACCTTTTGAAACCTGGCTGAAGTTAAAGAAACTTATTTAATATGTGGTTTAACTGATAACTGTTTAAGTATCACTGTTTTTCATATCATCCTACTCATTTTTAGAAGTTGAATGACAGCTTGGGGTTTTTTTCATCCAGTGGATCTTCTCTGTTGGGAATAATTATCTTGGTATTTCTGTGTTGCATTTTGTGTGTATTTAGTGTTGTAGTATAGAGAAAGACGATTCCAGCACTCATCTTGCTCAGTTGGCTTACTTCACCCCTTGTTTCAGCTAATGCAAAATTCTGCCTGCTATCATGTGTGCTGAGTCACTGGCACTCAGTTCTCCCTGTCTCTCCACAGTTCTACTTCCTGTTCCATGTCAGAAAGCCACTTGGAAAGCTGGAGGCAGTTGGTTTGGTTTAGTTCATTTGAAAAGGTTCTTTTTCTCTGTGATTTCTTGAGCTTTTCTTATCTTTTGTACAGCCTGGCTCTTGGAGACTTTACTGAGAAATTTTACCCAGCAGTGGGTCTCCCTCTCATTGAAGTCCTACCATTATTGTGGATGAGGGGAGAAGAATTCTCACTGACCATTCTTGACATGAGCTTCCTTACTTGTGCACCCCTTCACAGAGAATGCCTCACACGTGGTTGTTTTGCTTTTGCTTTGGCCCCTTACTGCTCCAGATTTACAGGGTGAAACATCTCTGTTGTGTGCTTGAAGTTTTCAGAGTAAAATGTCTTTATTGATATGGACTGTGACTCCAGTATCCTTAATGTTCAAAACCTCTCCTAGATTTTTACACATAAAGCAGTTCTAAAGTGTACAGTAAAATACATCAAACTGTAATGCACTGCTTCTTTTCTATAATTTTCTGTTTGAAATAAGTTGTGATTGGAAGATTTCATGGAGTGACTTACAGAAGTAGGCCTCTGTATTGGTTTATGATACCATCCTGGAAAATATCTGAACTCAAGCTACATAGAATTTAATGAAATTGCTTAGGTGGAAAAGGAAGGAGGGTAACAAGACTAGAGATCATTCGTTGTTATCTGGGATGAAAGGATCATTACCATGTTATCTCTATTTTAACTATAAAAAGATAGAAAGCTGTTCTGGTTGGAATTCTTAAAATCTTTGTTTTAACAACAGTCCTTAGGAAAACCAAAAAGATAGAGGTAAAAATAGAATCAAATCAAAAGACCAATGATGTCACTTTGAAGCTCATTAGCTTCAGTATATACCAACATGTTTCCTTCAGTGTCCATCTGTTAGACATGATTAAGGCAGCTACACCTTGGGATAAATATAAAACTCATGAGAAATTCTAATATTTATAGATCCGGATTGGTTTGAATTTGTCATTTAGAGGTTAATACAGTTCTGTGTTATGACAATACTTACACATTGCAGGACTGCAGATTCATATTTGATCAGGAAGCGAAGAGATTTAGAAGAAATCTGAAGATTTTTTTTTTTTCTGCACTCCTGAGCGTTTTAGTTGCAGCCATGTGGCTTAACTAAGTGGTGTTGGAAAAATTAGCTGGTCTGCCCAAGGCAAAGGCACACTTCTGAAGCAGCAGTGGTGTTTAAGGAGCTTCCAAGACTCCTATGTGAATGACTCCTGAGGCAGAACTGCTCTGGCAGGGGTCTGGTCACTGGGGGGGTGCCGTGTGTTTTCGTGCGGTTGTTTTTCCTTATAGTCTTGAGCACAATTGGAGGTGATGTATATAGGCCAAAGTTCAGGAAAGTGTCATCTCTCCAGTGACTTGTTTACTGAGTCTAAGCCAGAGTACAGGAACTTTATTAATTATTACAGATGTTTTACTTCTGAGTGACTGATTAGGTTATTAATCAATCCCTCAAATACGGACCTGTGTGCTTTTTCTGGCTCCCTGTCAGCCTCTTTCAAACTGTCTCCCTAGACGAATCCTGACATCTGGGAAGTAGGAGCTACAAGTCCTTGCAGAGTATGTGAATGTGGGCCTGAAAAAGGTGGCCAGGCTGTAGAGACATTGCTCATCTCAGTTTTCTCAAACTTTGCAGAATTGATGCAAGAAACCAAAGCTGATTCTTAAGCAAAGATTTTCATGTCAGGTTGTTCTCAAAGAAATGCATTGGAAAATTTAAAAAAAAAAGGAAGGAAGGCTTATCTGAAGTCAGAGGCGAGCAGAAGACAGGAGATGAGATAGTTTTCCATCACTTGGTGTTGCTTAGGCACAATGTAGTAATGTGGATGGATGGCTTTTTACCTGGTCAAGTACCTCCACACGAGTAGACCAATATCCATCTGTTCACAGGTGAGACAGTGAAACACACACCCTGAGAAAAGAACTCATCTCTCTTCTTTAAGGAAGGCTTGGGAGTCATCTGACAAGCTAAAAATAGTTATAGAGAGAAAATCGTCATAGCAAGGAATGTAAGGCAGGTATTTTTAAAGGTCTAATAAAGAGATGGCTGTGCAAACACACGAACATGATCTGATGCAATAAAAATTCAAAAGACATAGATATGACAAATCAAGGATGAAAATTCAAGGCTAAGAAAGTGCAAAAGAAAGAAACAAAGCTGTATCACTACAGTTCTCATGCCATCTGTGCATTCGAGGAGGTGCTAGACAGAATTTTGCTGACACATCCTATTTTGAAGGCGATGTTGAAGATAGCACAAGTATTGCATTGTCTACACTGTAATTTTTGGTCTTTCATACAGAAAATCAACCCAGAATCAGTTTTTTTTCATAGGGACTTCAAACTACAGCAACAAAACCATGCAAAAACACGTCTTCTTGTAATCTGGGCAGCTGGAACACCGAGATACAGAGAAATCACAGCTCCCCAGTACAGAGAAGAGGAGTGAAATGATAGCCACTGAAGGAAAACATGCTCCGTATCTAGGAGGAAAGCCATGGCTCTTTTTGTATATCAGACATCTCTAGTGAAAGGACATAGAACAAACTGGAAGAGACTGATGTAGTAGATTATGTTTCTGCTGTGAATGTGGGAGAAAAGTTATCCCAGATTATTCCATTCTGCAAAGGGCATCTTGCTGATGGCCTATGGGAGCCAGAAAAAGCAGTGAGCTTTGTCATCCTGGTCTGTGATGAGGCTTTTTCCCTTGCTTTCACAGCAAACCACAGATAACTTTATCTCGTAGCAAGTAATGCTGGGCAGCTTTAACCTTTCTGTCTGCAGACACAGCCCGTGTTTCAGTCTCCCACTGCACGCTCTGATTAGCCCTGCAGTTACTCAGGAAAGGACCACATTAATTCATGTGGGACAAACACACAGTCAAAGTGTAGCCAAGTAGTGTCTCAAGGAATATGAGGACCCTCTCTGTAGGGAGGACAAAGATTTGCTGCAGTCAGGAAAATTCCAGCATTGCTAATGATTCCAGACTCCTCACCGTAACATTTGTGCGTTCCCAGCTGGAAAAAGTAGGGTTTCCATTCAGGCATGTTTTTGTGCATGCACAGTCATACCATGGCTGCAATCAGCAAAGCTACACTTGGATCTCTTGGGAAGGGGAAGCTTGTTCTGTCAGGAGATCTCCCACTACTGGTGCTTTCCCTGGATTTACAGCACGGTCCTCTCCTGTCTTGTTCCAGGAGTCCAGTGGAAAAGTGACAGGCAGGACCGCACTCTCCATAAGTCATGTTGTTGCATTTTGTTTTGGCCACTTCCATAACTGGAAGATCAGTGAAAAGCCCCTATTTTCAAGGTACAAGCGTTTTAATTTCGATTATTCCGGTTAATGTAATTAATACACAGACTGATAAATATGAAACTACTTTCCATATGTTTGTTGTGTAATTACAAATCTGTCTGGATACAGCAAGCATTTTGGCATGGTTGCCATATTATTTATTGTCTTCATGCTGTTGAGGTTTTCCAGTATTTCAGTTCTGGTTTTATTACAACTGACCGTGCTATTTAGAACTAGATGCAGTATTTCCTTGCCAAAAACCCCCTTATCTACAAAGACACAGTACCATTCTGTGCCAGTGATAACAAGCATTCATTTCTTGTAAAATATTTTTATTAGTCTCAGTCTAGTTCTTTATTGCACTATACAAGCTTGAAGTCTGGCATCTCCTACACTCAGTTTTGTGTGTATCTTATTTACTGATAAATTAAAATGTTTATAGAGAAGAAGGACTCACTGAACAGATAAAAAAAAATCAGGTTGTGGCTACATTTTTCTTTTTTTTTTTTTAATGCCTTTATTCTCATGGCTGCAATAGTTGGAATTTTCTGTCAATATATGTAATAAAAAATTGTCACAATTTACATTTTCTTTGACTGCCATGTTCAGGCAATGCTTATGTGTTGCTTCTGTCTTCATTTTTTCTGTTTCCTTAGTTTCAAAGTCAGGAGCTTGACAGTCACGTAGGTAGATTCTTCCAGGTACCTGGAAGAAACAAGACTGGCTGCTGTGTAATGATGTCTGTCTCTGGTTTATGTGGCTGCTTCAAGATAAGCTGCAACCAGAGGCAATTAATTTCTTTGCAATAAATTCTCAAGTTTCTACAAACTTCAATATCTCTGTGGACTTGGAGGAAATTTAAGTTAGGTGAAGTAAAAGCAGGTATGGAAATGGACCAGATGATTTCTTTTTTTTCTTGCATGCGATACAGTACAATCCACTACTGATACTATTCTTATTTCTCATAAGCCCTATTGTAGCACTGCTAATTCTGTCATTTTTGGCTGTCAAAGCCTGTCACAAATGGATCAAGCTCAAATGCATCAATTATATGTGTATATGATGCTGAACATCTAAAATAAGGTATTTCTTTTCCAAATATTGCATTTAAAACTCATTGCAAAATCTAGTTGATTTTTGGAAAATAAGGTTTTCTTAATACTGAGAGGGGAGGAAAGGGCAATTTTATGAGCTGCCAGTCAAGAATTCTGAAACTCTTTCTAAAAGCTGCTCCTTATTTCAATGATTTCTTTGTTTTAACTTGGGAAAAAATCTCCCCCCATGTTTAGGCATTGTTGAATTGTTCTTACACCTCACGAAGTGGCTCAGCACTGCTATTTTTACTGCAAAACACTAGTAGATGTAGGTAGGTTGAGAGAGTTAATCATGTCTTACAGCAAAAATGTAAAAGCATCAAATCAAAACATTTTGTCAAAACTTAACATTATACTTGTGAAGCATTCACACCTGAATTTATAAATTTTACAAATCTTGTTACGAGAGATCATTCTGCCTTTAAATAATTTGATACGCTTTTACTCTGCTGAAAGGAAGACTGGATTTGAGAGATACTCAGCTGTTTTTAGTGATCTGCCTATGTGTGGTACCAACACAACCATGCTAGTTCACACTTAAATGCAATTGTAGCTAGAGTCATAGAATGGTTTGGGTGGGAAGGAACCTTAGGGATCACGTTGTTCCAACCCCTGCCATGGGCAGGGACACCTTGCACTAGACCAGGTTGCTCAGAGCCCCATCCAACCTGGCCTTGAACACTTCCAGGAATGGAGCATCTTGTACAAGCTTCTCTGGACAACCTATTTCAGTGCCTCACCACCCTCACAGGAAGTATTTTCTTCCTGGTACCTGAACTCAGCCTGTTCTCTTTCACTTTAAAGCCATCTCCCCCTTGTCGTGTCGCTACATTCCCTTGTAAAAAGTCCCTCTCAAGGGAGGGACTCTCTTGCAGGCTCCCTTCAGGTACTGGAAGGGGCTGTAAGGACTCCTGTCTTCCATATTCCATGCATCTATTCCACAGGTGATGTACAACTGCAATTCAGTATTAGAAGCCATCTCAGTTTCTCAAGTCATCTTTAATTTTCAAGTATCCAGTAGTGTATCGTTGTCCACAGACTAGAGGGAATTGCTAAACATATTTGTGTGATTGAGTTATTGTACTCAATTCATGGAGATAGAAGGTGGCCCTAGTCTGGGTGATACTGTGCTTTACACACAAGAATGAAAGAGTTTTTCTGTTGGACTTTCAGGTTCTTTGCTTTCTTTTCTCAGAAACAAACACCACATTTCATTTTTTCATTCTTATGAGTCAGTTTAGGGAACCACTCAACTCTTTGAGCTTCCTGTTTGGACCTATGAAAATAATATTTGCTGCAACTTTAATTTATTATTCCACTGCAATTGAATTAAATATTTTAGATAGGCTCAGCACTGTTGGAAGAAAGAGAACGAGAAAAAAACAGTTGCCAGCTCTACTTTCCATGCTGAAGATCAAAGACACCATATAGCAATAAATCTTTTAACTGAGAGTGGAACTATGCTTCTTATGAGTCTTATCCTTCCCCAAAACTAAACATTTTTGCTTTAGGCATCAGAGAGACACTGTTTCTTAAGAATTGAACAGCAGCGAATTAGTTTACAAAAACTCATTGCAATTCTGCAGCCAGATGATCTACTGTCCAGAACACTCACTGCACCACTTTAAAATCCTGTCAACATCTCCTGCCTTTATTCTTGTTATAAATGCTAAAAAACTGTGGAGAATAGTAACCAAAGTCCTTAACACACATCAACTTAAAATGTGCCCAGGCCTGAAAAGAAATATATGTCATTATTAAACCTTTTTTTTTTTTTTTTTTCTTTTTTTTTTTCTTTTTTAAGAAAAGGTCACAATGCAGAAGCTGGAAAGCTCAGTGGCAAGTGAAGAATGCTGCTGTGAGATTCTTTTCTACAAGGCATTCAAAAATTCATAATTTAAAGAAGGTGATATTTTTAGTGCCATACTACTTCAACCTGAGTGTATCCTGGTATCATTAGCTCCAAGTTAAAAGGGCTGATTTTTCAGATATTTATCTCTTAATGAGAAAAATCTTAGTCATGTTCTTTTAAGGTTCTTTCTAGGAGGAAAAGGGAGTTATGTTGTACTTCATTTTTGTCCAGGTCTATAATTCACTTGAAATTTTTGATAGAGAAAAGAACTTTTGAAGCATCTAAATTATATGGCTTTGAAACATTTTTTTCTTATAAGCCTGTAACTTTTCAGATAGTTATCTCTGGTTTTGCTTGCTGTTGCTTAAGGAAAGGTTAGAAAAGAATATGTGATATGATACAGAGGCTTTTCATTTCCCTTTTTCAGACTAAAACAACAAACATTCACGTTCCTTTACATGTCATGGGACTGGACAAGACTGCCCATTACAAATCTGTCTAAAATTATTTACAGAGTTTATTCATTTAAATTCTAATCAAACCAAATATTTTACTTAATAAGTTGTTGTGCTGGTTTTGGCTGGGGTAGAGTTAACTTTATTCACGGTGGCTGGTATGGGGCTGTTTTGGATTTGTGCTGAGCACAGGGCTGATAATTTAGAGATGTTTTTGTTATTGCTGAGCAGGGCTCACACAGAGCCAAGGCCTTTTCTGCTTTCCATACTGCCTCACTGGCAAGGAATGTGGGGGTGCTTGGGAGGTTGGGAGGAGACACAGCCAGGACAGGTGACTCCAACTGACCGGAGGGATATTCCAGACCACATGACATCATGCTCAGTATATAAAGTGGGGGGAAGCAGGGGGAAGGGAGGGACATTTGGAGTGATGGTGTTTGTCTTCCCAGCTTGTTACACGTGATGGGGCCCTGCTCTGCCGGGGATGGCTGAACACCTGCCTGCCCATGGGAAGAAGTGAATTCATTCCTTGTTTTGCTTTGCTTTTGTACGTGGGGCTTTTGCTTTCCCTGTTAAACTGCCTTCATCGCAACCCATGAGTTTTCCACCTTTTACCCTTCCAAGTCTCTCCTCAGTGCTGCTGGTGGGGGAGTGAGCGGGTGGCTGTGTGGGCTTTGGCTGCTGGCTGGGGCTAAACCAAGAGAGTTGGTGAAACAGAAAAGTGCTCTTCATGATAAGACCCAGAAGGAACTGATTTCATAGAATACAGCTCTTACTGATCAGTGAGTTCATAGTCATTGGCACAAAAAGGATCATTTGACAAGGAACAAGGAATGTGTTTTGATTTTTTTTTTCTTAAAACAAACACTGGAGTTAATTAGTAGCTCTACTGATAGATTTACCACTCCTGCCATATCAAATTATTTTCAAATGCAAGCATAGTAACATAAGTTAATGAGAAGAATTTCCTTTTTCTTTTAGGGTTCATTGCATCAGACATGACATCTAGAAATTGCAGTAGAAATTCAGCCTTGCTACCACAAAAATGAGTCACTGTTTAACTACATGCTGTTAATATAATTTATAGGTGTTTAAATTTTTTACTTTTTGTTGCAAGTGGTCTTGTATATCCACATATTAAAATATTTGGATTAGAAGGTAAACCAGCAACAGCACATAGGCATTAAAAAATAAAAATATCTTCGTTAATTGTGCCACTGCATTGCTGACCTCAGTAAGGAATGTTCATTGTTTGAAAAATAACCCCTTTCATGACAAATTCTGAATTAAAAATAACCTGTTCTTCTCAAAGCTAATAAATCTGCTGTGAGGAATATGTAGCATTTATTGGACAACCTATGTTGCATTTAAAAAACTCTATATGGTATTTAGTTTCAGGAATAACACAGCAATCTCATCAGAAGTCCTACTACATTAACTCCAGTATCTCACAATTGATAGGATGTGGCTCATGATTCATTCACTTGAACATAGAAAAGGCTAAACAGGGTAAAAAGACTGTGATTAAATCCTTAACGGATGTTCTGTTGCATTGCACTTCCCGAAAGAATGTCGGTCTTTTCATTACAAGGGCTGATGGCTGAGGTGTCTCGGTTTTGGAGACAAAATTTTAGGAGGAAACGCTCTGGAATGAGCGCCTCCTCCAAAGGGAAAGGGCCTCCCCTTTCCTCCACCAATGAGACAAATTGGTAACAGTAGGTGAAAAGCGGTGGAAAAAACCGAACTGTTTATTAACACAGAACAAAAACAGGGTAGAACAGAAAAAAACTCAAAATACAACAAATGCCCAGAGAAGGGGAAAAAAACCCACACGGGCTGACAGCTAGTCCCTCCAATCTCCGGGAAGGGGAAGGAGAAGTCCTCTCATCAGCCCGGACCGGGAATAAAACCTGCTGGTCCGCTGGCGCCGCTCCTCCTCCTCCCAGCAGGCGAAGCGGTTCGGCTTCCTCGGGGCTCGGAGCGGCCGGGGCCACCCCGCGGGCCCCCCCTCGGGCCGGAGAGAAGGGAAGGAGGGCAGGGAGACCGGGGGAGGGAAGAGAAAAAAACCCCAAAGCTTTTCCTCAGCTAGCAGGAACAAGAGGGGGGAAAAAAACCCCTAAAGAGCGGCACAGCGCTCCCGGCGCACTCCCCCAGAGCACCCCCAGACCGCTGGGCCCGGAGCCCTTGGAGCCCATCCGCTGAACTGACCCGAACCCGGCCCCGCGGCTCCCGCACCGCCCCCCGGCCCATCTTAGAGACAGAGCGTCCTTGGGCATTAAACAGATGGGTAAGGAATACAGAAGCCTTATAACATCACCCCAAGACATGAGGTGATTGTAAAAACCATGATGCAGAAACCTAGCCAGGATAACTTCTCAATAAATAATAAATATTACTAGAAAAGATTCTTAATCTAAACTGCCTTTATTCATAATTCTTTTCCAAAACCTTCCTCATTTTTCCCTCTTGAGATTTAAGATTATGTAATAAAATCATTGAACAATCATTTTAAGAATAATTTAAATTATTTTAAAAGTATTTTAATAATTTAATTTAAACAATTTAATAGTTGTTTAAAATAATTAGCATGAGTTGTAAAGGGAATATTATTTAATTTTGTAATGTCCTACATTAAAACACATAAACTACTGCATAAGTGTGGAAGCTAATTATATTATGTTTTTTGGGATTGAGGTAATTTTATTTAGTTATGTGTTTTCTGCACTGTGCTTTCTCAGACTTCTGTTATGCGTTCTTCTGAAGAAAATAGTTCTGTAACTATACTTTAGTCAAAGCACAGGTTTTGCCAAGATTTACTGCCGTCAGTCATACAATCAAGCATCTGCAGTAGCAACAGAGAAAGGAAGGGATACACAACTAATTTTCTTGGAATTAATTCTACACTGTTATTTCTCACTTCTTTCTTAGTATCTCTAATTCCTCTGGGTCTGATTACTAGAACAGACTGTTTTCATTAGCTTTTCTTGAAAAAACCCTTATGGAGCAGAGAGTGGTGGTATCAGGAGGTTGCTGCAGTGGTTGTGGATACAGTACTGCAGCATATGGAGAGCCTGCCCAAGGCAAGAGCAAACAGAATTTCTCCTGCAAATACATGGCAAGTGAAGTAAAAAAATCCTCCTTTTCTGTCTCCTTGGAAGCATTTGAGGCCATAATGCCTATGATATGTAATCCTAGTTTG
The DNA here is from genome assembly GCA_013397775.1 of Eulacestoma nigropectus. Classification (NCBI taxonomy): domain Eukaryota; kingdom Metazoa; phylum Chordata; class Aves; order Passeriformes; genus Eulacestoma; species Eulacestoma nigropectus. Next base: position 1,176,152 of record VZTE01001278.1, on the reverse strand, counting down.
TTTCTACTATATCTTAAAATACAAGAAGTTGTCACACAGAAAATTGGATAGGCAATAAGGAGTTTGTGCTAGAAAGAGATGAAAACTAGGAGGTTTTGGACGTGGGAGATGAGTCTTGACATTCAGAAAATGTTCTCAAATGAAGACCATTTCTTAGAGATGAAATAGTTTTGTTTGTGCTGTCTTTGGTGGTGATTAGGTCTTGTTCTGAGGTTGAAAATGAAACTTTTGGGTTTTAATCCCTAGAAAGGCTGAAAAATCTCAGCAGCTCTATTGGTTAGGTTTCTCTTCCAGCACACACTTACAGGTGGTCACTGGCAAAGGTCCAGCCAGAAAAAGGGTGCTTCCAGCTGCTCCAGGTTTGTCCAGGAGCACTTCAGATGCCCAAAAAAAACCCTTACAGCAGTCTCTGCCGTGTTTGTGAAGGCACCATATACAGCCTGTAGGACTGTGTGGAGATTCAGGGGGAAAAAAGGCCTGAAAAAAATTCTGGAAATCATCAAAGCTTTCACACTCCTCACAAGGGAGATAAGCCATATCCATGTGCTTGGTAAACATTTGCCTAGACTATTTCTGAAAGATTTGCCAGACTGTTTTTGGTGGATATTGTACAACTTCCCTAGGCAGTACATTTCAATACTTTACCAGTCTTATCTTTAGAAAGGGTTTTTATGTCCAACACGAATATTTCTTGCCTTTTGTGAAGGAAAATAAGCTACGTTTGCCACAATTTGTCGATGACAAAATGCTTGTTGACTCTTGCTTGCTGTCATGATGGTACTCAAAAATAATGTTGGATGACTCATTCGGGGTGGATTTTTTTCCCCAAACAATCAAAATAAAATGATTGGTATAAAAATTCTTATTTCTTTCCTTTGCTCCTCTTCAAAAGAATCACTGCCCACCATCCCAATCTTTCAGTAAATTCCCAATCCTTCACAAGCTGTCAAAATAACACCAAGTCTTGACATTGCTTCAGCTGGTTTATTTAATTCCTGTGACGAGCGACCCACCTTGAACTAATCTGAAGGCAATATTCTACTTGTCTCACTTTTTCTCACTAAGTGATACAGTCAGCTAGCTGGCAACTTCTAGAAGTTTGGAATTAATTACTTTCAACAATTTGGAATTAATTACTTCTAGTAATTTGAGAGTTGGAGCTAGATAATCCTTAAGGTCCTTTTCAACCCAAGCCATTCTGTGATAATGTCAAGGTTTAATTAACACAGATGAAATAATCTTCCACTTCCTGTGAGAGCATTTCTGCTTTGCTGTAGCACTTCAGCCTATGTCCCTGATTTGGTATTAAATAGATAATACTGATCAATTGAATGTGATAAGGTTAACTTCAAATCTATATGAATTAAACTTTCATTTTGAAGTACTCTTACCTTAATTTTAGGCCTTGCATTTACACATTCCTGGACAAAGAACTGATCAGATGTTGGAAAAAATCCTAGACTTGGCACAAAACGGTACATGGCAAAACTTCTGGACAACTCGATTTTGGCTGATGGCTTTGATGCACATGACCACATTGACATGTGAGCATTTGCTCTTATTCTATGGGCAGTAACAAAAACATTTAGTAATGGTGAGTCAAAAACAAAAAGAAAAATTAGAGTTTTTCTAAATCTGTAAGTAGAACTAGGGATGACTTGCCAATGAGTCAGTGTTTTAGTGACTATCTAGCAATACTAGAATTGCACTACTAATACAAAAACTGTTTTGTCACAATAATAAACAGGATAAAAATAACAAACATTACCTTCACCGGCCAGAAAATCCATGTGCCTGAATGCTCTGTTCCCTTACCTGCACTTCTCCTGGAAGCATGCCCTTGGTGCCTTCCGGAAAGAATGACTTTGCTTTTTTTGCTGCTTTTCCATCTTTTTAGGAGCAAGTTATTTTCTGAACAGCTTTTAATGGGTATCTTAATTTATTTTTTCCCCATGGGAGTTTCCTAGCATAACTGTAAAATCCCCCCTGTCCTTTATAAAGAAGAGGACTTCAGCCTGGTTACCACAAGGCTGGTGATGCAGAGACAACTACCTGCTTATGTGTCCTGGTTTTCTTGGGCCTGCAGATAGCACACTGAGACATTGAAGAGTGGATTATATGGTTTGGTTCAATGTTGGCTGATGTGAGGAACAGCTCATCCCCACAAATACAAAGCACAGAGGCAGGATGGGGAATCCCCGTAGCCCAGTAAGACGAATGAAGCCCTTGTCCCAGAGCTGCTCTGGGAAAGCCATAAGTCTTGCTGTCCAGCTGTGAGTCCCAGCTGATGATTCTACTTCTGGAGAGGCTCTCTGTGTCTGGCCTCCGGGTGCTGGACTTGCCACAGCACATTTAGGGAAGGAACCAAAGGTGGGGAAAGGGAGGGAGGGAAGGAACAAGCATAGGAAAAGAGAGGGGAAAGAGGATAGAAGGAGCTGGTTGTGTGCCAACAGGTGGCTGCCATTTACACTGAAGGTCATTGTGCTTTGGTCACTACATTAAGGCTGCACCCCCTGCTGCACTGGCACATTCTGTCCTGTTCCATCATGAAACTCCATTTCTAACTACTATGAATACACTTTCATTTAAAGACAGCTTTTTCTTTAGGAATCGTAGAAGAATTTAAAGTACCACTTAGGATTGTGTTTCATTATTTTTCCCATATCTTCAAATCTAGGAGGTACAGAACAGCAAAAAACACACCAGAGGGCTTTTGGACCCTGTAAATTGTTTTAAAGATAAAATTTTGGTTTTGTTTTTGAACATGCTCTGGCACTTCTAAATGTACAAGATGTAAGTACAGCTTGATAAAGCACACAATAACATTCCCCCTTCTCCAGCTTTCATTCCATTAATGTATCTTCTATATGTGCTACCTACTGAATAGAAACATAACAAATAGTGCATGTAAGATGTACAGGTATGCATAAAGGACATCACTTATTTAATTTGTGACATCAGTAAATTACTACTTGATTTTCCTTTTTGGCACTAGTAAGACCACTTTTAAGCCAAGCCACTTTTTAATTTTGTTCTTTTAAGATGCTATGTGATGGAATTCATTATATTTTTGAGAGGCTGCTTATTTTCAGGTTTTCCATTAGTAGAGCCTGGGCACCCAGAAGGGTGAGGGGCTTACAGCTTTTGTCTGGGATGTCAATACCCACATCTGCCTCTGTTCCACTGGAGGAGCTGAGCTTCGGAGGATGGCAATCCAGCAGCACAGCTAAGGATGTAGGAAGAAGCGTCTGGTGAAGGAAGTCAGGAAGCTGAAGCATGAAGTGTATAGTGCTTCCAAGCAGTCAATTTCAATTTTAATTTTATGTTTCTTTCTACAGCTCTTGCTCTCACTACCCCACTGCCTTGTCCCAGTGCACAACTCCCTCTCTCCATTCTTCTCAGACACATGTTGCTTCTCCTGTCCTAGCAAAGACATCAGAGCTCTATAAATAACTTCCTTCACTCTTAATACTTAAATTATGCATATCTATATATATTTTTATTACAAACAGCTACAGACGTTGGGATAAATAAGGCACCTTCCAACATTTTTATTAAGGCATTTTGAGAAGTATTCAGGATTAATGCAGAACTAGTGAAGTTCTACCCTAATTCACTCATGTCACTCAAACATAGGTACAAATGGGAATAGGCACTGATCTGTAATTCACATAATTATAATGTCATCTTGACAGAACTTGCTAGCTAATTTATGGAATAGCAAGAATAAAACAATTTCATTGTAGCTAAGCTGATTAGTTTTAGCAAGTTTAACTAAGACTGATTTAAATAGTGTGACACAAACTGGTTGCAAAAAATGGAATTTTATGCCTTCCCCTTCCTTTTTTATTTAACCTGCCAGTCTACATTGATTTTTTTTTCTGTTTGAAAGTAGAAGAAACTGCACAACTGTCAATTAGCAGCATAAATTATTTCATACCGCCCACACCCATTTTTGCAAAGCTTGTAGACTGTGTTCATACAGAAATAAATGTATAGCAGCGAATGAATTTTATACAGTCCTTCAAAGATTACTAATTGACAGAGAATTATAGGTGCTAAAACATGGAAGAAAATGAATAAAGCTCTTTGGATGCTTTAAAATATATCACTGTAGGTGCAGGTTATGATGTAATTTTAACACAATTCTATAGTACAGAAAAACATAAAAATAACCTTTGGAAAACATTCCAGCAGCAATTTGGTCCTTAAACACCATATGGAGAAGTAACTAATCCTATACACAACTAGATGAGTCAGTGGGATAATCCACAGAAGAATTTCCATATGGCATTCTCAGTGTTCTTCAACACATCCTTTTCTATCTCCAGCCTATGCTTATGAAATGTTGGCAGATGCATTGCTGCTACAGAAGCCTGAGTTGAAAAGCAAAATGAATATCCGTTTTATCTGTATCCAAAGACACAGATGACACATGGATGTGTCATCACTAGCTAAATGCTGTTATTTGTCCTCTTGGATGGTGAGCCAAGGCCAGCAAGAAGATAAGATTTCAACTGGCATAAGCACAGCTCATCTCTGCTATGGTACAGGTGTGCCAGACGAGTTTAGATTCAGATTTAGATCATTAGGATGGTTGAAGGATTTGACTGGACTGATTCCATTTGAAACACTCTTTTCCCACATTCTCAAACTCCAGGATCTGCCAGTGTAATTTCCCTCATCGCCAGTGAAAATCAACTTTTTTTTTCTTCTATCAATCCCTTAATGTTATTCCAGAAATCATATTGAAATGACCTGTCCAATTAGAGGGGCTTTTACATGAAGGTACTCCAGACACTTTCTCACAACCCTGGCCCTCATGCAGTGGTCTTGAATGCAGCAAATTGATACAGATCCATTAATACATATTTCCATTATAAAGAGTGCACAGCACAAAGACTGCAGAGCATACAAAGCAGCATGGAGAGCAAAAAGCATCTGGCCAAATAGCAGACATATCTTGGTGACTTCTTTGGGCATTATTTTTAGCATCACCTTCTTTAGCATGGAAGGACACAGCAATTACACTTCACTGATGAAGTTCTTCTCTGTCAAAAAGAACGAATGGTCTTGATGCTCCCATCGGTCCACAACCTGGTTTTAAGCTATCCATTTCATAAACTCTGTTACCAAGAAGTGTATTTTACTTCACTCAGCATTCTCATTTGAAGAGAAGCAGATATGGCTCTAATCCTGTAACTGATTTCAGGAGCTTAAATTTAGACTGACAGGTGACTTTCGTTTAAGGTGGTTTGCTCTGCTGAGAAGTTATGCAGTGTGAAGCAGAGCCAGATTTCTTATAGTACCTTTATGAACATCAAAACTGTCTCTGAGCAAACATGAGATCCATTTCAAATTCCTTTCTAAAACAATAGAACAGTTTCTTAACTTATGCTTACTGATGATGACAGAATCTTATTTACTTCTTTATTACCTTCACAGAAATTTTAATTAATTATATATTCTTCAATTATTTAATCATTTTCAGTTGGCCATCCTTCCAGACTTGATGTAGGCAACATTAATTATTTGCCTATGGCAATATTTTATGTACTCTAATAAGCACCACATGTTCAACTTGCTCAAAATTAATTGCAGACATTGTATTTGGCATTAATGTACATCTTTAATTGGCTTTAATTTCACATCTGTGTTGCTTTATATACAGCATTCTTTATCAGCATAAATGCACACTTCTTCTAATGTATGTAATAGCAGCCACCAAACCCAGCTTTTGTATTAACATTTTACCTTTTAATATAAATCTAGTTTTCTGGATTAAAAAAAAAAAGAAGAAGTAGTAATTAGAAAATAATCAATAATCCTTCTTGTTCATTATTAATTATTTGTAAAGTCAGATGGAAAATGCTGGCTGAGATCTGACAGAGAAAATATAAAGTCGCCAAGCTTTGCCTGAACAAGGATTGCCCATTTAAGAAAAAAATCTCTTTGAAAGAGGCTTTGTTGTGGAAATCCATCCTTAGCCTGGAGAAACAGGCAACAGCCTCACTTACTAGCTAGCAGCTTGTTAGGAACAGCCCCAGGATTGGTCCCTCAGTTCCTATCAGTTTGCCCGGAGACACATCTGAGGCAGCTGTAAAGCCCTGCCTGGTTCCAACCCAGAGATGAAACTGAACAAGCCCCAGAACAGGAAAACGCTTCAACACGCGCTAGGAATCTGGCACTGGCTTATCATACAGACATCTAGTGGCTGATACACAGATTAGGCAAATTAATGCTAATTGGGGTAAGTTCACAAGTGCTGTAAGCACCTTTCCAATTGGAAGGTGTAGATATCCTGAGAACCACAGCAAAGCAACACTGCGCATCTCGAACGAGATACAGTATGTAACATCCAAATATAGGACACTATTTTCAGTCCACAAAGTACTCTGCCGAAACACACAGAGATTTGCCACATTGACAATTTGGATTTAAGAAAAAAGTGGCATCATTTTACTTTCTGAGAGGATCCTGATCATGTCAGATATCTTTCAGTAGAACATGTTTTTGGACCAGTAACTCAGACCATGACTACATCAGAATCTTCACCTATTGCTGAGGGAGACTTCAACATAAACTATGGAGTAACATTCAGCAATTTTTAGGATAAGAAAGGAAGATCAAATGCTACTCAGCACAAAATATAATGAGCAAATTATTCAAGATTATACAAAAAGTGTAGCTGAATGAGCAGACTTCATTATATTCTAGGCAATATTCTAGGCAACAGGAAATACAGCATACAGAATAAAGTATTCCTTTTCCCTTAGCAGTTGACAGGAGCAGCAAAAAACAACGTAACACTTGAAGAACAGTTTCTGTCTTATCACCAGACTTTAAAATTATGCTGTCAGCATATTTGTAGCCAGCTGCTTTACACCAAGGCATTAAATTATTTCAAGTCCCAGAATTCCACTTTTCATTCTTAAATATTGGGTAGGAATTAATTTCAAATGGATGCTACTTTAAAAAGACCAATGAACATGGTTTAACTGGAAAACAGTAGCCTGCAGATTCAACATCCCAACTCTCAAGGACAAAGTCTTTGCTTTCTAGAACAATTAGTTTAAACTTCATACCAGAAGTTTACTACTTACAAAGTAGTACAGTTACAACTTACAGAAAGCCAAATTTTAGAAGCTTGTATTATTTCAAAGTTCAGCTTGCTGCTCTAAGGCGAAGGAAATACTTTCAGTGGTCTCGACTATTTCATCTGGAATGGAAGAGGTGACTTATAGTGACAACGAACGACCTTTGAATTGTAAGACCCACCTGCATCTTTTCCCTGCCTATTTGCTTGAGGACAAATTATTGTTGTTAATGACTTAGCACATAAGTGGCACTCAGGGCAAGTGGGATGCACAGCAGTTCACCCTCATCCAAAATCAAGCCAAATTAAACCATTTAGCATTACTGGGGGAAAAAATGCATCTAAACTGTTCAGGCCCCTGGTATTTTCAGAGAAACTAAACCAGCCCATAAATTCGGCCGTCAGGCTAACTTTCCTTTGGGATCTGCTGCCGCCTCGTGGGCTCACCGTGAATTTTAAGTCCCAAGATAGAAAACTAGTAGAAGTTAATATCGGATTGTGGGGGGAAAGCCCAGCTATTTAACTGATATATAACCTCACTTACATACCAACATAATTTCTATCCTGGTATGAAAAGATTTTTGTGTAACCAGGTTACAGTTGCGACTTTTCACTTTCTTGAATTCACAATTATAGCAATAAAAGACTTCAAATTAAAATACAAATAAATGTACTGTTATTTTTTACAGCTTTGCTCGACAAAGAAGTAATGCACTTTAATCACCCTGTACTGGTGTAGAGAGAGAGAGAGAAAACTCTTTCGACTTATTGGAGTGTTCTCATGTATTGCCTCGGTTGTCTTGGTTTTTGATTTGTGGACCATTTATGAACTTGATATTGGAATGAAAGGGTTCCTACAGATTCTCTGGGCTATATATGACCATGGAGTCATTAATAGCTTGGTAGTTTGTCATTGGAGAAGGAGGTCACCGGGATATTAGATTGGAAAAAGGAAAGGCAGTTGTGGGAGACCCAATTCTATGGGTTCTTACAAATTTTCCTGTTTTACTGTTGGCGGAAAATCTGACAGTGGGATGCTAAGGTACTCATCCAAAAAGCCTGGAGTAGTCAGAAGCTGATCCATTCACCTTGGAACGGCTAGACTTTGAGGCAAAATGGTCACAAGCTATGAAATGAGCAGTAACTTAAGTTCATTTTCATTTCATTGGATAGCTTGCATTTCAATTCTCTTTCATTCTTTAAAAAAAAATGGGGGGTAGTTTGATCGCTACGTGGAAAATAAACTGCGGTGGTGGCCCTACTGTACAGAGGTTTCTTCAGTTGCACTCTTTAATTGTACACCCTGTGGACTGAACCTGACACTGATGATGGATCAGCATCAAGGTGTAGCCATGACAGCCTCCTCACCTCTGCCCTTTGGGGGCGTTTTCTCAGCCCAGGGGTCATTCCCCTCCATAACCCACGCTTGGGGCCAGTGAGGCCATTTCTCCCTCACAGTCGCTAGATACACAAAGTAATTTCAAGCAGAAAACATTGCTATAAAGTTGCCTTACAATCATAGAAATCACAGAATGGTTTGCGTTGGAAGGGACCTCAAAGACCGTCTTGCTCCACCTCCCACCAGATGAGTTTGCTCAGAGCCCCATCCAACCTGGCCTTAAACATTCCCAGGGAGGGGGCATCCGCAGCTTCTCTGGGCAACCTGTTCCAGTAACTCACCACCCTCTGAGTAAAGAATTTCTTCCGAATATCTAATCTAAATATACCGTCTTTCAGTTCAAAACTATTCCCCTTTGTCCAGTCACTATTCGCCTGGGTAAGAAGTCACTCTCCCTCCTCTTCATAAGCCCCCTTTAAGTACTGTAAACCTGCAATCAGTGCTCTAAAAGTGATGTGTAGAATTATGTTAATAATTCAAATACTATATATAAATAGAAATAAACTAATCCAACTGAGTCTGTGCCCCCTTCTCTCCTCAGTCCTCTTTTCAGACCGAGCCCGAGTGCTCCCTCCGGGCATGGCCCCACCGCTCCATGGGCCGGGGAGAAGGAAGGCTGCGGGGTGCCTGTGACCCTGGCACCA
>VZTE01001278.1:1109980-1166652 GCA_013397775.1 Eulacestoma nigropectus | reverse complement strand
GCCGGTGAGTAGTGACCACCGGGGAGAGAGCGGGGGGAGGCGGCTCCGCGGGTCCCTCTCTACAACATGGCGCAGGGGCGGTGTCGCCCGCGGGGATGCGGCGCCGCGGGACTCTCCTGTCTGGCCGCAGTCGGGGCGCGGTGCGGGAGCCCGGGGAGAGGGGGGACGCCGCCCCGGCACCGCTGCGCCCCCCGCACCTGCCCCGCGCCCGGGAAGCGGCACCGGCGCCGTCCCAGTGCCGGTCCGGGCTGGTGCCCGCGCCGGCTCCCCGGGGAGCGAGAGCGCCCGCCGGAATCCCTGCGGCGAGGACCGGAGCCGGGGAGAGGCGCTTCCATAGCTTCTGTAGCGGCCGGATCTCCGGCATCCCGCCCGGCAGCGTGACGGGCATTGACCTCCCCGTCTACCCCAGCGGGTTCCGTGGCTTGGGGCCGGGACGTGTGCCTTCGGCTGTCACACTGCCTGCGGGTGAATTCCTAGGATTGTGGCCTAAAATGGTCCAAATGGGTAAAACCTGACGCCTGCGTTGTCATATGCAGTGTTAGAACAGGCTGTGTGTTCCAGGGCTCGTATTCCTTGTTTTCAGTAGAGGAGCGGTATCGAACAAGGCATTGAGTATTTTAAAAGGTGAAGGCAAGACGTTTAAGAAAGAGAAGGATAGTGGTAAAATAGCTCCCCGCTTTAAAGTTGGGATAGCAGATGCCTTGGCAATGTGCGCTCACAGCCCAGAATGCCCGTCATGTCCAGGTTTCCCGGAGGATGGATGCTCCGTTCCTGGATGTGTTCAAGCCAGGCTGGATAGGGCTCTAAGCAGTGTGGTCTAGTGGAAGGGGTGCCCCTGCCCATGGCAGGGGGCTTGGAACTAGATGATGTCTAAGGTTTTTTCCAACCCAAACCATTCTGGAAATCTATGTGTCTGTAACTTCTTGACAGGACCAAAAAAGAATGGTGGAAAAAGAAGGCAGCACAAAGACAGATATTGGAAAACACCTCTTAATGAATAGATCACATTGTTGGAATGGAAAATACAAAACATGTAGTACTTTAGAGGAGAAGACTGCAGTCACTAAGACATTTATGGGCATTTCATTGTTGTTCTGTAGTTTTGGTTTCTAGTGAGGCTTGGTTTTAGGAGGAAGGCAGTAGAAAGCTAGTGGAATGAAATATGACATAGTCTGGCCCAGCTTTCCATTGATAAACCTACTAATATTGCAAGGAATTCACACCCAAGTTCCTTCTTGATGGTTCAGTCAAAATCTATTTAGTAAGGTGTTGTGAAGTAAACTTTTTTCTGTTGTACCAGTGTGATACGTAGTTCAGATGCAGCTCAGCAGAAATCTGTAATCATTAAATGATCCTGTGTGTGGAAGTAAAAGTTTTGGAGGACAACTCCATCTGTTTTCTAAAACACTGGTCCAAACACAGGAAAGTAAGGATGAAAATGAATATCAAGGCACTGTTCAATTCATTTTATATTGGCCAAGCTTAACCGTAATGACCAAAATATTTGAATGGTGGGTGGTACAAAGCGCAGCGGAGTATAATGTTGAAAATGCTGCTTTAAACTTCGGTGTTTCATGACTTCTCAGTGCTTCAATTCTCTTTTTATTCCCTCTTGATGTGTTGGTATCTGTGTTTGCTCTATGACTTCCATCCAGTCAGGCAAATCCAGTCTTAATTATCCATCAGTAGTGAAACAATTTATGGTTTTGTTCCAAGGTTTTTAGAACCCAGAGTTCAATGAGCAGCTGTGTGAAAAGAGGTTCCTTCTCTGATTTCCTTCATTGCCTGTTCCTAAATGATTCTTGCACTTTTCAGATTCTGTGAGATAATTCAATTTACAAAGGCATATAGTCTCTACAGAGATTTTCAGTGGGATTTTGTTTACTTTTTCATATTTATTCTTTTTTAAGTTTCCCCTGAGTTAATAAATTACATTGTCTCATGAAGGAATTTGCCATGTGCCAAGCTAGTGCAAGTTAAGTAGCAGAAATGTAACTAGAGGCAGAAAGGGAGTGAGATCTCATTTTGGTGGCAGTGAGTGTTCAGGGGTAACTGTGAGACTTCTTGTAAAGATCTGCATCATTTTCAGAACAAAAGTTTCTCTTGTTCGTTTTTTGCCTTTTGGGAAGAAAAATTTCCCATGGTCATCTGTGGGCCAGAAAATTGTCCTGATAGAACATCAAGTGTGTACTTGTGTTCAGAAGTGATGGTTAAGTGTTTCAAATCTTTTAAATATCTTTTCCCTCTCCCTGCTTTTCCGTAGGCTTGTCTTGTTGTTACCATGCAAAGGACAATTTAATGTGCCGTGATGTCTGTGAACAGGTAAGCTTGTTTTAAATTTAACTCCATCAGAGTTGAAATTGTGCCTTTAGACAACGATGTAGCAACAGTAAGGTTGTAAGCTGATGATCTTCTGTCTGGATGCTATGTGTGAATTGTGAGATGTAATGTTATCGAAATGAGAACTTAGAAGTTTTAAAACCGTAGTCGTCTTTCCTTTTGTAGTGGCAAATGGGTTCTGCTGAAGTTGAAGAGAAATAAAGATACCAACCTGAGGCCACAATGTGGTCAAGAAGTGATAAGCACATTAGGAAATGAGAGGGCTGAAGGTATTTTACAGAATTTATGAATCTTGTGTGTTTCTAAGTTCTGGGGAGTTTAAACTGCAGAACAAGATGCTAGTAGTATTCTTTCTTCCTTCCAGTTCTTGTTTGTCCACTAAGCATCTCATTATGATATATGGCTTTGTGAATGCAGCAAAAATCTGCTTACTTACTCTCTTCATAAGGCTGTTTGTTCTAAATTCAAGCTTGGAAAGTATTTTTCCATAACTTATATTTAGATTTGTACCTGTGAGTAGTAATTAGTACAGTTTTGTGTGTGTAGTTACATATATTTATCTACAAAGATAAATACATCAGTACAGCTTACATCAGTAAAGCTTACATACATATAGACACAGTTTTTATATTAAAGTTGTGTTCTTACGTCATACTTGCCCTCTTTTCTTGTCTTCATTGCCCATTTTGGGGCTATTCGAGCAATAAACGTGGGTATGATTAAGTTTATATTTATCTCTGTACTAACAAAACTTTCACTTTAAATTGCACTCTTCTCTCCTTGATATATCTAGAGAATACAACCAAATCCTCTTTCAGCTTTCATATTGTTAGGCCAAACAAGGAGAAGTCCTACAGTCTCTTTGCCTAAGATATTCTCTCAATTCCTATAATAATTCTTGCAGCCCTTCCAGCATAAGTTTATCTCTTTGAATACAGGTAAGCAAAACAATGCATGGCATTGTAAAAAAAAGTGTGGCATTCAGTCTTAAAAATTGTGTTCGAACTTGGATGTAAGAGAAAGATATCCATTCCTGTATACAAAAAAATTACTGGTGGATTTAGTAGCTGCATTTATACGGCATTTGGAATAATCTGTCCATTTCTGTCTTGTGTTTCATTGGTTTGAAGTTTCCAGCTTATCATGTGAATTCCTGTTGGCTCTTCATGAAAGGCCTCCAGCTTTTTACTGTCAGATTCCATCCCAGTTCTGCTATACTGGTTCTAATTATTGCATCGTTTTCTGTGGGTTTGTAAGATACTCTGATCTTGCCTAATCTGGATGATCTCTCTCTACTCGGATAATCAGCATATCCCGAATCTCAGCGGTGAGAGGTCTAGAGCAAGTCTGAAGCAAGACTGGTGCCCCTCAAAGTGTTCTATATGGTGCTGGCTTAGCTACCTCACATGGGGCTGGTGGCAGCATTTTCTGAATGATCCTTTGATACGGCCCGTCAGGCTGGCTGAAGGAGCTGTCTGCTGTTATTTTACTGATTTTCATCTTCTGTAACTTAACTATTTTGTGCAGCTGACAGGAGGAAGAAGTTTCTTGGCCTGTCTTTGGATATGCATTTACAGATTAGATTTGGGGCCTTAGAGCAGATGAGGAGGAACAAGATTTGTTGAGGAGCCATCTTGGCCTAACCAGCAGATTGTAAACAACAGCACCAGGAGATACACTCCCTTCTGCAGGGCATGGAGGCACTCATCTGCAGATGAGACTTTCTGGCTAAGGTAATGTGGTTTTCAGGGGCTCAGATCTAGGATGTTGCAGGAATCACAAGGGTTTTTTGATCCTCAGACTGTTACCCATTGTCTGCTCATCTGTGTAGACACCAGCGATAGTATTGAGGGAGGTCTCGCATGGGAGCCCAGGGACTAGGGTGAAAGGCACAGGGCACCCAGTGACGTTGCCCTGGATCCTGCCAGTTAAGGAAAAAGGCTTGCCAGTAAGGAATTCTGCTAACTAGTAAATCAGCTACCTTGAGACCTTTGTAAAAGAGAACTTGGATTACAGATTTGTTTGTCAACTAACATGATTCAAACACCTAATTATTTTGCATTCTTAATAAGTATTACTCCAATCTTAGCTTTGGTATTATCTGCATATATTATGGCATGTCAGATCCGCAGCAAGGAATAAGTGGGCCTCCCTTTCTTTAATTGACTTTTTTTTCCTAAATTTATTTCTGAGAAGTTTCACAATGATAAGTTTCCTGGCAACATTCATCTCTGTACCATTACAGAGGTCTCTATCTGTATCCTTCTCCAAGCATAAGGACCGTCCAAGGCAAGTAAGGTTATACTGGGAAAGAAAAAGCTCAACTGGAATCAAAACTTGTAGAGGATGTCAAGGGCAACAAGACATTTTATGGCGGTAGTTAGAGGCTGAAGAAGGAAAAATGTGAAACTGTTGCTGAAGGCAGCATGTGATTTAGTGTCAGTAAACCATTCCCTGCCAACCTGGTTTGATAATAAGGCTGGATTTCTAGATGAGGGGAAAGGCATGGTTGTCATTTGTGTTGACTGTAGCAAGTTTTTAAACATTATTTCCCTCAAAATATTTGTATCCATTTTAGGATCATATGGGTTTGAGGAAGGGACAACTAAATGAGTAAAAAAACTGGTTGTAAAATCAGAGATAGAGGTTAGTGGGTCCTGCTTTGCCTGCAGGCTAATAAGAAGTGGAATACCAAAGGGGTCTGCCCTGGAACCTGTACTGTTTAACATCTTTGTTAACGACCTAGACGAGGTGGCTCTAATTGAGTTTTCAGGCCATATGAAGCTGAAAGGAAGTGTTGATAATCTTAATGGATGGCAGGACTGTCATCCAGAGGGACCTGGACAGATGGAAAGAATAGACAGATGGACACCATGGTCTGGTCTCATAGTTGACCCTTCCTTGAGCAGGAGGTTGAAATAAATGATCTTCTGAGATCCCTTCCAACCTGAATTATTTTACTGTTCTGTGATCTCAGAAGAGTAGAAATACTAATGCAGTTTGGTTTTTTTGCTCTCCTTTCTGGAACAAGTGCTGTTGCTTTCTTGATTTTCTTTCAATAAGTTTATCGTGTTAGAATAGAACATATTTTATCGTGTTAGAGTAGAACAAATTTAGAATAGAACTGTAATGTTTTTTTCCTTCTGAAATTCATCTGTTTCAGTTATATCATTTCCAGTTTCATATCACACATTAATAGGTCTGTTTCCATTCCTCTTGTTGACCAGTTTCTTGTTTTCATTTATAAGTAAAACTTAATTAGACTGCTAAAGGAACAACGTCCTCAACATCCTCGGTTGTATTCCATCCACTCTAGTGAGCTCTCGGGTGTTCAGTTTGCCTGTGGGTACTGTGCATTCCCCTGTTAGTTTTGATTGTCTCTTTGACTAGTCTAGGTTTTATTCTTCCTTGTTCCACAAAAATTCTTGTTTCAGGGTTTTTTTGAAGTTTAATTGCTTAAGGTCATGTAACATGTAGCAGAAGGTTAATTAAGTAAATAGAGTTGGATAGTATTTTGATATGTGTGGCAGAAATCCTCTAGTTCACATTGCCCTTCCACATTCAGTAGAAACTTTTTGATTGAAATGTTTGAAGAGGAAATTCTCATTCTCTTCTAAATAGAAAAGTTGCTTCCCTATAAAAAGTGAAACATATTTGAAAAACTCCAAATACATAAAAAGAAATCTTAAATTTGTGTTGTATACGTACTAACTGTTAGGCAAAGTTGTCGAAGAGTAGGTATTAGAGAAACTAAAACCAGTGAAATCAATTGAAAAAAGTATTTGGTGTGCCATTACATTCTTTGTTTTAAGGTGTGCTTTGTTTCTAACAGATTTTGTCTTCTAAGAGTGACTCCCGTTTGAAGCACTTACTGCAGCGAGCCCCTGAGTATTGTCCCGAATCAATGGTAAGGCTTGCTAGAAAAGCTCTTCAAATGATGTTTGAACCTCAAAGTAGGATTTTTTTTTTTCATAAAGCCGTCATAAATTATGCTACTTGCAATAAGGTGGCATGTATAAGCTATAAAATGCAATGAAAATGTTATCTATGTTGTAAAAAATTGTGCTGGGTGATTGTCACTTGGATGTTAATAGCAGTGACTTAAATTAGATCATACATTCCAGCCTGTATATGGCACAAAGCCCTGAGGTCTTGGTCTAAGACAAGAAGGCCCTGATAGCTGCACCAAATTGTTTATGGCCTTACCTGAGAAACTGAAGTAATGCTTTTATTGGATAAATAAGATTATGGTTTCCTAAAAGTTCTTTAGTCTCACTAAAGTTCTTTAGTTTCACTAAAAACACGTAATCTGCTCCCTCTTCTAGGGACAATCTAATCAGAGACTAGATAAGTACAGTGATTCAGATTGTAAATTTTAGATTCTTACCTCTTGGCAATCCTTTGTAGTCAGAAAAGCCTGCTTTCTTCTGGTAATTTCTGTTACTTCTGAACAGTATCAATACTGTTTGCAGCAAGCCTAAAACATATGCTCAGCTCAAGTGGGCAATGAGTAGGAGTAGTAAATCTGGGAATAACATTTGATAAGCAACTTCACAAGATTGTATTTGATTATAGGTCCTTTCCTTCTGTGTGCCAAAGTTCCTTCAGTTTTTTGTTTCTGTGGGTCAACAGCTCTAAGGTCTCGGAAAGTTATAGACAGCTCCTGGTATGAGTAAAACCTGTCATGAAAACCTATCACAGTGATGAATAGCATTTGGTTTGGTACTGGTTTTCTTTATCTTTCATTCCCTGATGAGTAGAATCTTATCTGTGTAGTAGAGAAGTGCTTTTTTTAAAATGGGATTGGAGATTATCTGAAAGGGGGAAAATGACACGATGATTTTTATAATTCCCAATTACTATCTTTATAAATGACAAGTTACCTGTCCAGTGTGTATCTTAAATTAATACCCTTGAACTGGTAATACCTAGATATGTAAAATAGTTGACAGTTCAACTCAATACCATATTTGCTGTGCCATTGCATGACAATATGGGTTGCTATATCAGTGGGATTGAAACTCCTTTTTTGATTTGTTTTCTGTGTGGTTATGTGTATTTAGGGTATTTTTAAGCTGATGGGAAGGAGTGCTAGGGCAATAAGCTTCTCCACAGGTCTTGGTCCTAGACAAATCTTAGTCTTTGTCTAAGTTGCTGTTTAGTTCTGTAAGCTCTGATGGAGAGAGTTGACTAGCTTGTGTATGCCAGATACCTACATTAGGTTCTGCATCTGCAAAAATGCTGCTATTGATTCCGTAGTCTGTGCATAGCAGCTTTCTTGTCAAAGGAAATGGTATTCAGCTTCTATCATAGCACTTCTTTAAAAGATGTTTAAACATAAGAATTCTTCCAATCAGATATTTAAAACCCAGTGAAAAAATGCTGAAATTGCTGATTTGTGTCTGCTAGAACTCTCTTATTCTGTAAACTTGCTTTTGCTTAATTGCATTTTTACTTTTCAGAGAGAAGTGTGGGGTTGTATAAATTCTTCTTTGCCAGGTAAGAAATACCAGTTGGCTATTGAATCATGTTGCTTTTTCACCCTGTGTGTGTTTTGATGTTGTGTCTTCCAGCTGCACCTATAGATTTCATGATAATTTAACTTCCATTATGTATCTAGTATAAACTGTATGTGGTGTCTAGTTTCCTCTAGTATATAATGAGTTACCTGTGAATTTTATTAATACTTTTCTTTTCCTAGTTAGAAAATATTTAATATGTTTATATAATTAAATGTCTTATTCCGTGACAAATCAAGGAAATATCAGCAAACTGTTGATTCCAGTGCTTGTAAACAGACTTTCTGTTTTATTGGTTAAGTAAAATATATTATCTTTTGGAGTTGCAGTGTTTCTGTCTCATCTAAAACCTGATAAATTTTTAGCTGATAACAATACCTAATGTTCCTTGAAGTTCAGTAGTTAGATGAGTGGCAATGCTTTTACTGCAAGTGAGAAATACATATTTTATTTTGGATATTAGGTCTGTATAAGCTTGTGGAAAAGCACTCAAAATCTTTGTTAATGAACCGCTCCCAAATTGTCTTTCTCTGCTTTCTTTGTACCTGCATGAAGCCGGTCACTTTCCATCCTTCTTGCATCTGAAGTCATATTGCCCTATGTACCATATTCTTTCTTGGTGTGAGCCAGTTTTAAAATTGCATTTCTGGTGGGATTTTGTAAATTCATGGTAAATTACTTGTAAATTAATAGGACAGAATTATAGGAGAAGCTCTTATCCCTTTTCTGGTAAATTGATACAACTGGGTGCATCTGGGAGGTGCCTGTACAGCAGCGCTCACAGCATGGGGAGCAGACAGAAGCAGCTAGAAACCTGTGTGCAGTTACAGGGCTTCCATCCAATTGGAGTCACAGAGACACAGCAGAAAGGCTCCCACAGCAGGAGTGCTGTGGTTAACAGGGACAGGAAGGACAGGCCAGGAAGGTGAGGAACGGGAGTTGACCTTTATGTGAGAATGTTAACTGAATTGCATGGAGCTCTGCCTGGAATGGATGATGAGCCAGCTGAGAACAGCCTGTGGGCACTGGAGTGCGTTGTACAGAGAGCCCGACATGAGTGATGATGTGGGTGTCTGCTGCACACTGCCTCATCAGGCTGAAGTAGTAGATAAGGCCTTCTTTGTACAGCTGGAAGAAGTCTTGTGTTCACAGGCCTGGTGTTCATGGGCAACTTTAATCACCCTGGTACCTTTTGAAGAGAAAACACATGAGGGCACAGGCAATCTGCTTGGAAGAATCCTATGGGTTATGGCCCTGGAGAGAAGAAGGGTCCAAGAGAGCTGCTTGGCTTTCAAGGATCACCTTATCCAAGCTCCACTTAATGCATGGTGGGGTTAGAAAAGCCAGAGCCTCTCAAGAGTTGATCCGGGTGAATTACATGATGGGCAGCTAGAAAGTTTCTTGAACTACATCAGCAGAAAAGGAAGACTGGGGAAAATGACAGCCTGCTGCTGAATGGGGCAGGAAACCTAGTGACAAGTGACAATAAATAGCCCATGGTCTTCTTTGCCTCAGTCTTTACTGGTAAGATGAGCCTGCAGGAGTGCCAGGTCCCTGAGATCAGTCATGAAGTCCAGAGCAAGGAAGATTTGCACTTGGTGGAGGAGGATAGGGCTAGGTATTGAGAGGGAATGCTGAGGACTGTGAAGAAAAAAGGAAGAAAGCAAGTTCACTCCTGCCTGTAGAAAGGGCAAGGAGGACCTGAGGAACTGTAGGCTTGGACAGTTTCACCTCAAACCCTGGGAAGGTAATGGAGCAGGTCTTCCTCCAAACAACTTCCAGACAAATCAAGAACAAGAAGCTGATAGTTTATAGTCAGCATGGATATATGAAGGAGGAACTGTGCTTAACCAACCTGATAACCCTCTATGATATGACTGCTTTTTTAGATGAGGGGAAAGCAGGGCATGTTGTCTATCTCAGTTTCAGTAAGGATTTTATCACTATTTTTTATAACTTCCTTATAGACAAACTGGTGAAGCGTAGGCTGGATAAGTAAGCAGTAGAGGTGAAGTGAAAGCTGGCTGAATTGTTGTGCCCAGAGGTTTGGTCAGTGTCTCAGAGTGCAGCTGTAGGCCAGTATCCCAAGGGTTGATGCTGGGTCTAGTCCTATTTAACACCTTTGTTAATGATGGGACAGAGCTCACCCTCAGTGTATTCACCAGAAGTGCAAAAGTGAAAGGAGAGGTTGCTCGACCAGGTGGTTGTGCTGCCATTCACAGGAATGTTGATTAACCAAAGGAACAGGCAGACAGGAACTGACACGGCGCACCTTGGCGACCACCTTTTCGGCCAGCTCCGGTGGTTGGCGGCCGGTTCTTCTCTCCGCGCGGGAGAAGCTGGTGGAGCTGTTGGCAGTGCAGGAGGGCTGGCGAGGTCTGCGAAAGGGCTCGCCCAGCCCACTGATGTTAAAGGCGCAGGAGGAGACGAAGAGATCAGGAGGGGCTCCTTGCAGGGTGAACAAAATGGGTTTATTGGGGAGTGCAAAGAGCAAAAAATGAGGGCTTGACATGGGTTTTTATACCCCTACAAAATGGGAGGAGTAAACTGCAGAGAACCAATTAATACAGGGCAAAGGGGTTGTACATAGGCAGAGAAACATACAATGAACCGATGAGGTAACAGGTAGCCAGGGAAGGATAACTGGGAGCCAAGGGGCTATCGAGGGACAAAGAACATTCTAGAGCTTAACCATAAACAGGGGAAGGTAGGGGACAGATCTATATAATTCGCCTGGGTGTGTGGCTTGCCGGGTGTTGGCAAACTGAACACACCAGAACAAGGAACCTCAAGAAATTCCAGAAAAGGAAATGCAAGGTCCTGCACCTGGAACAGGCCCCATGCTCCACAGCACACCGGAGGCTTGCCAGCTGGAAAGCAGGTTGGTAGAAAGGTACCTGGGAATCCTGGTGACTAGCAAGTGGAACATGATCCAGCAGTGTGCCCTTTTGACAAAGAAGACTGACAACATCCAGACTGCATTAGTGAAAATGTTGCCAGCAGATCAAGGGAGCTGATCCTTCCCCTCTACTCAGCATTGGTGAGACCACATCAGGCATACTGTGTCCAGTTCTGGGCATTTTGAGACAAGAAAACTATGAACACAGTGGAGCAAGTTCAGCAAAGAGCCACTGTAAGGTGATTGAGGAGCTGGAACGTGTATGAGGGCAGGCTGAGAGTCTGTGTTAGGCAGCTAGATGATTTGTTACAGGTCAGGAATCTGTATTGTACAGATGAATGCGATGAATTATCGTAACTATGGGCTCCAGTCAATTAATTGTGCACTAAAGGTGTATTTTCATCTAGAAATGCACACATCTTAACTACCTTGATGACAAAACAATTTATAAGTTGCTGTATTAAGACTGAAGTTCAATGTTTCTTGAGAGTGTGACATCAATTTATTCATGCTTGTCTGCTGGTCAGATATGACCTGGAGAGAGGGCCACTTGCCAAGAAAATATTAACAACAGCTGAAAATTATCAGCCTTCTTAATTTGGCGCGTATTTGTAGCTTGCTTCATTCTTTTATCACCATTTAGTTTAGTTCCAGTATGTCTGAAACCACAGGCCCTGTATTGCAGAAAATATGGATGCCTGATTACTCAGTGGTGACAGTGCCCCTAAAGCTGTCCAGCTGTATTTATCATGTGTTTCTCCTGGATACAGCTAGTTATTGCAGCAGAGATTTCTGGAAATCTTTTTTTCATATGGCACATGATGTTTCTTTGATGTTTTTTAGATTGCTTATGCCTTACGTTATCAATCCTACTAATAAATGTTCTGTCAAACATAACTATTCTGATTGAAAGGAATCTCCGCATAGGAATTCATGCAGAAACAACTGATCTGTTATTTAATGCCTAAAACAGAGCATAGTGAGTGGTTGATTTGGCAATTAACTGTACATATGTAGTCAAACTTAAATTCCAGATTTTTGGACAGTGATTGCAAGCTACCGATGTGTGCACAACAGCGATCTCTTTGACACTGTCAAAAAGATGCTCAACCTCTGAAAAACTAATTCTGCACCCCAACTGTGGAAGTGAAAGGTGAGCTGTACTTGCAGTTGTTCGTGACCTTCACAACTGCTTTGAACTAGTGTGAATTGGAAAGCTGAGCCAGTACTCAGAATAGGTGTCAAGAGGATTTTGAAAGTCTCCAGAAAGACCTATGTATCGCTGGCCTGCAGTGCCTGCAGAGGGTCTGGACCATTCAGATGGTCAAACTGACAGAATACAGGCTACAACCAGAAGCTGTTCTGCACTTTTGCCCCTCTGCTCCCTCCACCTGCTGGACCGTGCTGCTACCTTACTTGTGTCAAGCATTAAGGTTTTAATTTGTGTTTTAATAACTGTTAGTCTTATTTTAATTTCCACGGGGAATGTGCTAATTTAGTGGAGATTTTGCTTCTCATTTAAAAATTTGCCATTAGTACATTTTCTTAATTTGCCTGTTGGAATGTCATGAAAGACAGATGCTAGCAAGACTCTCTATGCCACCTGTGTTTGTAAAGCCGATAAAGTGTATTTTAAAGGCAATTTTCTTCGTGATATATACCAGTTAGCCATTGTTTTCCATTGATTGCAATTATTCTTTATTACTTTTTTCCAAGTGTTTTCTTAGCATCTAAATTTAAGATCACTGATCTTGCACCTATCTCTTTCATTTCTCTTTTTTAAAGCTGGGCATCCCATGTGGCTCTTCTAAAAAGGCGTTTCCACTAGGCTTAAGAGCATATTTTAAAATTAAGTTGTTCATTCCTTTACTTTCTGCTTTTTTATTTCTACATAAAGAATATAATTTGCTTATGTAATAAAGTACTGCTTTATTTTTTAAATATTCATAACAAAAATGAGTGGTTCATTTGAATTAAATAATTCTACTTCCTGTCCTAAGAAAAAGAATGTAACAAGTTTGTCACAGCTGCTGGGCAGCTGCATAGATCGAACCTTCCCTTTATTTCTATCTTTAAAGTTACATGAGAAATAGATACAGGAATGCTTTCTTTTATTTCTGGTGTCTTGAAAACATTAGAAAATCTGTATTTATTATTAGATTAAGAGGATGAAACAACTTATGGCAGCAATTTGCTTCTTACCATGTTTCTATGTAACTTTATGGTAAGAAATGACGATAATGCAGATAGTGAAATAAGTAGATTAAGAGAGACAGGGAGATGGGAAACTTTTATTGGAGATAGTTCTGGCTATGGAACCATGTTACTGGGGAGCTAAATGACAAAGGAGGTGTCGTGAATTAACCCTAGTAGGCAGCTAATTACCACACAGTATTTGCTCCTTTCTCCATCAGTGGGAGAGAGGGGACAATCAGAGGGCAACAGTGAGAAAACTCATGGATTGAGTTAGTTCATAATTTAAAAATAGGAGGAAAATGAAAGAAAGGAAGAAAAAACCCAAACCCAAGAAAAACAAGTGATGCAAAAGAAAAGAATTGCTCTCCATCAGCCGACTGATTGCCAGCCAGTCCCCAAGCAGTGGAACCCCCGCCATCATCAACCCTCAGCTTTAACGGCTGAGCATGGTGCCATGTGGTATGGAATGTCACCTGAGGTCATCTGTCCTGGCAATGTCCCCTCCCAACCTCTTGTGCACTTCCAGCCTACTTGTGAGTCCTTATAGAAAACAGAAAAGGCCTTGATGCTGCCTGTGTTAGCAGTAACTAAAACATCACTGTGTTATCAACACTGTTTTAATCAGAAGTCCAAAACATAGCTCCATGCCAGCTCAGCTGAAGAAGTTTAACTCCATCCTGACCAAAACCACCACAGGAAGTTTGGAGAAAAAATAAGGAACATTTTCTGCATTGGCAAAGTTGGTAGAAAAATGTGCTATTGAAACAAACAATAGGATGTATCTGTAAGAGATGGTGTTCTCAGTTTTAATGGGACTTTTTTTCTGATGTTTCTTGTTGGCTTATATTTCAGATTAGATAGATTATCAAAATCTAATACTTCCATTGAACATATAAAATGGTTTGCATAAAGCATCTTTAACCTCAGTGTATGGAAAGTACTTCATTAATTGCTGGTTTCAGCATTTATGAAAGCATAGGCTTGTTCTTTTTTTGCTTAAAGTTGGTTTGGAATTCCAATAAAAATGCAATTTCTACATAGGCTTCTTGAATGAGAACAGGATTAGCAAATTTGAAAAGCAGAGAGAAGGGAAAATTGTGGCATAGTTTCTCTTTCTACTCTAATAAGTCTGTCATCTTGTTTCCAAAGGAGTTTTGAAGAAGTCTGACGGGTGGGTTGGTTTAGGCTGCTGTGAGCTGGCTATTGCTGTGGAGTGTCGGCAGGCGTGTAAGCAGGTAACGCTTTCCCCTTACTGGCTGAATCCAGACTGCTTCTGCAGCTCTCATTGGTTATGCTAAACTTAATTTGGACTTTTTTGTCACAATCTCTACATATAAGTTGTCACTTTAAAATAATGTTGAGTGGAAGGCAATGCATGGCTGATCCTAAGCTCTCTTTTTTTTTGTAGTGTCATGTTTAGCGATACAACATTGGAGTTACAGCCCCAAACAGATTTTTGTACCTCTTCAAAGCAGTTTTTGTTCATCAGATGGACGAAAGGGGATTTTTTTGGTGTTAATAGAACCAGTGTTTTTGTCAAGTAACAGTTTCAAGCATAATACATAAATTCAACAATGACCTATGTATTAAAAATCTGTGAAGCATTTTGTTATTTTTTTTCCCCCTAAATATGTGTTTGTGGCTTTAAAAACATCTTCAAAATCTAAGAGCATATTCATATTAATCATCATCCTTGTAATTTATTTGTGGAACACAGATGTGCTTAATATTCACACTTGTGAATGTTACCTCTGTAGTCTTAATCTTGACCAAGCAGCCTACGGCGAACTGCTGTCATAAAAAAAAAAAAATTCTACTTTCACCCAAAAGCACAGAGTTTAAACTATGTGGCAAGAGATGAGCAGTGACTACACAGAGGAGTGTGGGAGAGAGATGAGGAGTGAGTAAACAAACTGGGTACTTTTGATCTTCCGAAAAGAAGCTGTGTGTTTATTCTCAAATGCATTTTTAGCCATATTTTCAAATTTGTCCTAATGCTTAAGTGTCCTCCAGACCTGATAAAGATGTTTTTGTTTATTGCAGTCTTATTAAATTCTATTAATTTAATCTTATGATTATTGCATCACTTCTCATTATTCTACAAATCAGATGTGGTACTGTTTGATTGCAGACTCTGTTGTTTCAGAATCTTGGCTATATTTTGTACTTTAGCAGACTGTGATAAAACATTTCCTATTTTTTTTCATTTATACTAAAACCTAAATACTTGCCAAATATTAGGGAAAATGGGAAATATTTGGATTTTAATTTTGATTCTTGAAACTTGAGGGGTTTTTGGAGTAATTTCAAAGGCAGTGATATAATAGGTCCAAGGTCAGACTTTACCCAGGTATGTTAAATTACTGCAAGGGCAGGTAACATGTTAGTAGTTTTTACGATTTTGAATATCTGCCATATGAAAAAGGAGCACAAGATTTTGTATAGAACACAGTGATCTGCAGTTTGAGGGGAGAATTTCTGCAACTCAGTTTGACAATAGGAACCATAGAACTGAACATACAGGAGGGAGGAGAATGGAAAGCAACACACAGCTGTTAATCAGGATGCAAAACGGGGAGATCTTTATGCTCAAGCTCTTTCATTTCTTAAATGCTTCCTCTGTTCTGCTCTATCTGGCAAACCTTTCACAAAACCAAAGTTGCTTTGTGTGCTTCCGGTATCAACTAACCTGGTGCAGAAATAGGAGGGTTTGGGTTTTCATTAAATGTCATATTAACAGTCATGGCTTCTCCTTTTTTTTCTTAAAGCTTTACATAGATTCTTTAGGTTTTTAAAAGAACATTTTAATAGATCATTAATCCATGGTTATTGCAGTTAATTTAAACGTAGAACTGTCTTTATTTTGCAACATGATTTTATTATTTTGTACTACAAATAGAGAAATTTATCTGTCTTTCAGGCTTCTGCAAAAAATGATGTTTTAAAGGTCTGCAGGAAGGAATACGAGGTATGTTTTTATGTGTCTGAATATATCTGAAAAAAAATCAACTGTTTTATAAGTTCTGTAAAAAGTATCCTGTGGAAGAGGGGAAGTCCAGTCTTTTTGAAGTTGTATTTCTGAACATGCTCATTTTCATCCAAATGTAAATTCTCTCTCTACAGTTTTTATGAAAATATAATCACCTTCTGTAAAAAAGTTTTGAATTTTGTAGACTTGCATATACCTTAATTTAAATGAAAAGTTTGCAACTTTCAAAATGGAGACATGGATTCCCAAAAAGTTTATTTCATAGGAGTTTTGGTCAAAGTCAGCATTCATTGTGATCATTCAATCTGTCAGAAACTTTTCAGCTTGGACAGTGAGAGAGTCAGCTTGAAAGTGACCTAAAGAAATAAACTCAGGAAAGAATAGCCTTTTAAGTATCCTATCTGAATATAAATAATTTCAAATGTGTAATGTTTTGTAACATCAGTGAAACTGTTGATGCTTGCTTGATTTTTACTGTTCTGCTCATAAAATTAATCATCAGGATATCTTCAGAAATCTGCCTTTACCTATGTTCGTTTTAACACAGTGTGTAGAAATGCTACTCTGCAAGGACTGCTTTTCTTTTGATCTTGGTCTTAATTAAAAGCCAGATTCCTCCCACCCTGTTTCATCTCATTTCCTTCTGCCCTGACTTAGGTAGTCCTGCATCAGTTCTACTCATAATCAACAGTTCAGGATATCAGACAATTTTCTGTTCTTTGATTTGAGCAGAAGTGGAGTAGCTTTCCTTTTTTTCCAGAAAGCATTGAATTACTTTTGTTTTAAATTTATTTTCCCTTTGGTCCTTTTATCTAAACAATCTACAGAGTATTTTTCTAGACTCTTCACTGTGGAAGTTAGTGTAGGTTGAAGTTGCTGTAGCTTGTTCTCTTAAAAATGCATTTTCATTTTAAGTAGTTCTGTCTCCTTTCATGCTGTAATATGCTATACTGTCAACATCTGCAAGCTTCTCCTCTATTATGCTGGTCTGTTTCCTTCTTTTTTTCTGCATTTCTGCTTTGCTGTAGGAGGTTGGCCAGTATGGGTTGAAGGAGAACGGGAGAGGAAAGGTAAGAGAATAAAGAACGACTTCAAAATAGTCATAGTCATCTTATTTACTTTTCCAGTTTTTATCTAGAATTTTGATAACTGGGCCTCTCACTCTTAACGAAGAGTGATCTTGCTGTTACTGTGCAGAAAACATTTATGCTTTCTATCTGTGCAAGACTAAAAGAGAAGGAGAGGGAAAAAAATCATAGTAGAAGGAGTCAATCTTCTGGTTAGGGAAGAAGGAAATAACTTTTTTAAATGAGGATTAGGTGTAGTAGATACAAATGGTGTGTCAGGGACAGAAATTAAGTATCTGATGTGCTAGATCTTCAGATATTATAGAATTTTGTATGGCAATGTTTTTTCATATGTATCCAGGCTTACAGGTGCTCATGAAAAATAGTAATTACAATGCTCTTAAGAGGATCATTAGTTGTATGAAATTCAAAGAAATTTATGCCTAAAATTGAAGATTCCAAATAATACTTGTGGAGGGAACCTGCAGTTTCCCACACCTGGTCATTATTTTGCATTAAAAAAAAAGAAAAAAAGATTCTTGCTGCTTTGGTGTATGAGTCCTGCTCCCTCTTGTAGTCTGTGGGTAGCTTCTGTGTCCTGTACTGTACTTTGCATTCGGTGGAGTTGGCTGGGGAAACACTGAGCTGGGGAGGGCGTGGCTACTTCAAACTGAAGGAGGTGACATGAGCTCAGAAATAGCATGTGAATCACGTAAATACAATGTCATATATACTGTGTTTGCTTTTGCATTTAAGAATTCATACTTTGCTAAAAATGAGGATCCAATTAGAAAATTAGTTTGCAGTATAGATCGTAGTGCTTGTTCATCAGCTCTCAAGGCTGTTGCTGAGGTATTTAAGTACATGACATAAAAGTAAAAACTAGATGAATTAAGGATGTAAAATATAATTCCCTTTTTTGTAAACACTCTCATAGCTTACCAGCTTTCTTAACTTACTTAGCTTATGCACATAAGGATTTCCCAGAGAATTTTCACAAGCTGCTTAGAATAGTCTGAACTGTGCATAGTTCACTTCTGTAATCTTTTGAGATTAGGGAAGCATCTTGATGAGTTACCCTTCAGCCTCCCACTAAGTTAGTGAGGGTGAAGAAGGAGGTAGATATTCAAGGGTAGGGCATAGGGTTCAGAGCAGTGAAAAAAGCCAAACTCCATGCAGGAGGTGTTACCAAGTTTGAAGTCACTAAGTAGAGTCTCAGGTTGTGCAGTAGCAGAATCATTTCAGCATTGATGTGCCAGCTTTTCACAAGATTGATCAAAGATGCTTTTTTCTGCTGATCGTATGTTTCTGCATTACTTTTACTGTAAATATTTATGTTTATTTTAATTTGGGTATTTTACACATTTTAGAAAAGTATTGTGTTGGAATAAGAGATTCATTTTGATCAGTGCATTGAAGATGGCATGTCCTGTTTAACAGTTTTTATTTTCAAGTAGCACTGCATACAGAAATGAATTATTTAACACAACTTGCACAGTATTTTTGAGTGTTACCAAAAGGTATGTTATTTGCCTTCTTTTCAAGGTTTTATTTTGATAGTCCTTTTTTCCATCTTCTGCTTCTCAGATACACATTTTGTCATCTTCGTTTTTCCTCTAGTTCTGTGCACCTCAGTTCTTTTATCTTTCACTACTTCTTCCAGCTTTCTGCTATCCTGTTCATCTTCTTCTAAAAAGAAGGTAGGTAATAGTCAAAGGAAGAAGAAAAAAGAAGTGGAGACGGTATGGATTGTATGTAGGATTTTCTGATTTTCATATTTTTAAAACTTTCATGTAAAGTGGAGGTTCATTTTTTAAAAGACCGCATGGAATATATGCTTGAAGGAGCAATTTAAAATACTTTATTAATCTTAAAATAAACTGTAAAGGCTTTATTACTGGGTTTAAGATCCCTTTTCTTTCTTCTGTGCATGGAAAGGGTAGCACTAAAGTTTCCCTTAGATTTCAGCTCTTGAGTTTGTGCACTGCATATTGTGAGTTCACCTCTCTGAATATTAAGAACTCCAGTTTTTACTTCATGTGTTCCAAATAAGGCATTCAAACTTCTGTGGTTAATTGGCATTGTGAGAGCTTTACTACAGCTGAGCACTATTAACATCTGCCAAGCAGCTGAAATGCAATTGGAAATGTCACCAGTTATTTAGCCTCTGCTCTTAGAACTACTTTTGATGCACAGTAGTGAAGACTTTTGATGTCCCTGGACTGTTTAAAGGTAATTTTGCTATCACAGATTTGAGCACTCTTTAGCCTAATCTCACTTTGGTATTTTACAGTTTTTTAAACACAGAAGCTTGAAATGTAGTGCCTGCAGCTTCAAGTGCTTTAATGGAGATTCAGAAAAGTATTCACTCTCCTACAGTATTGGTTTGGTTTTTTCTTCTACGGTCATATGCTTTATGCTGAGATTTTTTAGTGAATGCTGACTACTAATTACCCCTGCTGAAAAATGCAGTCATCAGTTTTTAGCTCTTATCTAATTGTTTGTGTGGATTACTCT
This sequence comes from Eulacestoma nigropectus, assembly GCA_013397775.1. Classification (NCBI taxonomy): domain Eukaryota; kingdom Metazoa; phylum Chordata; class Aves; order Passeriformes; genus Eulacestoma; species Eulacestoma nigropectus. The sequence continues at coordinate 1,147,125 of VZTE01001278.1, read as the reverse complement.
GAGACAATAGATAATAAGTCAAGGAACTGTTTAGGACATTGTTTAGCTAAAGGTTCCTAAACAGTTTTAATGAACTCCTAAGGCACAAGATTGTGTGTGGCCTCTGGAAGTACTGCTTAATGAATTCAGGATGGATTCTGACCATACACTACACATTGTAGATAATGTTACTGTCATCTGCTAGTGCTTTTTGTCTCGATTCTCTGCTGTTCAAAGACGGTTGGTAGAAGACTCAGTGATCTTGCCAAAATTTGAGTTCCAGTAATTTTGTACTACCTCACTGTGCAAATGTTCTCAGTTCTTTACTGGTTTACATAACTGAGGAAAATCTTGACCTTACTTGTTTATTACTGCAAGTTTTTAAAGTTTTTAACAGATGTTCGCCATCATTTGACACTTCAGCTGATTCCACTAAACTTTAGAGTGTTACCTTCTGACTTTTATCTTTCAATAAATTCAAAGATTAAATGAAGTCAAGGAGAGATCAAGAGGGTTTTATTTTCTGTGCTTAACTGCACAGAGTTAAGCATTTTACTATTGCATTTGTTAACTGTAGGTAATATTTATAAATTAAGATGGCTTTAATTGGATAGGATCTAGATTCAAATATTTGTCATGGTTGGGTTGCCCAAGACAATAGTACTAAATTTATTTTTCTGCCAAAGTTAGTAGAATATAGATACTATGATCATTTTTAGGGAGCAGTATAATTTTTGTGGGTTTTTTTGCAAAATACTCTTTATTTCTGGTGTGAAAGAACAGCTTTGCTGTCACTTTTCATTCAAGACACAAGAGGCAGCCATTTGGAAAAAATGTGCTTGTAATATGAAAGCATGTCTCACAATGCAGAGGACTTCTTCCTTCAGCAAAATGTTCTGCTCTATTTGTGTTGAGGTGTTTTGAGCCGTTACCTGCAGCTGATGAGCTCCAAAAAGAGCGAAACCAGTTAGGTCCTGCAGTACTGGCTAAAATCTTCCTTCGGGGGGAGTGAACAATGAGGTGAGGAAGAGTGAACAATGTTCTCTGCTGCATAAACCTCAATAGCCTTTTTCAACTTCCGTAACACCAAAAAGAAATCTTTGAGACTTCTTGCTTGAAGGCGTACATGGTTGTGTTGCTGGTGTCCGCCTGCCACTTTCCACTCCTTCTGCTTATAGTCTCTCTGGCTTTAATCACCAGGTTTGGAAACACCTGGTTTTGAAAAAAAAGAGAAGTCTGAAAGATGAGATTTGTGCACAAGTAAAACAAATGATTGTGGTTTAGAAATTTTGATATTGCCATCTTTGTGCACTTAATTTAGTGTTCAACACAAGTTGAAAATGGAGTATCAGACTGTGTGTGTACACAATATTGCCTTTTTACCATAGTTTTCCCAAATCTTGATGACTTAATTGTTCCTTTAAAGAGAACATACTTTTCTCCCCTTTTGGTTTTTGTATTGGTTGGCTGGTTTGGTTTTGTTTTTCCTTACCTATACCTATCTTTTATCTTTTGCTTTGTTTTCTGTGTCTTTCTTCACTACCAGTTCACTCAAAGATTCAGAAGGAACCTTGAGTGGGCAGGAAAGCTGGTGATTTCTTAAATATGAGTGCTACTTTAGTAAAGATGGACATGAACCGTGTCTTCTGAAAAGAAGTTACAGTTAGTAATTCAAATCTGACTGTCTAATGCTGTTAACAGCTTTATTTATGAACAGATGATTAGACATTAGTTTTTAAATTTTTTTTACAATTCTTTCATATCTCTGTAGCTATACACCTCACATATATACAGTTACATATAAACTGAACAGTTACCCAGACCTACACAAAAAACAAAGTCAGCTCCCTCACTAGCACTGTATTCTGTGGTGGCTACAGACACTTACAGTTTTGTGAAATACAGTGAGTTGCTGTTACAACTCAGTGCAGCTGAAGTTCTTCCCCTGCCTTCCTGCAACTGCCATTTTTCCACACACATTCCCTCCCCCTGCTTGCCTTATTTTCCCTCTGGCATCTGGCAGGTCCTTCTAAAATATGGTATCTAAAACCAGCTTGTTCTATTCTGTTCTAGCGTAGTAGTATACCTGTTGATATCACTGACTTGAATTCCTAGGGGATGAGAAAAAATGAATTTTCAGCAGGGTTAGTGAGAAAGATAAGTCATGAGAAGATGATGGTGTAAGGGCTTACACAAGACTATACAGCTGGAAACAGGGACAAGGTGGAAAAGAGAAGCCAGACCACCTCTTCTTAACAGAAATATGAGGATTATTACAGCGATTCAGCAGTCTGTGGAACTGTAGTTTCAAAGTAGAGAAAGAATATTTATTATCAGGTTAGGACTTCCTGCCTGTATAAAATCAATGTGCAAAATTGCTGTGAGAAGACAGTTTTGTCTCTTCTTTAGAGGAGGAACATTAGTAGATACCATAATCTTCTCAAAATTCTCCTTTCTTCTGTGTCCTCTGAGCAGGGCAAGTGACACTATTATCCATGTACTTCTTTAGAATCACTTTTTTGTATCATTCAACTTTTAAATAACGGGACAGTTTTTATTTGAGTTTATTGCAGATTAGCGTATGATTCTAAGTATTGTTTGTGCTAACAGTATGGTCAAGTACTTGGGTATAACCATGACAGATAGACTTTAGGCTTTCTAGCAGCCTCCACTGTCCCACTGCATTAATTAATAAAGTTATGGTGTTCATTCTGCCTGGCTGGTTTGTGTGCCACCTTCCAGTGCAGGGTGGGTGCGGAGAAGTCTAGTTTTCAACAGCTCCTGAGGACAGTCAGTTTTGGGGCAGAGTGATGATGTGGGTGGCAGGTCCCAAAGAAACCAGGTGGCCACATTAGAACAGGGCCTTTCTGGTAACCTTTGCCTGACATCCATAGAGAAGGATATATGGTGCTACAAAAATATTATGAGCCTTTAGGCAACAGTATAAATCTGTTCTTTACAGATGTAGGATGATGATCCCCATTTCTGTGTTCTTTTTCCATTTTCTCTTGTCCCTCATCTGTGTTAGACAGATGGATGGGTAACAGGACTTGGTTTGTGTATAGGAAAGAGGGGAAAATCTGAATCAGATGAAAACTTGCTGCTGGGATGAAGAATGTTGCTTCAAATTCATCTTCATCTGAGAGAAATAATGCAGTATCTGTGCTTTTGGAAGAAAAGATCTGAAATATTGTAGAGGATATTTTTGGGATGAAAATAAAATGTCTGAATTGCTAGTTTATGAGATTTGGGGCTTTGTTTTATGTAAGGCAGATTTTTCAGTTTTTGCGTGAGGTGTACCAATAGACCTGTGCCTGTATTTGTGATCACTAGAATTATAAATATTTGCTGATTGTAGAAAAATAACTTACATTTTCAAGTTAGATTTGTTTATTCTCTTAGGGTCTTTTGTTGCGACATCTGCCATGGCTTCCCCAAGGTTTAAATTAATTTCTGAGTGTTAACAGAAGGAATTTGATGCTGCTTATTACAGTATTGGGACTGTCCTGTTTAAAGTCTTGTGTTCAGAAGAAAGCAAGTAGAAAATATGAATCAAAAACAAATTCCTGCACACTAAACAATATCTAAGACAAAAGGAAAAATAAAATCATCAAGTTAATGCCTAACACGTTTGTATTTTCATCTGTTTGCAGCAGTACAGATTTTCACAAAAATAGCCCAAAGATTACACTAGATACCCACAACTCTGCAATGCAGTGCATAACTATTAACTAAGATAGCTGAAGAAATCTGGTGAACTACTGAGCTTAAACTAGGTCTGCATTTTGAGCTCTCTTCCTTGTCTTAGGGAATAGTAGCACATCTGGTGCTTTACTGTATTGAAGCAAGACTTTAATCCAACATTATTTGGGTTCAGTCTGATGGTGTTTCTGTTTTCTTCTCTAGATACTCTCTTCTGTATGAAATACAAATTTGTTTAATTATAGGGATAGGGGAAATGGAGATCAGGAATTTTATGAGGATGGGGATAGTGTTTTATCACTATATTAACGTATTTGATCATGTTTTATAATCTGGTGTTCTGACAATTGTAGAAGTTAGATGTGGAGGAGGTTCAAATTTCTCTTTTTTCACAATCATATCATTTTAAAGTCTTTATAATTGGCAACTACATTTTGGAATTTCAACCTTATGACTTCATATTTTCATAGAGTTCTAGACAGCTTATATGCAGTATCTAATTTTTTTAATGGGAAATGTGCTTATTCAGTGTGGGGAAGACTGTGGTTGTTTTGGCAAGAGTTCAGTAGTTGTGAGGGAGGAGATTCTGCCCCTCTGCTCCGGTGAGACCCCACCTGGAGTGCTGCATCCAGATATGGAGTCCTCAGCACAGGAAAGATGTGGACCTGCTGGAATGAGTCCAGAGGAGAGCCACAAAGAGAGATGGAGCACCTCTCCTATGAAGACAGGCTGAGAGAGCTGGGGTTGTTCAGTCTGGAGAAGAAAAGGTTCCAGGGAGACCTTATAGCACCTTCTGGTGCCCAAAGGGGGCCTACAACAAAGCTGGGGATAAACTTTTTGGCAGGCTTGTTACAACAGGACAGGGGTTAATGATTGTAAACTAAAAGAGGGTAGTTTCAAACTAGATACAAAGAAGAAATTTTTTTATGATAAGGGTAGTGAGGCACTGGAACAGGTTGCCCAGAGAAGCTGTAGATGCCCTATCCCTGGGAATGTTCAAGGCCAGGCTGGATGGGGCCCTGAGCAACCTGATCTAGTGGAAGGTGTCCCTGCCCATGGCAGGGGGGTTGTGAGTAGATAAGTTTTAAGGTCCCCTCCAACCCAAAGCATTCCATGACTGATCTGCACATTAGAAACCTCTGAAAGAAACAAGCAGGGTGTGTGTGTTTCCCTTCTGACATTTAACATGTACATCCCCCAGCTGTGCCTTTCGGCTGCAGTTTGAGGGAGTTGGTTGCATGCTTTAGCTTTTAAGGTTTGTTGTCATGGAGTTATTTTGTTGAGATTTACTATTTGCATGTATCCATCTGTGCAGAATTCTTTTTTTCTACATAGAATCTTTAAAATCATTGCCCTTAAAAAAAAAATCCCAACATTTTGGGACACCCTTACAGCAGTTTACCCTGTTTCTAAGTTATTCCAGGAAAGTCTTCCAATTTACTTGTTTGCTTGAATATTTATCTATTTTGTTAAGAGTGCACGCAGAACTTTGATGACCCTTGATCTTTTAATTTCCTGGTTTCACTGTTTGTATAGTGTTTTTGTTTTAATGCAATCTAATGGAAGTAAATAATACCAAAGATTTATTGACTCATTATAACAAATGACTGGATACTTAAATATTTATTTGATGTTTTCTGGCTTGTAACACTGCTTTTGTTTTGATTTCAGAATGCTCTCTTTAGTTGTATTAACAGAAATGAAAGTAAGTATATAATTAATAGTTTGTTTTGGTTTTCTTTTGTATCATTCATTTTTTCTCTAAACTATAAGAGATTCTGTGGGTGAACATATACACAAACACGTGGATTTCAGATCCATTTAAGGAAAAACCACATGAATAAATTGCCTTACTCAAGTAATAAAGGGATTGGGCTGTTTGTATAGTTAATATCAGTTTTTAATTAGTGTAACTCTACTAGTCTTTTCTGTTACCTTTTTCTTCTGCCTGTTCATTTGATGTGTGCTAAGTAGCAAAATTAAATCTGTAGTTGAAATTTTGAAGAACCATGCGAGTGTTTTGTTGCCTGATATCCGTTTATATAAAATGAAATCAGTGTCTCAGAATTAATTCTAGTAGAAGTTGTTCTTAAGAACTACTATATGTATTTAACAACATAGCAAAAAATGAATGAATCACAATACCATCTGTCTGGGTTTTTTGAATGATACTACTGTCATATTTGTTTGTTTATTACTAGTATTTCTCTAATAATTCAATTATTGGACACTTCTGGTCACGTAAAATAAGAACAAAACAGCTGAAAATGAGATTCAGCTGGCTTGCTCATGTCTTGAACTTCAGTTCAAGGCGGCTTTAGTACTGACTTTTTTCTCCTGCCAGACAAACAAATGTAGTTTGGCTAGTTACAGATATTTCCAGTCGTTCTGTAGACAGAGATATTTCAAGAGAGCGTAGAATTTCTTCTTTTTTTTTTTCCCTTGTGCATCCTTGTGTGTTGTACCGACATGCTTGTCTCCATTTCTCTGAGCAGGAGCCCATAGATTTTCTGTTGATTGTTTGTTTGTTTGTTTGCTTCCCCAGTGGGGTCAGTCTGTTGCAGTTACGCAGGTCACCACACCAACTGCCGGGAATATTGCCAAGCAATTTTTCGGACAGACTCCTCTCCTGGTCCTTCACAAATTAAAGCAGTTGAAAATTACTGTGCATCTATTAGCCCTCAGCTTATACACTGCGTGAATAACTACACACAGTCATATCCAATGAGAAACCCTACAGACAGTAAGTACAAATAAATCTTTTTACTGAAAGTTATAGAAGATACTGAAAATGTACTTCATATATGTTTTATATAAAATGTTATTGTAGAAGTCTATCGTATAAGTTGTATTACTGTAATTATATGAATTTATATAATGATAACTTTTGGGTTTAGGTGCATTATTGATTTTTTCTTACTTTTCATTTTTACATATTGGTTTTTCTAGTTTTTTTCCAGAGTTGATTCTGTATGTGTTTAGGAGAAGCAAGGTTATTTGACATTCTTTGGAGGAGAAGAATCCACCTTACAGCACTTTTATTTCTCAGAGCTGTTATGTTGTGCATCTTCAATGTTGTTTTGTGCTTGACCATTAACTATTTTGTTAACAGGTTTGTATTGCTGTGATAGAGCAGAAGACTATGCATGTCAGGCTGCTTGTAAAAGAATTCTAATGTCAATGAAAACAGAGCTTGAAATTGTTGATGGACTTATAGAAGGCTGTAAAACCATGCCTCTCCCTCAGGACCCACTTTGGCAATGTTTTCTTGAGAGTTCCAGATCTGTTCACCCAGGAGTCACTGTGCATCCCCCACCTTCAACAGGCCTCGATGGAGCTAAGCTCCATTGCTGTTCTAAAGCAAATTCTTCCACATGTAGGTCAGTATCTCTCTAACTTCATTTCCAATTGTGAAAGTACTTAAGAATTTGACTTATTTCAGGCCTTTGCCTGAATCTTGCTATGTACATCAAATAGAAAGTTCTGGAATTCTTAGAAAAAATACAGGTTTAGGTAATCAGATAGTAATCGGTTGGGTAGTCTATTCTGTCCAATACTTTGTGTCTCAAAACATACTGTTTCTTAAGAGGAATCAACCTTTTCTCACATTTAGCACTGGCTTATTATAGCAGACACAGTAAGTTAATGAAACCTGTACCATACTTGTGGTCATAATAGCCAATATTGCAACCTCTAGTTAAGCAGTTTTAACGAGATGCTAAAGAGAGACAAGAGGACAGTGAACGGCACAAACTCTCAAGTGCCTGTCTGCTTCATGTTAAAACCTTAGCAGTATTCCTTATTAGATGCTCTTCTGGTTTTTGTCAGTGAAAAATAACTTAGGTTATTTAGTAATTAAATAAGAGAACTAACTATTCTGGCATTTAGAAAAACAAAGGTTTTCAGCAGTTTGTTGCATGCTTGCAAATTATTGAGACATTTTTAGTCTAGGGTGGTTTTCTGTCCACTTTAAAAATAGATGATGATTGCATTTTAAATGCATCAATATGTCTAAATAAGTGGCAAACATTTTTGAGCTGTTACTTACTTTTATATCAAAGTTTCCAGTAACAACAGCTTCTGAATGCAGCAGGATCTTTAATGAGTTTGGTAATAGAGCCCTGGAGTTACATTATTTCTTAGAATGTTGTAGCATCAGAAGTTGATAAAATAGCTTTTAGTTCCATGCTTTGACAACGAGTTCGAAAAATGGATCCTTTATCAAGTTTTCAATAGGCAGGAGATCTAATAGTACAATGTAGTTCCATACCTTGGGATGGGAACAGCTGTACCTTGTAGGATATTGCTGTGAACGAAGTGAGCTGGGTATTGCTGACACCAAGAAACATCTCAAACAAAAGCAGCGAACAGTATCCCTGTTTCAAACATCAGGGCAAAAGAAGGAATGTATTTTTGCTTGACAGTCATTTCTGTAGGAGGAGAAAGTGTGATTTGAAGGCGAAGGATGGGATTAGAAGTTGTTCATTGTGATGTCAACTTAGATTTATTACAAGTAAAATTAGCTGGGCTAGTTTTCACTTCAAAGTTGTAAGTTCAGGTTTCCAGCTGTTACATTTTTATTGCGTATTGCAGTTTTATATCCTGAAGTCTTTCGGTCTTGCTAGTTTTAAAGATTTGCTGACATTCTTAAGCAAAATGGGTTATTTTGGGTACCCTTGCAGACTTTGTGGGCTCTAACACAATCCTCTGTGGTGAGTGGAGGCTGTTGTGAGCAGCAAAGAAGTGATGGGCTATATCTGAATGGCTGTTGTTCCTTTCATTTTATTTTCTTAATCTCTTTTTTTTTTGTTTTGTTTTCAGAGAGCTCTGCACTAAACTTTATAGCACGAGCTGGGGCAATTCACAGAGCTGGCAAGAATTTGATCGCTTTTGTGAGTATAATGCAGTTGAAGTTTCCATGTTGACCTGTTTAGCAGATGTACGAGAACCTTGTCAGCTGGGCTGTAGAAATCTTACTTACTGCACTAATTTTAATAACAGGTAGGAGAGAGACACTGAATATTTTATAAAGGAATTCCTATGCTTTGATTTCAAAAATAAAATGAAATGTTTTCCAGACTTACTTTGAGATTGTATGTAGCTTTCTTTCTGCAGATATGGTTTTAGTTAATTTGAAAATAAGTAGTTTTTCTTTAGAATGAACTTTTGGAAATGTGTTCAGCAACAGATGTAACAAAACTTACAAGAATAAAAGTTAACCCATGAACTTGTAAAATGTCACAGTGTATTATTACCTCTACATATTCCTCTGTCTTACTGTATAGACAAGTAAGTCATGGTTACTGGAATGTTGTGTATTATAAATAAGGTAAAAGTGTTTGTTAAATTTACATGTTACTCATTTTCAGAATTCCTTTTTTGCAGAGATGTTTCTGTGGGTTTGTACTCTATAGGACAAAATGGTTTAAAAGTGGTGTCAGAAAGGAATTGCAAGGTTACAGTTGGAGTTTAAAAAAAAAATCTAAATTTTGTTAGCTATTAGTGATCACTGGCTTTTTTTTTTTTTTCAAATAGTATGTGGTGGTGTGAGTGTTATATGAGTAGTAGAATCCCAAGCCTGGCTAATATAAATGATAAATCAACTTGCATTAGTGATTCACCAAGAAACATTTACATATATATTTGGGCTATCTAAGATATTTGCTCTTAAGTCAACTTCAGGTAAGAAATATTTAAGTGATATTTGATCTAAGAGATAGAGGTGAAAAGGGGGTTTCAGCCTTGAGTCTTAAAAGAGCTTGTCTTCCTTAAAAATAGATTTCAAATTGATTCTGATCTTGCCTAACTGTGGGAGGGATTATTTCTTGTATACCACAAAAAGCAAGCCATATGAAGGATGTAGAATTCTTATGGAATTATGAAATGGGAAAATGTGTGGTACTTGCTTTTTCTTTTATACATGCTATATCTTACCTTCTTCTTTTAAGACCAACAGAACTTTTTAGAAGCTGCAATACTCAGTCAGACCAGGGAGCCATGAATGACATGAAGCTATGGGAAAAAGGGAGTATTAAGATGCCATTCATAAATATTCCTGTGCTTGATATTAAAAAATGCCAACCAGAAATGTGGAAGGCAATTGCCTGCTCCCTGCAGATTAAACCTTGTCACAGCAAATCTAGAGGAAGTATTATCTGCAAGTAAGTACTTGGGGAAAACAAAAAGCAATTTAGAGGTTTCACTAAGGATTTTAATAAAAACTAAAAAGCTGTAGGACTGTGTTTGCTATGTTAGGAAAACATGGCAAGGCAAACATGGAGAGAATATGAAATTGCATCGTTGCCATTGCTTGAATCTCCATCACTGTAAATGAAGGTATTTACCTGTTAATGAGGTGGATGTATATGCTTGCATTGTAAAGTGTGGGGAAAAAAAGGTTTATTGAAGGGGTTTTTTGCCTCTCTGTGGTGTCTCAAACCTTTCATCTTTTTTGGTTTTGGGATCTCCTGATAGCTTTCAGCTGACAGAAATGTCTGAAAAAAAATTGAGGTTTATTTTTTAAAAATAAATTTTGAAAGTAGGTGATTGAGTAGAAGAAAGAGCAGTTAATAGTGCAGGTAGTGAGGTGGAGTTCAACCCATATTAGACATCAGTAAATCAAGGAAATGCTTGATCTTGGAAGATACATGCATATGATGCCACAGAAAATTAATATGACCAAGCCCGAAGTCAAAGAGGAGTAGTGTCAGCAGCAGTTTCTGTTTTTGTGTCACAAATTTGTTCCTCCCTTCTATGTAAAATGTAGCAGATATAGCTGTAAACACTCTGCTGTGAGGCAGATCGGGAAAGTTGTGGATTCAGGGAAGGGAATAACATAGAAAGAAGTCTTTTTCATATAAAACCTTTTTTCTTCAAGTAGTCCTCATGAAGGTCTGTCTCTTTATCTGTAGATCAGATTGTGTGGAAATACTGAAGAATTGTGGAGATCATAATAAATTCCCTGAAGGCCACTCGGCTGAGAGTATTTGTGAGCTCTTGTCTCCAACAGATGACCTGGAGAACTGTATACCTTTGGCTACTTACCTGAGTAAGTACTAACATACTACGCAGCAGAATTAGAAACCAGGATACTTTGAGTGCTTGTCATTACTTTTAATAATTTTTTTTTTTTTTTTAAGAAAATTGTATTGAATTTGTGACGTTTCATTTAGTGTATTAGAGAAAATTGGAATTTTCAAGTTGCCATAGTTCATTGCTTCTATTTCTTCTTGTAGTGGGCATATGTGGCAAGAAAATTATTGGGCAGACAAGATAGAGGAAATATATTTTGCATTTGAAGGATCACCTGGGTCATTATTTCCAGGACTGAGAATTAAACTATTGAAATAAGTTAACTACCTGGTCATATCAAGCTTCTACATCTATAATTAAAGTAAAAAAATCTCACAGAATTGTCAAAAATATTATTTTACTGGACATAAGAAATGCCATGCTTTGCTCATTTAAATCAGTATAGATGTTATATATTCTGTTTTCAGGTCCAAGTTCTTTAGGCAACATTGTAGAAGATGTTACACATCCATGTAATCCAAATCCATGTGCAGCTAATCAGCTCTGTGAAGTAAATAGAAAAGGATGTCAGTCTGGAGAGCTGTGTCTTCCATATTTGTGTGTACCAGGTAAGGTTTTTTGGGCTTCTCTTTACTGAATTTTCCTGATAAACATGTCATTGAAATGTTGTTGAAGGTTTTAAAGTCAATTTCTGTGCCATGGTTTAACCCAGCTGGCACCTGTGTACCACACAGCCCTCGCTCACTTTCCCCTCCGGCCTGGGGAGGAACAGTTTAGTCATTGAAATAAAGTTAATAATAATAATTGTGATGGCGCTGATGATGAAAAGGGAGATAACAAAAAGAGAGGAATACGAGCCAGGGGAACCAAGAGATGCACAGTGCCACAGTTCCCCTCCCACTGACCCAATGCCCAGCCCTTACCACCAAAGATGCAGCCGACAGCGTTTCTGCTTCTTCTCCCTTCAGTGACACTTTTAATGTGGTTGCACCTCACCAGAAGGGCATTCATCGTCATTTGGGAACTGCTCTTTTAGAACACTGGTGTTGTCTAACCTCTGCACCGTGCATAAATGTGAGCTGACTGGGGAGAGAGCCTCATGCAGAGTAAGTTTCAGGTACCTAACTTTGAAATGGCAGGGTTGTGTGGTGTTAGTAACAAGGATCAAACCTACCAAAGGTGAGACTCTGCAGTGTCCAGCTTCTACAACCCCTTCATTGTTCTGGGCACTGAACTAGTTTTTCCCTTTCCTTTAAAGCAGAAGGTATCATTCAGTGACTTGAGGGGTCAGTTGCGGTTCTTGAAGCAGCGCGGAAAGTGTGCATTTGGTGACCACTTGAACGTGTGTGTGACTGAGCAAGTGAGAGCAACACTGATTTTTACACTGAATTGCGTGGAGCAGCCTCCTTTCTAGAGGAGGTGGTAGAGAACATTGCCATAGCTGTCTCACATCAGTTCCCTGAGCCGCTTTTCTTCCAGCGGTTCTGTGGCTGATCAGCACTTTCTCCAGTGGTTCCTAATTAAAAAGAGGAAAGCTGGATTTTGCTTCATTCATACATCAGCTCTACTTGTGCTCTTTTAAAAGTGAGGATAGACTTCAGCTCATTCTTTGTGTGAGCCTAGGGACATTGTTTTGGTTATGCTTCTATGACCCTTACAAAATACTTTTGTTTTCCTGGAAAGCTGAGCCTTATTACTATAGAGGTTGTATTGTCTTCACTTGCTGCAAAAGTCATTCAAAGTCACCTGAAAACAAGCTCACACAGAGCTTTTGAAGAGATAATTTGCTTCCTCTGAAGGTTGGAAAGTGACTTTTATGTTTTAATTCAGTCTTTTTATTGGCTGAAAGTTTCAGGGGGTTTGTTGCAGTTCACCCCTTGTAGGGTTATTTCAATCTGCTATTTATTTTATTATTTTTCCTTGCAATTTTTAAAACCATTTTTTTTTCTTTTCCATTCTTTCTTTTTTAAATCCACTTTTCCTGCTTTTTCTCCCTTTCTCCCCTCTTCACATCTACTTGTAAGAATCCTTCAGTGTTCACTTAAGAGGTACAAGTAGGGAAGAAAGTCACAATAAAATATGTGAAACTGGGCTTTGCTTGTGACACCCTTTAATTCAAATCCTGTATTGGAGAGAGTGAAGCATGTGTAGTATTTGTCATATAACATGTTTCATACTACTACAGAGCTGAAAAATTAGAATACTTGAGAATTATTGGACTTTGAAGTCTATTTCTGAAACGTAACATCTTTACAGGTACTTCAGAACTTTCTCTCAATCAAGTATCTTCTATTTTTACTATTTGTTGCCTCTGTGAAATGGGTGAATTTATTTTAAGGGCAAGAGTAAGGCTGCTCAAGAACACCTTATGTTTTTTGCAAGTCAGAGTAGTAATTAATTTCAGTAGTGGCACATGCCCATGTGTTCCCTACTTAGGAGCTAAAATTTTTCCTTATGTTCACTACTTAGGAGCTAAAATTTTTCCTTGTATGCAGGCTGCAAACTGGGAGAAGCCTCCGATTTTATTGTCCGTCAAGGTACACTTATCCAAGTTCCATCCTCAGCTGGTGATGTTGGGTGTTACAAGATTTGTACCTGTGGACACAGTGGATTGCTGGAAAACTGTATGGAAATGCGTTGTGTTGACCTCCAAAAGTCATGCATTGTTGGAGGACAAAGAAAAAGTAAGTAATAGACCAGTGATGTATCCAGCACCTGCTCCTTACCTAATGAATTTTGAGCTGCGTGAGAAGACACAGAGGATCTGAATTCAGAGTTTATCAGAAAATACAAAAGCCGATGATTGCATCCCTGTATTTAATACTGGCTTAAGTCTTACATATGCTGGGGGGTTCCATTCTTGAAATCAGTACTGAACTGTGTCTGTTTCAATCAGTCACAATCCTGTGTGAAGGGTGTTCTCAGTACACCATTTCTTTTTAGGGGTGGTTTCTTTACTAGCTCCAAATGGTTTGGGGGAGTTGTTCCGGATTTGTTGGGTTTTTTTTTTCTTCCTTCCAGTGGCCTGTGGCATCTGGACCCCTGAACTCCCAAGGTCTGTGTTTCCACTCCAGTGGTTGGCACAAAGACCTCTTACCCTACTTACTGGTTCATCCAGCTTAAGGTTTGTTAGTACTCATGCACATATTCAGAGTAGGAAGCACACACTTTAAAAGGTTAAAAATAGGATTGGATAAAAATACAGGATATGTTGTGGTGATCAAGTGCAGGGTTCAGTGAGAAAGGCAGACTGTCCAGCTACCTGTCAACACTGAACCATTCCCTTTTTCCCATCTTCCCTTTGCCTTTCCACACATCTTCCTGCTTGATTCATCTTAATTCCTCCTTTTCCTTATCTTTGATCCTTCCACTAAATATCCCCTTATAAGTCTTGCACAATCTCAACATTAAATAAGAATTACAGTTTAAGATATTCATCAATGGGGCTAACATATGCCTAAAAATAAACATGTAAGCAAATATATCATGGTGATAAAGGTATATTGAACACTGTGGTTCTTTAACATCTTCCTCACCATGGCAGGTCTCTGTTTAGAGTTTAAATTAGCATAGGTAACAAGGACTAATTTTTTTCTTTTTGTTTTTTCAAAATTGGTACTATTTGTTCATGGAAGCAGAACACTGAAAACATCTTAACATTAACGGTATATTTGATGGACAGTTGGAGAAAGTATCTGGAGAAAGTAGATAATTTTAAGATACAGTTGTTAGCAAATACAGGTTTTAAATGGTGACTGTAACTTTTTATGGACCATTCTATCCAAGAAAACTTGCAGTTTTTCAGATCACTGGTGAAAATAGTCACAAAAATGTCTGACGCTGTATTTGTATTTTATGGTTGCACAGTGTACAGCCCTCACTTGTTCTGGTAACCATAACAGTATGTGTAGCTGTAGGTATTCACTAAGTGCTGTCTATTTAAAAACAAACTACCACAACCTCAAAACCAGACAGCTTCCTCTCTTTTGCCAGTGACTCATGAAGTGTTTGTGGCGATTTAAGTCTCTAGGTATTATGTAATAAAATATAAAAACTACTAGGTTCCAAATTTGTTAGATGATGCATTGAAAACAAAGAATTAAAAGTTTATGGTCACCATGTAAGCATTTTGCAGTAACTATATTTAATTGGTTTATATGTCAGTTGGACATAAAATCTGAACTGTGTTTTTTAAAACCATTCTCTATAAAGAAAACAACCCTGAATGTTTTAAATGATGCTGGGCTTTTTTGTGTTGTGAGCTGACTCCAGGTAATGAAATGATTACTGATGAGGACAGGTCGCTGTGTGCACTCTTAGACAGTGAAAGACAATAGTCTTGCAAAGTTTTCAGGGGGATCCTAAGTCAGGTACTCTGAAGAATCACCTGAGATCCTGTGTTTGGCATTACCATCTAACCTTTTCTTCCCTGCTGGCAATTTCCTTGGTCCTTTGAGTAGTACTGTGGTGTAGAGAGCTTTGAGAAAGGCTACAGAGCCTTTCTCAGCCCCTCTTGTTCTGCCCTCATTTGTCTCCGAGCACTTGTTCTGAATTGCTCCAGTGCTGAGGGGTTTCCTTGTGCCTATGTAATATTTTCTCAAAAATTCTAATTCTCAATCTCAACCTTTTGAAAAGAGATTAGAGGGAATTACCTTACTTTGTAAGGCATGATTACTATTATGTTTTCGTGAGGAGCTGTGTATTTGTTGTTAGTCTTTGATAACCAGTTTGGTTATGGATAGATCAGAGTATGTCATCAACATGAATTGGTTTTATACAAAACATACATCACAGTGAAGGGCAGTCATATGGACAGTTCAAAAAACTGGAGTTGCTAAATAGAAGAAAAATCCCCTAAATTTGCAGTTTGGTTCTTAGATTCAGGTGTGAAAATGTTACTTATAAAATACATTCCAATCCAATGAAGGCTGGAATGAAGCATTGGCACTTTTACCTCTTGACAAACACGAATGTGCTTTGTGTGAGACTATGTCTAAAAGTTTAGCAGTCTTAGGTAAATTTAATTTAGGAGAAGAATGTGTCTTTACAAAACCTTTACCTCTAAGAAAACATGAAGCGTGCTAGCCAGAATTTATTGTTCTTAAGAAAAAAACCAACAAAACAGAAAACCTAATTTATACAGGCTTTGAAAGGACAAAGTGC
This sequence comes from Eulacestoma nigropectus, assembly GCA_013397775.1. Taxonomy (NCBI): domain Eukaryota; kingdom Metazoa; phylum Chordata; class Aves; order Passeriformes; genus Eulacestoma; species Eulacestoma nigropectus. Next base: position 1,131,249 of record VZTE01001278.1, on the reverse strand, counting down.
TTGCTTCCCCGGTTAACTAATTAATCAAAACCACATGTGAACAGACTTTTCCTTTAAGTGAATAAAGCAAAACTTGAAATCTAAAAAAAAAAAAAAAAATAGAAATTTCAGTGGGAAAATATATTGAATAAGGGAAATTACAGAAACAATTAATGAGAATGTAGTTTCTATTTAGTGCATATGAATATGTAGTCTTCTGGTATATTTGCATTAATTGTATGTATTTACTTAATTTATTTTAAGGCCATGGAACATCCTTTAATATAGATTGCAATGTCTGTTCCTGTTTTGCTGGAAACTTGATTTGTTCTACACGTCAGTGTCTAACTGAGCACAGTTCAGAGGATGAACGTCGGAAGTTTACAGGTAACTTTGCAAACCATGAAAACTGTAAGTTGAATATTTTTAGAGCAGGGATTATCAACTAAATTCTTTCTACAGTATTAATGGAAAACACCCGATAATTTGTTATTACTATGTTTTTTTTAACTATTTCTTTTTCTCATGTCCAACCTGCACGGCAAGAAAAGCACATACTTTAAAAAAGAAAATCAATACTAAAAAATAAAACCTCAAGTAATATGTAAAAATAAGTAGAGATGGTACACTGGGGATGAGAGATAAGGAGTTCAGGGGAAAAATGGAGAAAGCTGAGTAGAATGAGCAAAGAGGTGGGACACAAACTTCCCTCCCTGCTCCTTGTAAGTGCCTGTATGCTCCAGCATTGCTAAATGACAGATGGGAGGAAAGGGCTGAGGGCACTTTGCCGGAAGGCAGAGATGCTCAGTGACCTCTTGTGTATCTTGTGTCATAAAAGATGAGTGTGCAGCCAGTCCCTGTTCTGTGTGTTGCTCTTGCAGGTTTGCCCTGTAACTGTGTGGACCAGTTTGTCCCAGTCTGTGGCCAGAACGGGCGCACGTATCCCAGCGCATGCATAGCTCGCTGCGTTGGCCTCCAGGACAACCAGTTTGAATTTGGATCGTGTATTTCCAAGGATCCTTGCAACCCAAACCCTTGTAATAAAAATCAAAGGTAAAAACAGAATATGTTTTTAAGCTTTTCTTTTGCTTCATCCACTTATAAAGCAGATTTACGTGTTCTTTGAATGTGTTGTATATTGTACTAACATTCTACTTTGGGGCTATTCCAATAAAAATAACTGTTTGAAGTAGCTGCTTTTTATTTATTATAGTTAGTAATACTGGACTGTAATAACTGCCAGTTTTTGGTTCCATTTTTGTAGTTCTATGTCAATTAAATTCATTATGTAGATCTCAGTTTAGCCATAAAAGCGCCTTCATGTACACTTTCAAAAGTGGGAGATCAGATTTTGTCAAAATGGCAATGACTCTCATTTTACTACTTTGTTTCACACCTTCTTTTAGTAGTTTACAAAGAAGACCCGTATCTGAATTCAAGACTTGGAGTCAGTCTTGCTTATTCAGTCAATAATCTGTGCTTTTTGTCTCTAAATTACGAAAATACCAATCACTGGTTTTTTCTTATACTGAAATCTTGTGAAAACTATGTCTGTACAATCTCTGGTTTTTCAATATCAAGAAAAGCAAAATCTGCATAGACAAATATATTAAAACAAAAATATGCTTTGTACTAGTGTCAGGCGAAAAGAAAATCTGACCTTTCTTACAGAGATCAAAGACTGTGGCTCACAATATTGGTTTCTGTCTTCAATTTTCTCAGTGTTGTGCAATACTGCAGTCTCCTTTGAATTAGTGCATTTTTCTGTTTTGAAAGAAAGCCATCAAAATAAGTTGTGTAATATTGTGCTTTCATGAAAGCTGATTGTAGCAATTTTAGGGTTTTTTCCTTCTTCTGTACTTAAAATGCCATGATGCACAAAAATAGTGAGAAAACACTGTAGTTTTGTAGCTGTTACAGCTATTATGGCATTCAAAATTGGAATTTCAAAGCTGCATTGTGAATAAATATTTTTTACTTTTTGTTTGAAATTTGGAGAGTACAGAGAGGCTTTCCAGTTTTTCAAAATACCATTTATGCTTAGAACCTCAACTTGTAGTTTCAGTAAAGGACTGTACACAATACATTTTTCTGTGTCAGTTTGATAATGTAGCTCAAACTGAACATGCTCATCTGAAAATGCCCCTGATGCACTTGGAATCTATTTAGGTTCTTACATTCCTCTTGTGAAGTGTTTAAATCTCAGAATTTCCGAGCCTGCCCTAATATCAAAGGCATATCTGTAATGCATGGGAGCGCAGCTCTTAGAGGCAGTAAGGACATATTGTGCATAATCCAGTGGTAGCAGCACTGTTGTCATTTATAGGAGGAGGGGGTTGTCCAAAAAGGCCATGAGACCTTTCATCAGTCCGTTCATCAGACTGCATTGGCTGGCATTTCTCTAGCAGAGGGATGCCTTGCAGGGCCTATGCCCGATGTTTTGCAGATAAGATCATGGAAGGTATGTGTTTAATACAAAGGGGAAAGAGTTTCTGTGGTTTTTCTGTACTTGTCTGTGAAGGCTGCGGAGGAATGGATGCCAAGGAAGTGTAAATATGAGATTTTTCTGTTTGTTTTTGTTTGTAGTTATCCCCTAGATGGGATGTCGTACAATTTTCTGAACCTACAAAGCTAGAATCCAATTAGATGTTTGTAATTGAAACCATATAATCTTGTACATCTTGGTTTTACCCCTTTCTCAGAGAAGGGTGAGACCAGACCTCTGCAACAGAATCTTTTCCCCTTGCTCACTGTTTCCATGTTTTCTCTAGCCTAGCTGTTCTTAAATACTCATTTACAAAATGAAGTATGGGAGTAGGTAAGAAGTTTATCCAAGCCTTTTTCAATAATCTATTTAAAAATACCTGGTAAAAGATAAATGTTAGTGGAGACTGTAGTTGTGTTCACATACATTGAGTAAATGTGATGTGGAACTGTTCCAGGTTTGTGATGAGACCTGAAATGGGCCTATTCAAGAGTGTTTTATCACTTGTATTTCCTGCAGCTCTGCTGAACCACAGTTAGCTCTAAAGCACTGGAAAAAATTTCACTGAAAATATTTTCCCTGAATATTTTGAGACTTAAATAAATCCTATGACATGATATGAAATTATTATTACTTTCTGCAGGTGCATACCAAAGAAACAAGTTTGCTTGACCAGTTTTGAGAAGTTCGAATGTAGCCAGCATGAATGTGTGCCAAGGCAGTTAAATTGTGACCAGACACGGGATCCTGTTTGTGACACAGACAACGTGGAATACACTAACTTGTGTACTTTGTACCAAAAAGGAAAAAGTTTAGCATACCAAGGACCATGCCAGGTAGGAAGTGGTTCTAGCAATAAATGTCAAATCTTCTTTGTTCCTTGGTGTTCAACTTAACAACTTTTATTTTTCTTTTTTTCAATATTGTTTTTTTGTTTAGGTCTTTTAAAATTATTATGTTTGAGGTTTATAGCTTATAAAATGTTCTAATAAAATTTTAAAGGACTACTTTCTAATTTTAACTAGTGTAAAAAATACTCTCACAATCTTCAGAATTTTGTCAAGTGTTTTTCTGCTTTAGTTAACAGTTGTCTCAAAACCAATCAAAAGCTCTACTTATGCTTTCTTGGGGGTAATACTCTTGATACTCATATCTTCCTATATATGCTATTAAAGCTTGCACTAAGGTATGTTTGCAGTAATTAGTGCAGTTCCTTGGTTACTTAAATGCTAATTCTTACCAATTCTGACTTATGTAAATATAAAATAATGCCCAGTCATAGAAAGTTTTTAGCTTTTTGTGTGATTGTGCCCCAGGTTTACCAAATTTATTGCTCAGGATCTATTTACAGACTAGGCAGTCTGTAATACTTTTCTAGTGAGTCTGCATTGGATTAGTCTTCATATTAATCCTTGAGAAGGATTGGGATTAGGTTTAGTTTTTCCATCCCACTGCTCTCTACAGTGGTGTTAGACAAGCTACTTCTGTCACCTTACAATAACACATACACAAATATAAGTAATATAGGTAAAATAAGTGTTTTATAAAAATATACAATTATGTGTTAGAAGTACGAGTGCATGCACACTAAATTTTAAACACACAAAACCACACTAAGATGAATTAATAAATTACTGATGAGTTGTTTACAAATTAATTTTATTAATAGAATATTTTAAGGTATGGTGAAATGATAATTTTAATTGATTAAATAAGTTAATTTAAATAAAGTAATTTTATTTAAGCATTAGCACAGAACAAAAGTTGTTGGTTTCTAAAACATGTTTTATTGTACATTTCTCAGATTCTGTCACCTTCTTGAAGTACTTACCCTTTTTATTTATGGCCCATTCATAAAGTGGCAGGTTATTTCCTACTGGATTTCCTACTTTTTCAAATGTTTGACAATATTAGCAGTGAATTCCCATTAACTTTGGTTTTCCTCATGTTGAAACTACTCTGAAGTTCCTGCAGCACGGCTGAATTGATGTTGCAAGCACTGTGTGTGTTTCAGCCATTCTGCAGGTCGGTGGAGCCCGTGTGTGGGCACAACGGGGAGACCTACGGCAGCGTCTGTGCCGCCTACTCCGACCGCGTGGCCGTGGACTACCGCGGGCCCTGCCAGGCCGTGGGCGTGCTCTCCGACTACGGCTTCCACTCGGAGTGCGCCTTTGTCAAGTGTCCCCAGCTCTCTGCTGCGGGCTGCAAACCCGTCATTGCGCCAGGTGGGGAAGCTCACTGCAGAGAGGGGAGAGTCTCCAGGTTCTGGGTATAAATAGGGCGATAATTGGAACAAAACCTAGGCTTTAAAATGTTAGATTAAGAGAAAGCATGAATAGTGACTCTACTTAAGGCTAGAACAAGCCAGCATCAGGACTCAGATGAGTAAACCTGAACTGGAAAGGCCTTGGCTTTCGGACTCATGCTCCTTCAGTCTTCAGAGACCGGCAACTGGGATGGGTTTGGGAGAAACAAATGAGGTCTGTGGTGTCCAGGGCAGGATGCCTCTAGGAATCCGGTGAGTAATTTTTCGGAAGCGGCAGCACAGATACCACAGTGGAATGCCAAGCTGTCATCAACACAGGGTTCCCAGAAGGGCAAAGACAGTATTTAATTAGAAGGCAGAGTAAAATACCAGATGTATTCACAGTACTGTGAAGACAGCAGGAGTAGTTTTGCAGTGTGCTGGTTTGAACCAGTTTTTTATTGTTTTCACAAGTGCTTCCTTTATGAAACAATAACTAATCACAGGTAATACACAAAGCAAGGAAAACTCTGTTCTTAGAGTTTTATTCATTTTTCTCATTTCTCACCCTCTTTGAAAAAGGGTCTTCATGCTTTATAATAACATTTAGTACTGTAAAAGTCACTCTGTGAATGTGAATTACATATAAGTTGGAGAGTGAATTTAATACACAGGCATGGATAGAAAGTTGAAATATTATCCCTTTGGTTTCTGACATGGTGAGGAAAAACAGTAGGAGAAATATGTAATCTGTCAGACAAGCACTTTTTCTCTCATGTTATCTAAAGATTCTAAGCTCCAACATGGTGTAACTGCAGAAATTAATGCTTGCAATGTGCATAAATGCTTCTGTCATGTCCTGGCTATATCAGCTCTTGAAATACATCATTTCTGTAGTTGATATGCATGCGTCCATACAAAATTGTGGCTTGTGGTACGCACAGTGCCTCCAGTTTTTAGTTTACAATAATGAAGGATCTTAAAACGAATGAAAATTCATCTTGTTGCTTCATGTTGATAGTAGTAAATGTGTGTTGAAAGGTGACTGATTTCGCATTATGTTTTCATAATTAAAAATTTTAATGATTTCATTATTAAAAAAATATTAGAAATGTGCAATTCTGCTGTCAAATTGAAACATTTGCTTTGCTTTGGTAGTTTTGCTGTTTTTATTCTCAGTTAATATTCAGATTTTGTCTCCTGCTTACTTAAAAGTGAAAAGACTACTTGTTTTTGTTACTGAGATTTCTTTAATTCATATAGGAGCCTGCTGTCCACTATGTGCTGGAATGCTGAGAATCTTATATGACAAAGACAAGCTGGATAATTTTGCAAGGGTAAACAGTTTAATCATGCCTAATGTTAAATGATATATGAAAAGTCAAGTTACTGTGCACTTTCTCCTGAAATGTTAACATGTTATAAAAGCCATTATTTTTTAGTAGTTACTTGTGATTGTTGGGGGGTTTTCTCTTCATACTGCTTATACTTTCCTTTATTTCTTTATCTGAGACATAACTTGAATTACAATGCAAAATAGAATTAGAGTAGGTATGAGCAAGCAGACTCAGGTTTGCAGTTTATGTGACTTGTAACAGTGCAGACAAATTGTATGGGAACAGCATCTATGATTCCACTGCTTTCCTCTCAAATTTTGTGTTTGTAGGTGCTCTGTGTGTGTGTGTGCTGGCCAGTTTTGCTGAGTAAGTGTCTGTTAGGTCCTGACTGCATCCTGGAGTGTTGTCCAGTTGTCATCTCTAATGGTACCGGGGACACAGTGGCTACTGCAGCTTCTCAGTTCATATATTACAACATGTGACTGTGAAGAAGAATTTTTAGTTTCTGTTAGAAGACGGCTTTCTAGTTAAAGAAATGTATTGGTCTTATTGAAGTAGATGGTGGTAACTACTCTCCTCTCACCTACTAAGCACCCTAATACCTGGGTTGTAATGTCTGCCTCTTTAAATTCAGACAGCTGGTTCATGTGAGAAAAAACTACTTCAAATACTAGAGTTCTATGTAAATCTATATAAATCTAGGGCTGCCCTGCCTCTTGTTTCCCAGCGTGGGAGCACAAATCACTGTAACAGATAACCATTTACATTATTTTGAGGTACGTGATACATAAGACACCCTAACCATGAAGGTGGAGAACAACACATATCAAAACCATGGTTAATATAAGAAGTAAATTTTTTTCCCTTTCTTTCTTTCCTTCGTTTTTTTCTTTTTTTTTTTTTTTTTTTTTTTTTTTTTTTTTTTTTTTTTTTTTTTTACATTTTTGGAGGGGTTGGTTTTCAGTTTTTTTTAGAATCAGTGAATCATTTTTTAGAACGATGTTTTGAAAGCATTGAATCCTTTAGGTCTTTTGCTAGCATTTAGAGTAGAGCTTAGAATTGAGTAGTTTAATGGCTGAAACACATTTTCTGGCATAACATCATGTTATTAAAACTGAGGAGGAGAATCATCCATAATATCACACCATCCACAGAGTTCTTTATTTTCTTCCAGGTAACAAATAAAAAGCCAATAACAGTACTTGATATACTTGAAAAAATACGCCTGCATGTGTCAGTGCCACAGTGTGATGTGTTTGGATACTTAAGCATAGAATCCGAAATTGTGATTCTCATCATTCCTGTGGATCAGAACCCCAAACCATTGCAGGTAGATAATGTTATTATTTTATTTACTCAGCATGGATTTGCTTCAGTTTTGTACATGTACGATGGTACTTGTTTCTCAGGCAGATATATTGTATTTTGATTGCTCATTCCCTGTTATGTCCAACTCAGCTCCAGCTTCTGTCTCCTTCTCTAGCAGAAATAGCCCAAAATGTCACTAGGACTTAGGAAGGAAAGTCTTGCCAGCCTGGTCAGCCAGCCTGGTCAGCTCTCACTCCATCTGCAGCAGGTGCTGTCAGATTCCTGGCGGGAGGAGGACTCTGAAATGAGCCACCACTGCATACCTCGTTGGTGGCACCCACTGCTGAGCTAGACACTCCTCAACTTTCAAAGCTTTGGACTTCCAGATATTAAGCTTGTCAACTTCACCAGAGGCAGCTTCCGATGCTTTTAAAGAGACTTACTATTAAATCCCTTTCTGGGGTACAGTAGAAAGTAAAGTGGAAAAAATGAATTTTCTAACAGAAATTCATAATTATCATCATGTCAGTGGGGGAATGGAAACCTGGGGTTTCTCAAGTTCTGTTACTTCCATTCTTTTCTTCCTTTCCCATAAACAAAATCAGTTTTCTCTGATTTGGAAGAAAAAGCCCAGTAAGGAGAAAATCTTGATTTTTCCACTGTTGCAGACTTCAAGGAAGTAAGGTGGTCAATCAGGAAGGAAGTCCTCAGTTTTAGAGGCACTTTTTTTTAGTGATAATTCACTGTGGGCTTTTTGGCATCAACATTCAAAACGCCTCACTCCGTGATAACTTGTATATAGCTTCCTTCCTTTTCCTTTTCTACTACTCAGGGCTTCCACAAGAGTTTTCATAGTACCAAAATCTATGATGAGACCTCTGATCTGTTTTCCAAGTACTTCCCAAAATCATGTAAATCTTACGTGCTGATGGGAATATTTTTGCCTTGGAATTTTACATGGTAAGAAGAGAAATAATATTTTTTTTTTCCCCTCTAGATTGAAGCCTGCAATAAAGAAGCAGAAAAGATCGAGTCCCTGATCAATTCAGACAGCCCAACATTAGCGTCACATGTGCCACTGTCAGCTCTAATTGCATCTCAAGTACAAGTTTCATTTAGCATTTCTTCTGCTTCTGCTCAAGTGGTGCCTGCTCTGCACTCCCTGGTTATAAGTCTTCCATTCACCTTGTCATCAGCATTGATATATTACATATAGCTGCTTGGGAAATATGCATGAGCATTGTGGCATTTATATTGTGAAGGACATTTGGAGTTGTTGATCACTGAACCAGAAAACAAAAAATGTGCAAAATTTGATGAACTTACATTTTTCAATGAAGAATTAGAAGTATTTGAATAATGTGAAAAGATTATTCTTATTCATAACTAGTCAGATGACTGTTTCAGCACAATTAGATTGTTTTCCATGGATCTTGGAAACGTAAATATGCTCTGGAAGGTTCTGACATTATGGATTTATGATTTTGAGGAGAAGTGATCTTATAGGGTTTTTTCAGCAATGAACTAAACAGTGTTTTGAGTTTAGTGAAGAATGCTAATTTTATATTATTCAGATGCGTATCAGTGACAACGAAAGCATGCACCTATTTTAAACATCATTTTTGGAAGAAACAGATTGCTGCTACTTAATTACCTTACCAAAAATTTAAGAGTTTATTCTCATGTAAATATGCTTTCATATTTTATTATGAAGAAAACTAACTAGCCCTGAGCTTATTTCAGTAGACGTCTTTCCTTGGACTAGTGAAGACTTGCAGGACATTGGGCTCACTGCTTGTAAAATGACAATCAAGCTCTATGCTAGTACCTGACTTCAGTGAAGAGATATGTTCTTTTTATAGTTTTGTACATTTCAGAATCTCATATTGGATGCAAAATTATAAAGAATCTCAATATCTATATTTAAGTGCCATTTAAAATATTGCAGTATTTGCATGTTATCTAATGAAATTTATACTTTAAATGTTTATACAAACAGTATGTTTTATTACTTACTGTATTTTATGCACCTGACTTTACTCTACATGAAGTATTTCATATCAGTATTATGATAGCCAAGTTTTGAAGTATATACAGAAAAACTTATTTTGCCAAAATGCTGAACTTTGAAAAAAAGCACTGAAAACTTTTTGAACATTATGTTGTAGCATGTTTGTAGCAATTATTTTCTGCTAAATCTTTTAAATGCAAAAGTATTAAAGCTTTTTATTTTAATAAACACTTGTGTCACATGTCTTTATGTAGAATGCATGTAATTTTATGGACTTTAGCAACACTGTATATATTTTCCTTTCTCTCTCAAAAGAAGCACTTAAAACTAAGTGCACTTACATCCATGTGTGACTCACACAGATAATGTTCCCAAATAGATGTCAAGGGGGTCTCAAGGGTGAAAGTGTTCTTGCCAAATACCTTGAGGAAGACTCATGCACATAATCATCCAAGTCTTGAAACAAAAAACTTGAGTATGTTGATAATCCATCTGTTTCTGAAATTTGTTATGTGGATTCTTTTAGACTTGGACACAGAAATAAAATGAATGCATTTTTGAAAAGCTTTTTGAACTGAAATGGCTCAGATGATATCCCCAGAAACTTCAAACAATTCAGATTGTTTATTTTTTCCAAATCATTAGCAAATACCTCTTCAATGTGCAGCCTGTTAGCTTGCTTAGCATTTAGCTGAAGCAAATCTGATGCCTACTAAAAAGAACGCAATTTTAAATGTCTTAAGAAAATACATACACACCCACACACACGTGTGTGTATGTATGTGTGTGTGTATATATATATATATATATAATGTGTGTGCACCACACTGGGAAACTTAGTAAAGAGCTTTAAAAACATACCTTCTCTAGAATAGAATATACAGTGAATTTGCTTTTATATGTCTGTGAAAATTTTCTATTATGAGAAATTATAACAAAAAAGTTGCCTTAATCTGTACGATGAATCTGGGAGAAGGAGAATTTAAGCCCAGAGATTCTGTGATTCTCTTATTTATATGTCAGTGTCCATTGCTTGCTAGAGAAGAGTGAAGCTTTTGAGAGGTTATGTTAAATATGTACAGAACCAATGAGATTTCATAGAATCCCAAGTTCTGAAACTGAAGTCCAGCATTCAGAGTGTACAGGGTTTATGTTCTTTTTTCTGGATGACCAAAAGCACTTACAGATTTTCTAGGTTTTCTCAAGGCCTTGGACTACCTCAAAGGAATGAAGAAACTATTTACATATGGGTTTTGAATTCAGTTGAACTGGGATAAAAAAATAGAAGAAACCAAGCCCAGTCTTAATTGCAACTTAGGAAATTTGAACCTGAGGGGGACAAATCTGATACAGGTTTCAGAGGATTTTTTGCATGAAAGTGCTAATGATCTTCTGTCACCATCTGTGTGGAAATCTGGGTTCACTTAGAAGGAATGAAGACAGCACAAGGACACTTCAAAGCAGCCCAAGCCTGTTTCTTGCTTTTATAACAGGACCCAGATGAAACATTTACAAAATGTTATTTGCTTCTCCGCTGAAAACCACAGTTAATAGCAGTAACTGGCTCCAGAGAGATGCCTCCATCCTCTTTCAGTTTGCTTAGCTTGCCTCTTCCCAGCAGGGTGGCACGGAAGCGGAGATGCCAGAGGTGCCGCTTTGTACACCCCCAGGAGAGGATCAGCCACAGGGGCAAATACCAGAGCAAGTAAAAGCAAGAGATTTCTGGCTGAGTTCTGAGTCCAGCAGGAGCTGGCATCTCTGAATTTGAGAGGTGAGGAACAGTCAGTTCTGTGAGCGGATACAAAGTCACACCTGGAACTGCAGTGTCACTTCACAGCCCCGCTCCTCTCCCACGCTCTGCTCTTACAGTGCTTTACCCACTGTCATCACTTGGAGATTTGCACGTGTGTCTCTCGATTCAAAGGTTAAATGTTATTTATACATCTCCACTGAATTTATGGCACTTTCCCAGCTCATCCTTTTAGACATAACAAAGAATATTTCAAAACTTTTCCCCACTATCTCTATTCCTAGGAAGCCCTGAGAGTATTTACATGAGCAAATACAAATACATGAATGCTCTGTGAGACTGTGGCCTAAGTGTTTCATACCGGAAGTCTGAACTGTAAGGTGACTCTATAGTCAACTGAATCCCAAGAAGTAGCATTGAGGGGGAAAAAAGATTTCTCTGCCAGGGTTGTGCAAGACTCGATTGCAACTTCCTGCAATTTCTTTGAACTGGTGCTTTTATACAGTGAGACAGCGGCTCCAGCTGCTTCATGTGGAGCAGTAATGAAGGTGGCAACTGTAAATAAATGTCACCTCCTAAGAGTGGCTGCACCTACCACTGCTAAGGCATTCTGCCTCCCATGTACGTGTTTAGGCACTGCTTGTTTTGTGCTCTCTCCCAGCCCTCTCTGGGCTGCAAACCTTTGCAGAGCCCGTTGCATAAGCCAAAGAGAGTCTTAGCCCATAAACAAACAAAAACTCTGTGAGAAAAATGTTTCCAAGCCCGAGCAGGTTCGTTTGTCTCAAGTTATCGCAACTACAGTCAAAATGATACGCTTCTAGCATTAAGTAGTACATCAGCTTTTGCTAATTAATACCATGAAGCTGAAGGTTTCAGTTATATTTGAAGCTATAATTCTATACAAATCCAATGCTACCAACATTTGCATTATGGGAGGCCAAATTTGTATAGCCAATATTGAAAGCAAAGGTGCTTACTTTGAAAACTGGGGAAACAACAATGGCCCAAAACCTTTCTTAATTTTAATGGACTTTGTACATGCACTGCTTAATGGAAAAAAGTGTGAGCATTTCATCTCAATACAAGAAAGACATATTTTACAGTGATAACAACAAATCCCTGGAACAAACTCCCCAGGGACATGGTGGAGTCCCCTCAGCTGGAGGTTTTTAAGATACAACTTACCCAGTTCTGACTCTCCTTCTAAGCTGCCATTCCTCTACATCACTGCTGAACAGTCCTAGGGGGTTAAATGATTCAGTCAGTGGGTTATGATATACATCAGAACAGAAGTTCTCAGCAGTGCTGATGTGGCAGATTTCAAAGCCTGATCTTCATCTTGGTCTTCTACAATTCTGCACTGTTTGCTGACAGTGGAACAAGTGGATCAGTTGATACTACTATTTGGTGTATAAATTTACTTTTTAGCCAAGTTTTAAGCTGCAGCAGCAAGAGCAAAATTCAGTAAATACAAATAAAGGTATATTCATATGCACATATATGCATGTACCCACAGAGATATACACATATATATGCATATAAATATATTTATATCACAGTACCCTGTATCAGGCTCCATATCAGCCTCTTCAGGAAGAGCACATTTGGCCATTGTAGAGAATTTAGTAACTTATTTTAGTAAAGAATCCAAATATGAGGAGTTAATACTTTTAAGTTTGAATTTCGAGTACAAATGGCAATCAAAGATGCAGGATCACACTGTCTTATTACATATTTTATACATGGTGTTGTTTGGCTATAAGCATGCAAAAAGGTTAAAAAGGTAACTTTGGATGGTTTCATTCTCAAGTGCACTCAGCTGCAGTAGTTCATTTTCCTCTGAGTTAACAACACTGGTCCCTCCTGCTCAGGGCAGTAAGAGCAGCTTCCGAGTACCAATGGAATTGCTGGTATGAGTCAGGAGCAGCCATCAACCCCTGACTGCTGCATCACGTTTAGGGCCTCTGGCATAACAAAGGAAGTTTAAATATTTGCAGCCATTAATTCCATGCAGTAACCGAGCTGCTGCCAGCAAGGCTGTGGCTGTATTGTCATTAGCACTGGCTGTGGGCACCACCAGCTTCATCCAGATCAGAAGCAGAGACGTGTCTTGGCCAGAAAACAAGACAGAACAAGCAGTCCATCTGGCTTTCATGCTGGAAAACAAATGCTGTCATACACACATTCTCTGTGCATGTGTTGAATATGGCAGGTTTGCATTTTGCTTCTTTAACAGGCTTGAAGTGGCAATGTAAACGCTCGATCAGCATCTCATAGCTGCAGTACCTTCTGAAGTGCTGCTCATACCCATAATGCAGGACTTACTGTGTCCCTGCACCACAGCTTTAAGACCTCACTCAAGGCCCAGATGAGCCAAAGGAGATGCGAGAAATGCAAATACACATTTCCAAAGTAGAAAACACTAGATCTATCATATTTTCCTTTCAGGCTTTAGAAGGTTTCAACAGGAGACACTGTACAGGCAGAAAGAGTCAGAGGGACGAAACCATATAACAGAATGCATATAAAGACTAGCAGAAAAGAGAGGTGGAAACTATTTCTATCCATAAGTGATGTAATAAGGATGTGCCACCACAAATAACCTCAACACAGACTTCTCAGCCCTGCTCCAGCAGAGCGAGGCACTGCTGGTGAGTGACCACAGCTTGGGAACAGAGCAGGCAAAGTTGTGGCCCGTGGAAGGGATCTGAGTTACCCTTCTCCCACGTCAGCCAGTTGTGATGGCAGAGCAGCTAACACAGTTGATTGTAACAACAGCAATACACAGAATTGATATGCTTTTCATTATTCTGAGAAGGATTTTTAATCAAGTTTAAGCACACTCAAAAATATGCAAAGGCTTGATTACAATCCTGTAACAAGCATCTGTTATTTTTAGGTGGAGAAGTTTCTGTTGGCAAGTGTTTAAAAAACGCCAGAGGCAAACACGGGTGTGAGCAAGGGCCAGAGCCTTGGAAATGCTCTTTGAACTTTTCACATCATTGTTGCTGCATCAAGGGCATGTGCAGTACGGAAACATAGAATGTTAGCCATTACTGTGGCCCTTCTTGCTCTGATGGTGTCACCCATGATCCATCACACCTTGTGTTCATTTTCTGTTCTGTAGTCAGAAGCAGTACACTCACACTTGCACTCAACAAGTAAATGAAAAGCAAATACACACAATTATAAGCAGACTGAGTTAACATCACTGGGCCAAACTCTGGCAAAGAAACAATTGTTCAGTCCTTGCTCTCAATGCCAAGTTTCCCAAACTGAATAGTTCACCCGAGTTTCCTTTGTACAGCAGTGCTGTACATCAGCCCTGAACCTGAATGATGCTGAACATCACCTAAACTGATCCAGGTGACGATAAAGGCATTGGCAGCGTGGATGTAGCAACTGTGCCATTCTGTGATGCTCTGAGTTTTTAACAGCACAGAGAAGTTTCCTACCGGAACATAGCAGGAACATTTATTCTTAGTAAATGGATGTGCAGCTGCTTCTGATCTTTGATACATTTTTACTGCCTACTGCAGTAGACTTTTAACTACTTTGTTACTGGCAGATGCTGTTTTCCAAGGACACATTCATTATCTATAAGTGTCAGGAAAGGCAGAGCCTGCTGGCAGGACAAGAGGCAGTGGGCACAAATGAGAAACCTCAGACTCCATCTGAACATCACTTTTACTGTGAGACTGGTTACAAGAGCATTTGGCACAGGTTGCCCAGAGAGGCCAAAACTATCTTCCATCCTTGAAGATACTCAACACATGATCGGACACAGTTCTGGGCTCTAGGTGGCTCTACTTGAGCAAGGGGTTAGATTAGATGGTCTGAAGAGGTCTCTTCCCACATCAACAATGCTGTAATTCTGTAATAAAGCTCTGTGTAGCTGAAAAGTGTCACTATACATACTAACCATTTTGCTGGTCTCCTCACTTACCTTGCATTTTTAAAATGCAGTCATTTCCAGTATCTGAATTTGAATTCCACAATGTATTTATTTTCTCTCTGCAAGCTAATTCTTGATCAACAATTCCATTGCAGCAACACATTATCACAAAATCACAGAATACCAGGTTGGAAGGGACCTCAGGTGCTCTGTTCCAACCTTACTTGGCAAAAGCACAGTGGCCCAGAACCCAGTCCAGCTCAACCTTAAGTGCCCAGTGTTGAGGAATCCACCGCTTTCTTCCCTGGGGAGATTATTTCAATATCTGTTTGTTCTCATTGTGAAAAAAAATCCCTCTTGCATCTACTCATAATAAATATCAAATATCTTTGAAATGTTTTACTTTGTGCTTCCAACCCACCTGCAGCCATCCCACAGTGCTGTGCTGCATCCACCAGGCAGGTACTTGGCACCCTTGAAAAAAAATGGCACTCACACAGCAAGAGGGTTGAATTTGTCCAGCCCTTCCCTATCAGGATGAAAGTGGTTACAAAACATCCAGCAGCCCTCCTGGCTTGTATGAGAGCTCTGTGCTTCACTTGGGCAATTCAACCCACAATGTAGTGACAATAGTTCTGTGTTTGAAAAGAATCAAGTGAGTTGAAAATGCATTCCATACATTATTACTTATTCCTGTAGAGTACATATGTTCTCTCATGTATTACGGCCTTTTCTGTGTTGTGAAATGAAAGGTCTTGGCCAAAATATACAGGTTAGTAAAAGACTCACAGCCATAACCCAGGTGTCTCTACTTTGAATGTTTAACACTCAGGTCACTTGTCTAGAGTTTAG
Source organism: Eulacestoma nigropectus (assembly GCA_013397775.1). Lineage (NCBI taxonomy): Eukaryota > Metazoa > Chordata > Aves > Passeriformes > Eulacestoma > Eulacestoma nigropectus. Next base: position 1,115,387 of record VZTE01001278.1, on the reverse strand, counting down.
AGCCAGTCATATTTTTTGAAGTTTGCATTGAATTATGGCTTCAAAATGCTAATCTTTTAACACAGAAATCCTCTGGTCTCCAAAACACGTATCAATTTCACAGGTTCAAAATCACTACTGTGATGCCTGCAGAAACTCACAAGATTCTTCATAGATTGTGTTCCTCTGATGATTTTTTACAAGGCAGATCTAGTATGCACTAAGCATTTCAGAAATGCCTCTGTGGACAGGAAGCATATGAGGTGTTGGGCTCAGGTCTGTAATTGCTGACAGCAATGCACCAAAGTTTCTGAGAAGGAATTCAACTTTCCTGAAATTCAATACAGAAATAGCTAAGTACAGTGTGGGAAACATGTATTTTGATAGACTCCGGAGGACATCGTGCTCTTGTGGTTTTAAAACAAACCTTCAACCCTAAGATTAAAAATCTAAACACTGTGGCGAGGGTTGTGTTCCCCACAGAAATCCCGTAGGTGGCGTCACAGCACAAGGGGAATTACATTTCAGCTGCTTTTGATTTAGAAAGAATGCAGCTCCGTTGGGATTTTTTCAGTTGTTTTTGTTTAAAGCTAACACTTTTCTACAAGTTCTATTTTCTGTGCCACTTCATTCTCAAAATCAAATCTGCACCGGCTTAAGTCTCTCTTGCTTTATGTAAAATTATTTCCTCCTGCAGATGCCTATGAAAACATACTCAGGGCTGCCTCGAGAATGTAATTCTCCAGTTGAGAAGGATAACTGACATCAAGGACATGTATGGATGTATTAAATTGTTGGCATGAAAATGAGTCAAATCCACAACCACCATTTTTGTCACCAGCAACCTAAAAGTTCATTTAACTGGGTACTTCAGGGGTGAATCAAACACAGGCACATAAACAGACACACTCTCAAGGTTTCAGTGCTTATCAACAAAGAAGTGAATATTTTGAAATTTTTTTTTTTAAGAAAACCCTGCCTGTTCAAAGAACTCTCATGCAAACCTGAAATTATCATGAGTAACAGTAAATTCAGCATTACTGTCTTAATTCAGAAGAGGAGGGAAAAGCAAATGACTGCATTTGTATCTGAACAACGACCAGTACATGTCAGCACCATTTCTAATCTGCCATCGGGGGCCTCCATCACGGGAGGACTGGGAAAATCAGCAAGGAGTCCAGGGCACAGACGGGATCCAGCCCCTGTTCACCACATGACCATCCTGGCCCCAACAATGACCATCAGGCACAGTGCCCCTCGTTCCAGTTAGAGCAACATTGATTCACTTGATGTGCAACCACCTTGGCACAATGTATATAATCCCCTGTTGAAAAGAAAAAAGGAGGTAAATTGAGGCAAGGGTGCCTCAGGGTTGAGCCGAGACTGGACTTTTAATTAGCAGTATGGAGGAAAGGGGGAAAAAAAAAAAAGAAAAAACCTAGTAATTCCCTCTTGCAGGGTTTATCATCCTGCTCAGGACTTGTTACCAGCATAATATTTCCAAGCACAGCTTATCCCTCCACCCTTGGCTGAGTCTGCTTACAGGGTTTGTGAATTCCTTTGTCTACAGTTGCCTGTTTAAATTTTTGCCCTCCTAATTCCTTAAGAATCCACCTCCTCCCCACCACAGAGAGGGAACAGGGAACTGGTCCCACCAGCTAAACATCTTCTCATAGTAATGTCACTGTATTTAGGAGGTTTTACGGCTTCAGATTTCCCAAAGAGAAATCTGTGTTTCTCAGCATGATACAGATACTCCAGCAAAACCACAAGTAGATCTAAAAATGCTCAACCACAGAGTAGTACAAAGCAAAAGCTTTATGCAAGTAACAGAAACTTCTCAGTCAGTTTTCTTCCATCTACTCCAAAACCAGACAGAGAAGATATACAAATCGCAGATTTTTGGTTATTTCAAGATTTTTGCCAAGATTTTGGGGTATTTCTATGACAGTTGACCTCAATGCCCCAGAAGAACATGTGGCTTAAGGCAACAGAAACAGTAGGAAGCATTTGCTCTGAGAAAATGTCTTTTTTTTTTTTTCTATTAATAGCTCATTTTGCTAAGCTCTGTTTCCCCAAGAGCCTTGCACTATTAAGAGGTCTTTATTGCTGCTGTTGCTGTTTGGATTCCCTCCTCCTCTCCAAAATGAAAGCATTCAGGACAGTATGTGCAATTTTAAAAATATTTCTATTAGATTATTTTTAAAATATTTTATTTTGTAAATATTTCACATTTTATTTCTTAGTTGAACAATTTTTATTAGAAGCCTCCAGTCCAAGCTTTTTAATTCACCTGTTAAAGAACAAAAGCGACATCTGAAGAATCCAATGGCAGACTTGTCACTTGTGAGATGAACCTTTGCTCTGTCCAAGACTCCATGGGCCTGGCAGTCCCAGCCCCTTTAGTGCAGCAGCACCAGCTTGGTACCATGCTCAGAGGGGCTCTGGAGAGGCTCCCCCATCCCCACTCCCACAGCACCCCAGCATCCAGGGACCCCAGATCCTCTTCACACTCCTCACTTCTGCAGGGACCTGGTCAAGGCCACATTCGGCAAAACCCAGGCCTTTACAAAGAAAACGCAGAGAGTGCGAGGCATGGCCACCGCCCTCACAGAGAGATGTTTTGAGAATTCACCTACAGCAGCCATCCTTTGTGTTTAACAGAGAGCTACCGCTTCCAAATGCCACTCCATACTCTGACCCAGCAGGAGTCCCACCCTTGCTAGCTGGGCTTTCAGTCTGCTCCCAGAATAGACATTTTTGCAGGACTTACCAAGTTTTTACAGAGACTGCCCAGCACTGGGCTGTGCTGGTGGGTGGCAGACCCTTGGTACCAGAAGCAGCCACCTCATGCACCTCCCCTCAGCTGAAGTTCAACCCAAAAATGTCTTTCTGCCCCAATCACAGCTGATCCTTCTCAATCTCAGGGTCCTGACCCCAGCACTGGCTCTGCACAATCCCATGCTGAAGGCACAGGTGGTCACATATCACCCTCCATTTGTGCCAAGGCCAGCCCTGGCCTTGAGCAGCACTGGGCTGGGTGGATCTATGCTGGCTGACCTTTATGCATGCGTGTTTATAAATCATGATGCTGTTGTATGAAGTCCCAGCACTCAAGTTCTTCACCCACAATACTGGTTCTTCTCTACATCAATGCTGCCCACAGCTTTTCCTCCATTAACAAGTTTAGTTAATAGATTTGCACTTTTCACAGCATTAATAACATCAGTCCAGACAGCTACCTTAAAATGAACTCTTATTCCAAAATGCAAAGGACCACCAAAATGATCACAGGGATGCAGCACCTCTTCTGCAAGGAAAGGGTGAGACGATTGTTCAGCCTGGAGAAAACTTACGGGTGGCGTAATTGTGGCCTTCCAGTACCTGAAGAGAGTGGAAAGAAAGATGCAGAAGGACCTTTTAAAAGGGCATGTAGTGACAGGAAAAGGGGAAATGGATTCAAACTGAAAGAGATTAGGCATCACGAGGAAGTTCTTTACTGTGAGGGTGGTGAGACACTGGAACAGGTTGCCCAGAGAAGCTGTGGATGCCACATCCCTGGAAACATTCAAGGCCAAGCTGGATGCAGCTTTGAGCAACCTGGTCTAGTGGAAGGTGGCCCTTTCTATGGCAGGGGTTTGGAACTAGATGGTCTTTAAGGTCCCTTCCAGCCCAAACCATCCTACACTTCTATTAGAACAAGCTCAAGAAGACAGAGAAGATTTAGCTGTACCACTCACACTCTGCAGTCTCTGCTAACAAAACAGTGCTGCAGGACCACAGCTGACCAGCCCACCTCACGCCTTCAGCTCTGCTGATGATCCTGTGTAGCCACCACAGCATCAATCAGACAGAACTTGAGCACACAGATGTCCGCATGTACAGCACACTTGCAGTGCCTTCAAAAGTAATTACCTGGTTTGGGTTAAGCAATGCCCTTACAACCCTAATTACTTAACCACATCAGGACAGGGGACCGAGAGCTCTGAAAAACTCATAATTCAGCCCTTGCTCTCTAGCACAGTGTATGATGTCAGTCCTGTGGCAGATGGATGGCACTGTGTCTATGTGATATGCAAATGACTTATTCAATTAAGTTGCTATGGGCACTTGTCCTTCATGACCTGGAAATAATTTCACAACACATGAAAAAAGTGCCAAAGTGCCTGAAGTTAGTATTTCACAGAGGCTCCAACAGCATCCTTTCTGCATCACCTTTTCTAAAAGGTGACGCTGCTGGCATATACCTTGTGTGACAGCATAGCTAACGAGCCCAGCCCACAAGAGACCATCTTCAGCATCTCAGCAGAGACTGGAAACTGCCAGGGGAATTTCTCGCCCCTTTGACAAACAACCCTTGCAGTTGTTTTTCTGGAAAGAACAACTAAAAAAATCTATGGTGCTTTTGTGTAATCTTTCTTCTGCTACATTTATTAACTGTACTTGACTGTGATTGAGTTGGTGTCTTGGCATTTCCCGTCAATCCGTAAGTGTGCATTCCTCTTCAGCTATCCATGCAACAGCAGGCAGTACAAGAACCACAGGGCAGGTGTGTTCCTCAGCAAGGCTCTGTCTCACATCCATGGAGCAAATGGACAGTAATGCTGCTTTACAGACTGCTCACTTAGTTCAAAATTTAGTGGTTTTTTTTATTTCCAAACAGACTGTAAGCCAAATTGACACTGACAATACAATTAATCAGATCTTTCCCCAGAAATGTCCATGCCTGACAGTTTTCAATGACACACAGTCAGCTGTCCCATACTTGGCTTACTTGGTGCAGCTCAATGCACCCTGCCAGCCTCAGCCTTCAGGGATGGCAGGAACTGCTTTTATTCCCACTTAATGGACAAGCAGACAAAATAAAATAATGATACCTGCAAAGATACTTGAGACTTCTACTTCCCCTCATTCTATTACAGGCTGCTCTGCAACATACTACTAGGTAAAACCTTGATGAACAGTAGTTGATGTGGAATTAAGAGGATGGGCACGCAGCCCATGTGTTCCTGATTATCTGCAGACCAACACGCTCCTCAAACGCTTCTCAAACGCACCGGGCAGCACCGTAAGCACACACACACCATAGACACCCCCTTGCACTCAGTATGTTAAAATGGGCAAGTACAAAGCAAAAAGAACAATGTCACACATGTTTTGGTATCTGGTACTCAAATAAAAAGAGAAATGGTCACAGCTGCAGGCTGCTTGTCAGATCTGGACAGCCGGAATGAGACACACAGTCACTAAAGCGAGGTGTTAAGACTTTAAATGCAGCACCACAAAGTTCTCCTTCATTCATGAATACTCTCAATTTGTCCTTTTCACATGCATATTTGCAGAACAGTCAAAAGTCTCCTTACTTTTAAAAAAAGCCATGAATGTTTTCATTTTCTTAAGGTTTTTTAGGTCTGGGGGTTTTTTTTGG
>VZTE01001278.1:1087524-1109912 GCA_013397775.1 Eulacestoma nigropectus | reverse complement strand
GGGGGGTGTGGGAATCCTCTTGCTATTAGATTGCAACTTGTTTTCCCCATCTATCTGTACTTTGCTACTTAGCATCAAGTAGCACCTTTCCCACAAAAAGGTGTCCACAATCAAGTTTGAGAAGTATGTTTGAAAATGGCACAGCCAGCTGCAGTAGAATTATAGCTTTATAGATTATTTTGTTGAGAATTGCACACCCAGAAATTATATTCAACAGCCACCTGAATAAGCATCTGAGGTTTTCTGAATTTTAAACACTGAAGGGGAAAAAAAGCTTGATGTGATAGTGAAGGTAGGTAGCATTCCACACAAGAACACAGTACTGAAAAACCACCACAAAGGTGTTTTGGTTATTGGCCCCTTCCAAAATGCCAGTTTACCAAACAATATTCACTTAACTTCCAGCACATGAGCATATACAGAAGAAACATGACCAATATAATGACAATCCTTCCTACTACACATTCAAGTAATAAGTTATCACACTATTTCACAGGCACAAAACTCAAGGCACCACAACAAAGTACTATTACTCAAACACAGACACCTCTCCAGACCAATGTATTTCAGAAGCAGAATACATGCAGATTTGGGGTTTTCTCATTCCCATGTGAAATAAGTAGTTGCTACAATCATCCTGCAAGCCAACCAGCATTCTTCCCAACTGGGCTTCTTTTACAGTGGACCAGAGCTCCCTTCACATGCTTCAAGGACTTGTATTCATAAAGTCTGCTGCAGAGGGCAGCTCCTTTGCTCTCCCGTTCCCATATCCCAGGAGTGTGTGGCTCAGTCCTTAGAGCAGTGCCAGAGGCATTTACCACACTGCCCACATGGAGCCCAAGGCAGGGGAAGCAGTTTCTTTCCTGACTAACAGTTTCCATCCGAATGACTTCACCCGTGAGAAGCCTACAGCTAAAAGCCTGATTTAGTTAAAGCCACTGATTTTTAACTTGGATGTTCTCAAGCTCCTTGGCTTTCCTGAAAACCACGACTATACTGCGTTCTCAGTCAACACTTTCACATTTCAAAATTCATCTGGTTTTTATTTCTACAGTACCCACTTAACAAGAGCACAAGCATTTAGTGATAGCGAATTACTGCCAAGATTTAAGAATATCAGTCTCTAGGAAAATATGCAGCTATCAATATTTGAGATAATAAATAATTACTATAATGCACTAAGATCTACCTGAAGCATCTAGATCCAAGTTCTACGTCTTACTTTCTCTTACCTTCCTCTTGTCTCTTTCAACAGCCATTTTGCACCAAAAGAAATGTTCACATAAAGTTCTCTCAAATGTATTAAAAGAGGGAAGGGGATGGACAGGCAATCATTTGCACACACACCTAAGACAAAGTTAAAAATTTGGTTTATTTGAAACTGTGAAATCAAAGTCCAATAACTAGAATGCTTAACATCAACACTGGACACTATGTAGGAAAACTCTGGTAAGACTGGATTGTTCCCTTGGTGTCCCGAGCATGGATGAACCATGAAATGACTTCCCAGCTCCCCACAGCCACTTCCCAGCTTCCCAGCTCCCCACTGTTCTCTCGACAATCTTTCCCCATTCACCGCAAGCCTTCCCCAGATGCACACTGCCAAATTCCCCCATGCCGGAATCTCACCAGTACCAGCAGAACTGCCCCAAAGATGACAGGGCTCACAGGGCTGAGGCTTAAGAGTGAGAATGAGTGCATACATTTCAGAACTTATAGAGAGCATCCCTCTTCCTCACTCAAAGCCCTCTGAACAGGTTTCATGAACTGTGCTATGGCCAAGTATATTTAATTTTTTTAATTTTTAATGAGCTATTATTAGGCTGTAAGAACACACTGTTTCTTAATCACTTTTTGGGGTGGGGGTGCAACTAATCCCATAAACGTTGTTTATGTTTGTTTAATACTGATATTAAATTACTAGGTTTTTCCAAATAGCAGATTCTCTCTAAGTAACCCTATGTTATATACACATTAAAACTCTTTGAAGCAATCATATGAAAATATTAAGATTTTATCCAAAATATAACTCCAAACACAACTTATAGAACCTCAGGCAGGAAGTAACCAAATTCTGCTAAAAATGTCACACCCTTTCAGAAACAGCAATAAAACATACTGCATCTGCTTTAAAAACTATGGCACAGGGCAAAAGTATGCTTAGTATCTTAAAAAACAGAAATAAGCTTGGGCATATCGCCCTTGTAACACTGGCACAAGTGAACTATTTTTTTCTTAGAAAGGAGGGTGGGGAGAGGGGGAATGAAGAGGAAGAAATAAAACCAATGCATCTTACAGGTTATTTATTATGGAACTGGCTGTTAATACTGGAGGCACTCTTCGACAAGCCAGATGAAAACAAGCATATTCAGAAAGGACAGTACTCAACAAGGCCTCAGTGTGGCCACCAGTTTGTGCTTCAACTCCAGTGAACCTTCCCAACAGCTTTTCTGTAATCTGCAACAGAGATGCTGGTCCATATTGAAGGTAAGTCTATTTGGGTTTTATACTATTGTGATGCTCTCTATAGGCCAACAAGAACCAATCACTACATGAATATCATTGGCTAAGGTACCCAACAGTTTAAAGCCTTGATGCTACCAATTCTTCCAGTTTCAGTTTGTACCATTTCTGACTCAAGGGACTTCAAGCCAGGGATCTAATTTGCTGGGGAGTAGACTCTGCTCAGTTACTACCTCATAAAACAGCAATTTATAATAGCAGATTTTCCACCAAATTTGGGTGATATTTGGATAAGACTTCTACAGATAAGTGACATGCACAGAGGTCATACACTCCATGTATCAAAGCAATTTGACACTCTCCAAAGCAGCTTTGTTTTTTGAAAAAGAAAATGAAACAAATGCTGCTGCCAAGCTTTGAACAATAGGTATTTAAACAACCAGGCTTCAACACCAAACAAAAAGGAGAAACACTTCTGGTTAGCAAAATCTATTTAACAGGTAACACAACCATTTCTAGTCAGTTCACTGTAACACTTCAACAGGCACCGGAAAGCCCCTCAGTTCTTACCATGTTAATACTCAGCAGGAACTACAGATCACCAGACTTAACTGGCACAGGTATTTTGACTGAGGAAAAAAAACACAGTGCCATGTATTTCACTGGTACCAGTGCACTGGGAATTTGAAGGGGCAATGGATGTAAAGGCCGCAATCACGTCTTGAGTAGATAAACCAAAAATAGGTCAAAATATCAGGACTTAAAAATACAAATAATCAAATACATGTTTTTCACATAGTTTACCTCGTTATTTTAACCAACATTACACATTTTATTACTTAGAAAAGATGACATTGCAGAAAAATAAAATAAAATTTGGTTTTAACAGGACAAGTGTTTTACACGGTGGTATAAAAAATGTAATGGGAGCCTGGAGGGGAAGAAAAAGAAATGGAAGTGGAATAAAAAAAAAAAAAAAACAAAACCACAACACTACCCCCAGAAAAGGTAAAAAGCTAAAACAAATTCCAGATGTTTAAGTCTGAAGGTTTTAGCTTTTAAAATACACAACCAGGTGTGCCTTTCACAATAACAGTCACAAGCGAATCATACTTTTTGTACTACTGCACCCTTCAACAGGCCAGTCTGCAAGTTCAAACAATATAATAAACTGCTAAATTTTAAGTATGCAATTATGGATTGCTTTTAGCTGTTATAAAAAGCTGGGTTACGTATCCAATGGTCCATCTTTTAAATTCAAACTGTGCTTAATGTTTTTTAGTTCAGACATACTGAAACCCATCAGCACAGATGGTTTGTGATGTTTTATCGCCTTTAAGCATGTATTCCTCATTTTTCCAAAGAATGATGCAACATCAATTTTCCACGCATATAGCAGCAAGGAAAGTAATTCCACCTCTTTTTTAGAAGGATATGGCCTCTTGTGAAAGTAGTCTGACAAAAACTCTTTCTGTGCCTCATATGAATTGTGATCATACTGATTAGGATCTACCGCTAGAAAGCGAAGATCCTCACTAGAAGGAAGCTTCCTCATCTCAGTCCTAATCTTTTGTCGTTTGAAAGGCACTACCCCTGAATTCATTTCGTTCTCTGGAGACAGAGCTATGCCAGTACTTAAGCTCAGAGGCTGCTGTTCCTTATTCCTTTGGTCTTCTGCAACAAAGCAGGAATCTGATTGCTTTCTTTTCAGTACCACAGAAAGATGCTTCTCACCATTCACTAACAGAAGCTCTTTCCTCTCAGTACGCTCAAGCTGCATCTTCAGGCTTGAGTTGGTGTCTTTGGGAGCACTTCTACAACGGAGCAAATGTACAGCAATAGCTGTCAGAGTCATATTTCCAGTGTACACACCACAACAGTGGATGCACTTGAAAGCAGGAGACTTTAAAATCGTATGCACAGTCGGCATTATATGATGCCGCTCTTTCAAATGCTTTTCATAGGTTTCTCTACCAGCAAACGTACCTAAGCAAAAGGGACAGGTGAACATTTTTCTGGTGCATCTCCTGTTCACTTGTGCTGTCTGAGGTTTCACTTTGATGTAAACAGGGACAAGAACTGTTGAATATATTCCAACGAGCACTGCCAAATGTACTTCTCTTTCACCCATGTCTTCATCAGGTAGCACTGTGTTGAAATCAAAGTGTGGAAACACAAGGCCACCCTGAGCATCGTTACCTAGCTGAATTCCTCTGTTGCTGTAACTTGAATGCAACTGCTTTTTCCCATTGTGTGCAGTTTTATTGTGCTCCACAAGGCTTTTTAAGTCATAAAAAGTACCTGTGCAAAACAAGCAAGATAAGCCATGCATGAAGATATGTTTCATGAGCTCTTCCTCACAGAGAAAACATTTACAAGCATAACAGCGGATTGCTTTTTCTGTCATCCTCAGAAAGGGTGCGCAAGCTGCAAGTTTGTGAGGTTCTGGGGTTTCTACTTTTACTTCACATGGTTTGTGGGCCACCTCCATGTGCACCTCGTAGACATTTGACGGGAAAAGCTCGTTACAAACAGGGCAGGTCTTCCACTGCTTGGCCTGCCTGACAGCCTGGCTTGTTTCGGGAGCAGGCGGGGAGGCCTGTAAGGATACATTCTCAGAGGTCAGAACCACAGGAGGAGAGGGAGCACTGGCTGGCGACTGGGACAGCTGAGTCACTGACCCTGACTGCATGAGCTGGATGGGCATCTGCGGAGGTGTCACAGTTGCTACTCCACCACCGGGAGGTACAGGCAAAGTAACTGAGATGGGAGCCAGCGTGTACGTAGGTATCCCATTAACCTGCCTGCCAGTGGGAATCAACTGCCTCAGCACAGAGCCCGCAGTCAAAAAAGCTGTGCTTTGAGAAACCGGAGGCTGAACAGGCTGATTTACTGGGATAACTGCCGGAGCAACAGGCTGATTAAGCTGAAGGAACCCAGGTCCAACAGGCTGTCTGACAGGAACCACCCCAGGTGCAACAGGCTGGTTAAGCTGGAGAACACTCGACCCAACCGTCTGCGCCACAGGAAGGACCCTGGGATCAATGGGTCTGTTCATGTTCCCAAGTGACTGGCTGACAGACAAAATTCCTGGAGCAACTGGCTGATTCACAGGGAGAACTCCTGGTGCAACTGGTTGATTCACAGGGTTGACAGGTTGAGTAACAGGGAGCGTTCCAGCTGGAACTGCACTGTTTATAGTACCAATGGTTTGATTAACAGGAAAGAGCCCAGGCCTGACAGGCTGATGAAGAGAAAGAACTGCGGGGGCCACAGTTCTATTTATGGTCCCAACAGAATGATTAAGAGGCAGCCCATGAGAAACAATGATGGGCTGGGAAGGCGACGGCTGAATACCAATGTTGTTCTGACCCATGGGAGGATTGCTGGGAACTAGAGTGACGTGCAAGGACGTAGTGGTGGGAGCAGAGGTGGTTTGTGGGAGGCTGCCAGAGGCGCTTGGGACGGTCACTGGTCCAACTGTGTTCTGAACTGCTTGTGTTTGCACCATGCTCTGGTTTTGATCAGTCTGTGGAAACGCAACCTGGATGCAAGCTGGAGCTGTCACAGAACCTGTTGGGACAGCAGCAAGCCCTGCAGATGGAGCAGCAGCTGCTACACCTTGTCCAGGCTTTGGAGCAATATACATTTGTTTCACGAGTCCAGGTTTCTTAATATGTTCTGAAATCAGAGATCGAAGTTTGTTCTCCAGGTCTCTGTGTGTTTCAGCTGTCAAGATATGGTACATTAGAGAATCTGGGCTGTTTGCAGGAGCATTACATTTTTTACAGTAGAACTCAACTGAATTTGGTGTACTTTCATCATGTTTCTCACCAAAATATACACTTACTAAGTTTTTAAAATGGTTCATCAGCACATGTTTCTTCATATTGTAATACAAGGTGTCTGTGAATTGACATTTTAGACACGTGAAGTTTATAATGTCACTCCTAAATTGTTTCATGCCATCCAAAATGCTGACTGTATAGTTCTGTATTCGTTTATTAGATGAATGAAACATCCGGATGTGTTTTCCCACTACTTTGGGATGAGAAGAAAATGCACATTTTGGGCAAGAAACCACCATCTCTTGGTCCACTTCATCCTCATGGTAACGATGCAAGTGATTCTTGAAAGAAGTAAGCAACTTGGATGAGAACTTGCATAAGCTACAGCAGTATGGTTTTGTTCTGTATCTCTGCAAACAAAAGAGAAACATCCACTTAGAAACTGCCAGCTCCTACACCACTGGTTATCTGTTTAAATCTGCACGATGACCTGTCAAAAATGCCTTCACTGGACGTATAGTATGTATCTTGCCAGATTCTCCTGGTTTTGAAAAGCAGATTTAAAGATTAAATACTTAAGGAGAGAAACATTCATGCCTTTTTTGTTTCCTTGTAATTTACTAAGAAGCCTTAAATGAATTTACTTCTACTCTAGTTCACAAGAAGTAATTCTGAAGCCTGTTTTTGAAGACAGGAATCACAGAACAAGCCAAGAAGAATTCGTATCCCACTGTACATAGGAAGTTAAGTCCTAGCAATTAAGAATAGCAGTCCTTTTATTATGACACTTTAAAAGCTTTATTTAGTTCAGGGCCAGCTCCTATCTACTGGACAAAAAGAGAAAAGACAGAACAGGCAGGGATTTTTTTCTGTATTCCAACAGCCTACTCTTCACTGAAAACTCTCCAGAAGGACCTTCCCAGCAAACCCATAAACAACTGATTTTTTTAAGAACATTCTTCTGGAGCCAAAATAATAATAGAAAGTAGTAAAATCCCCTTTTATGATAAAGCAGGAATGTGTTAACTCATACATACAATTTGTATTAACTCACACATACTGGGCATCCCATCATAGTAATTTCTTTAGGAAATTTCCTCAAAAATGCTCAGTATAGAGCATACAGATTCTTCTCAGGGAAGTATTTTAACCACTTAAGAATACATCTATCTTGCACTAAGCAGTGGTTTGCTCCCTCGGTTATATGTCACATGACAGCACTGCTTTTCATATCCATATGAACATTATTTGTTCTTTCTGAAAAACTGGTATCCCCATCAATCTTTCTTTCTGATCAGCTTCCTAGGAAGTTAACCCTGGCTCCTGCCAAAAACTACAGAATCAGTCACAGCAATATCCGTGTGACAAATCTGCACTAACGTCTAGTGGAATCTGTCTGTTCCCTCAGACATGTCTTTCACCTCACTGATTTCTGCCCCTCATGAAACACAGCCCAAAGAGAACAAGCTGTTCTGCCACTACAGCATCCAGCCTAGTTAGATCACCCACATACATCTCACTGACACACCACAAAGAACAGTAACACAACATGTGCAGGGTTTTTTTTTTTTGCCACATCATATAGCCATGGAGGTTACAGTCAGCCATCTACAGACAACAGACAGCCCAGACAGCCATCTACTAGCAGTACTAGGAGAGTCTCCTGATGATAACCAAAATCTAAGCTCCAAATTCAAAAGACTGGGTCAGACAATGCCACTGGCTGGTTAAGGCTGCTGAAGAAGTACACTGCTAAGCAATCACTGAATTATCTTCTACTTATACTCTTTAGGTGTCTAATCTCAGCTGCCAGTAAACAGCAACAAAGCAAATTAGCAGACACATCAATCTTGAAGTATCCCACCTGGAGAAAGGCCACTGACACTAATGAACTAATGAAGCACATAGAACATTACTAGAAGATACGCCTCACTACTTCTGAAGGAGTAAAGTGACAAAGAAAAGATTCCAAACAATTCTCTTTCAGCAGAACAGAAGCATGGGGAAGTCGGCAGCTTTGGTATTCTCTGTATGAAATAGAGCTCTTCCACATAAACACTTTACAAACCATTCTGCCAGCACGTTCTCCTTGCATACTCATCTGCTTTTTCTGTTCACAGCCTATCAATGGCATCCCAGTTTTATAAAAAATTTGACAAAATAAGAACTACGAGCCACTTAGGAAAAACAAAGCATCTTTAAGATTGACCAACACAACTTTCAACTGTAAAAATGGAATCCAAATGAAGGCTTATCAGAAACATTGAGGTAAACTCAATTAGTCCTCCTTCAAAGAACCTACCCCAGAACATAGTAACACTTTCTGTTGTGTAATCTCACATTCCCCACAACGTAGAAACCTGCAGAAAGACAGGACAGCCTCCAAAAAAAAAAAGTTCTTCCAGAATTGCTAATGTGTCCCTAAAAATAGTACAAATGGTGGAAACCAACTTCACTTACACAGATATCTTCCCCAGCCTACTGAGTTTACAGGAGGAAACAATTTATTTTCCCCTTATGGCAACAATTTTGCATAGAACATCCTGAAGGACCGACTTCTTTTCTCCCAAATCTACGCAGCATGATATGTGAATGATAGACATCAATAAACCAAAATTGTATAAAGAAAATTTATAGGAACAAGGTTAGTAACCAAAAGACAGTTTGGCAAATCTGTTCCAAGAGACAGCAACATATTACCAACTCTACACTGAATTTCATCAGATCAGATTCCAGTCTTCTTTTTTGGACAGGTCATGCTGACTACCTGAGTCAGGACACATATTTCTCCCTTCTGGTAAGGGATCAGGTCCCTCTGCCTTGTTTCCCTCTACACAATAGGGAAGAAAGAAGATTCCCTCTCTAGTGCACAATTTTTAGTTATTTTCCATTTTCATTGAAATAGCTAATCATTTTTCCTAAAGGAGTGGTGAAGGAAGACAAGCTTCACTTAGTCCATCTTCATCCTGTTTTTCCCTATTTCATGTCTGGAGAGGAAGGGGAACCTCCCTTGCTCATCTACTACAATCTCCGAACACTGAACTTCTTTCTTTAGTCAGAAGGTAGAGGAAAAAGCAAAAGAGACAGAACCAGCAAGAGCAGAGCTCAAGTAACACGACTGGGGCCAGTAGACCTGGTAAAGGGAGACGTTTTTCATGTGAAGAAAGAATAAATTAAAAAGGAGGGGAAAAAAGAGAAACCATCATTAACAATTAACAGGATTTATTCCGTTCACCAAAACTAAAGGCAGTATTTAGTAAAGGTAACTGTAAGCCTCATTTGAAGTGGCACTTAAGAGGCTGGACACAATTTATCCCAACTCAAACAAAAAGTCTCATTTGACTCTTTCATCCACAAAGTCATGTGAACAGATGAACTTCCAGTCTTAAATGTGAACTCAAGTTCAGGCAGCGAGAAATAGTAAACAAAGCAGACAAGGGTCCTGAAGGGTGGAATCCTACTTAATGAGAGCTTAGCATAAACTAAGTGGCTTGCTTTGATCAGCCTGTATGCTGGGGGCTGAAACTACACTTTGAAATCTTAGTTTGCTTAAAAGATAAAGGCAGATGTTTTAAAGATGGTACAAAATAGTCCTGACAACCCCCCACCATACTATTCTAAAGCATCACCTTTTGATTCAAGATGAAAAGAGCAGACACACTCACCACTGTTTAGATGCCATTGACAGGTCTTCCGTATGGAGGCAATGAGGGGCCCCAAGACTCTTCACCAAGACTGACAAGTCCACCTTTTTTTCTGAACATACTCCTCTGCTCTACACAGCATCTTAGAAACTTGCTACTATACACAATTATAGAACTGTTCATCTCAACCCTGCCTTTCTTGTAGAGTCTAGCTATACAGAACTAAAAGCTGTTTCACATACACAAATCTAACTGGAAAGTTTTCCACTGCCACCCCATACCAAGCTACCAATAATAATTTCATCGTAATCGGCTTCCATCTCTGCAATCCCATTTTGACCCTTCCAGGGAAACAGGAGCCATGTTGTACACAAGACCACGCTAAGGCTACATGTTAGATTAGGCTAAAAAGGCAGAACATTAGCGTGACATCTTAAACACTGATGTTCAAAGTTGTATCCTTCAAGATAGCAAATGGCAATTCAAGTCCGCATAACCAGCTGCATTACAGGGAAAAGCAAAGAGGAAATGTAAGATTATTCCCTGACTAATAGCACTTAGAAAACAAATATTAAAGCTTTTTTTTTTCCCATTAAAAAAGCTGCATTCTAATTTCTGAAAACTGTAAAATTCAGCAACTCCACACAACACATTTACCCAAAATGTGTGTCACAAACATACATACCTTCCTTTTGCCCACAGGCTCCCAAGGAGAGACATCACTCCATGAAGTGTTACAAAAGTAGTTTTCACCTGCATCAAAACTTTTAAGATTCTAAAAGTAAAATAAGAACAAGAAATGAAAACAAGGCTTTTGCAGTCTGTTCTGAATATAAAAAAATTCTCAATAGGAAATAAGGAAAAATAAAAAAAAAAATCCACACAAAGAGAGGATGACTTGGAAGTCCATAGAGCATTCAGATACTGGTCCCAAAACTCCATTCAAAGAAATTACTTCTTTGACCATCTTTGATTTATTTTACCTCAAACAGTTGTTCATATGACTGCCTGGTAATAGAGCAGGAATTCTGAACATTTCATACTTACTGAAAACAATGTAGGGAGTGAAAATATTTACACTTGAATTCCACTGCTTCCAGCTGAGTTCGCAGTGAACACTCAAAGTATTTTCTCCCTCTACCGTTCTCCTCCTTCATCGGTAATACTACATTGCTTACTTTCATTTATTAACTTACCACTATGGTTTACTTTGCAACAGGTTTCAGTATTCAATCTGCATAGCATTGTTACACTTTTAACTTGGAAAAACAAAAGACATTCACAGAAGCTAATTTCCAAGAGCTGCTTTTCCCGAAGCTGCAAAGGCAACAATATTCCGTGTCTGCAACAACTATGTCAGGGAAAGCAACTTTCCTTACAGCCGTCTTCTAATCAATCCCATCAGAGCTGTTCATGTTCCTCAAGCCAAAGCCAGCTACTATCCTAAAAATACTAAGTTCATCTCCAGCTTTCTGAGACCCACACATATTTAAACACATACTTAATCGGAGAAAAAACAAACAAACTAGATTCCTGTTTACTGGGCATTTCAGAAGACCGTAGGCTAGATTCAACAGCACACCAGAATGCCTTGGATGAAACATGGGCTACAAATCCAGGCTTTACCCATAGAAAACTTGCATCTCTTCTCCCCTCACATTCTTCCCTTTCACAAATCCCTCTTCACTCAAAACTCTGCAGATACTTAAAGAAAGCAAGATGTTTCTACCTCTGTAACAAACTCCACTGCAACAGCAGAAGCAGATAATAAATAACATGTAAGATCAGATGACCTTACAAAAGGAGTGAAATTCATAAATCTAATAGTTTGTGTTATGTGAAATTTAGCAGCAACACAGAATATACTCAGCAACAAAGAGAAACAAAGCCTCAATCGTCAAATAAATACAGAATCCTACTTAACACAGGCTCTGTCTGCACTAGGCTCTTGTCCACGCCATGAAAATACGAGCATTCTTGTGTTCAACAAATTACAGTAACCCAGAACATCATGCCAGTGATAATTTGATTTAAACTTCATTATTCAAGAATTTAGAAAAGTGTAGCTGAGTTTGCAATACACTGTCTAGCTTTTTCAACCATCAAGTATGCCCAAGGAGAATCCAGAAAAGCTATGGGAACAACAAACAAGTCCCTTGCAATCTAACCAACACCTGTGAGTCGTGTATTTGCCCTTCAGCCAAACCTTAAAAACAAAAAAACAAACAAACAAAAACACCCAGGAACACCTTAGAAAGAACTCTTGCATGGAGCAACAGAAATCCCAGAACTTTAGAGAACTATTTTTGATAGAGAAAATGAAGAGACTTGAGATTTACTAGAAAATTTTCAGCCGGACATGATGGAGTGAATTACACACTGTTGAAAAAAGGTTTCTTAAAGTTTATGGCTTACCTGAAGCATGTTCTATTTTTGGTTTGGGAGACAGGCTCCTACACTTAAACACCAAATTCCCACAAGCCAAACACACGTGATAATACGTCTAAATAATTTTGCTGAAATGGCTATTTCCTACAGAGAAGTATCTACTAATAAAAACAACCATTCTTATCAATACAATTAGTCAGTGGTGCAAATGGCCGTTGTGAACACTTGCTTTAAACAGAGATCCACTCATTTGTTATGCCCTTCCCACATTTCTCACTTCCAGGAGGGGAGGAAAACAGGAGAAGGGAAAGGTAACAAGAAAAGAACAAAGCCCTCTGAGAAGCCTGACTAATCCTGATGCATAATGGGTATTTTTAGGTTGAAGAGAAAAATATTTTTAAACGAAGAACTATTCTCCCCTCTACATTAAAACTATCATGGTTTTCCAGAACAAAAAGATAAAAAGCTCAGAGTTTAAATGAAGATAACAGAATCATAAAATAGAAGCATGAGATGGTTTGGGTTGGAAAGGACACCACAGATCATCTAGTTTCAGCCCCCTTGTCATGGGCAGGGATGCCACTCACTAAAGCAGGTTGCCCAGGGCCCCATCCAACCTGGCCTGATACACTGCCAGGGATGGGGCATCCACAGCTCCTCTGGGCAACTTGTGCCAGTGCCTCAGCACCCTCTGAATCAAGAATTTCTTCCTAACATCTAATCTAAACCTCCCCTCTTTCAGATTAAAACATACCTGCCCCTTGTCCTGTCCCTCTCCCTCCTTTATATGAGCCCCCTTCAGGTACTGGAGGGCTGCAATGCAGTCTCCCCAGTGCCTTCTCTACTCCAGGCTGAAAACCCCATCTCTCAGCATGTCTTCAGCTTCAGAGCAGAGGTGTTCCAGCCTCCTGATCACGCTCATGGCCCTAAAGATCACAGTATGTTAGAGAAGCTGGAACAGTTTATGAAAGGAAAACCTCTGACCTTGCAGTGTACTTAAACATACTACTTGGAGAATCAAACCAGTACTCCAGCCAAAATGCTCATGTTTTCTTCCTAGCAGAGATCAATTAGCCTAAAAACTAATCCATTTGGTCTCTAAGCTACAGAGAGGTACTAGTTATACATGAAATTCCTTCATCTTCCTCACAAACTGTTGTCCATTATCATGCCTTATTACAACAGTGCAAGAGCAATTTTAAGATGAGATGCAAGTCATGTTTGTATCATATCACATTTCAATCCATTTCTTACACTGTCCAGCCCCTTCAATAGAGTCTAGACACTAGATCTCAGTATTCTAGAAAACAAACAAACTGAAGATACTTCTTACTAGATGGTCTTCAAGGTCCCTTTAAACCTAGGCCATTCTATGATTTCTCTTTTGTTTTATTAAAACCTCACACATCCCATGTTACCAAAAAGAAATACCATCATCATATGAACCAAGTACAAATCAAGCTATAGAAACCATTCTTCCTGCTGCTGAAGTTGTACCAAAACCAGCCCCAGATTACCTGGAAAAAACAAACTGAAGTTATGAATTTGGTTGAGGGAGAATTATTTGGGAAAAAAAGAAAAAACAATACGGTATTTTTTGGCCCAAATCTCATAGAGGTTTTTCCACAGTGGAAATGTTTGCCAGGTTTCCCATCACCACCAGTTATTAAAAATGAAGCAAAATCAACTAAATGCACATTATACATATCCCCAAAAACCCAACCAAATGCAAACAATTACTACTTATTCACCATTGAAGTCCCTGCAACAATCAAAGAGACCACAAGCAATTTCATAGTAAAAATCTGTCACCATCAAAACATTCCTACTTCAAATGGTCAAGACAGGCTCAGGTTTTGAGTTAGAAGTGCGATTACAGAACAATATTAACACAACAAAACAGCAAGTAAACGGAAATTACTAGACATTGTAATTTTCCTTGAACTATTACGACATCTAGATATAAACAACACTCTTCAACTGCAATAACAAAGAATGTTCCAAAATTAGTTATGCATGTAGTCTTGAACAATTTTTTTCCCAATCACTTACTTTGGGAGTTTCAGAAAGAAACCACCACAAAAGACACAATAGCACCTTATAGAGTGTTAAAGCTACTTTAATACCGCCATACAGAAGCAATCAACCTCTTGACTACAGTCAATGTGAAATCATGAACATACTCAACAGCCAAAAAAGCCTGTGCATCAACTCACTGAAACACACTATTGTTAAGAAATGGAGTTACACTGCTATGTTTCCACTTTTTCTGGTATTAGGCTTGCCAGTCTGATGGTGTGCATTCTTCCTGATTGATGCACAGAATTTTCTGCTGGAAGTGGCAACAATGGTACTAGGTTCATCTTAATTGCCCCAGTACACTTGCATATACTTTTTAAGATGCAGAACCAAACTATACTTCAATAAGACAATTTTGGTGTTTTTCACTGGACACAAAGTCTAAAGGCTTATCCATTTTCAGAAACACTGATGATTTGTATGTCCCTTCAGATGCTTGCCCTTGATATGTGATGAGATGCCTTTGAGGAGACTCAAGTCCTCATCTGCTTGAGATTTTAGAAGAATTGAAAAAAGCTGCTGCATAACACACAAACAACAATTCACTAGTCTATGGTATTTTTTCCTAAAGCTGTACTGTTTCCTTTTGTCGAAATATTACCAATAGAGAATACACAGCACCATCTATGACACATCTTGTTAAGAAATACAGCCTCTTGCAGTGTTACATACTAACACGCTAAATTCCTCCCCTGGCATATGAGCAGTCAGTAATGAGCAATCCCTCAACTAAGGCCACCCCCCTCCATAAAGATCTATGGCAGAGCATCATACATATATCAGAAAGTGAAATATTTTTCAGGAGTTTACACTTTAGATTGGTTTATATTTCGTACCAGTTTACATTCTTTCAAACGCTTTACCTTCAACAATTCCCTGCAGCTGTCAAGACCAAGATCCACAAGAATGTCCTTCACCTTTTTTCGTGCCTTCCTTATATTATCAAGGTTTTGAACAGGAATTTGAAACATTTTGCACTTTTCCTGAGGGGAAAAAAGCCACAAAAACCAAAAAATAAAAAAGAAAAAAAAAAGAGGAAAAATAAATTATAAATAAAATTTTTTTAAAGGCGATGAGATACTTGAACACAGGCACTTGCATTTAACAGTGTTAAAATAAGACCTAAAATCTGAAAAGTCATAGAATAGAAATATTTAGGTTAGAGAAGACCTCTAAGATCGAGTCCAAACATTAACCCAGCATGGTCAGTCCACCATTAACCATGTTCCTCATCACTACAACTATGTGTCTTTTGAATACCTCCAGGGATGGGGACTGAACTACTTCCCTTGCCAGCCCATTCTAGTGCTTGGCAAACCTTTTCCTGAGGAAGTGTTTCGTAATATCCAATTTAAAACTCCCCTGGTATATCCTGAGGCCATTTACTCTTGTCCTGTCACTTGTTACTTGGGGGAAGAGACCAACCCTCACCTGGCTATAACCTCCTTTCAGGCAGTTGTAGAGAGTGATAAGGTCTCCCCTGCGCCTCTCCTTCTCTCCAGGCTAAACACCCCCAGCTCCCTCAGCCACTCCTCATCAGACTTGTGCTCTAGACCCTTTCCCAGCTTTGTTGCCCTTCTCTGAACTCACTCCAGCTCCTCAATGTCTTTCCTGTTGTGAGCAGTCCAGAACTGGACACAACACCTGAGGTGAGGCCTCACCAGTGCAGAGTACAGGGTCGATCACTGCCCCAGTCCTGCTGGATGTACTACTGCTGATACAGGCCAGGATATCATTTCTTAAATACGAAAACCCAAAATCCTTAAGCCAAAGAAGTGGGCTCATTAATATTTCCCAGTAGATAACCTGACTGATTTTAAAGGAAACTGAATCTGATGGGGGGGGGGGGGCAGGAATTTTTTAAATTTTTTCTATNATTCTTTACATTTCTTCTATCTACAGAAAATTCCAAAATTTTCTCTCAGATCTCCTTCTATCTGCACAGCAGGAACACTGGTTTTATGGGTTTTTTCCAAAAGAACATGAACATCAGAATTTTATTAAGTTCTATTGAGAAAACTACTATCGTCTCATTTAGGAAGGAGAAATTCAACACCTTCCACCTTGAAGGTTAGCATCGGGATGCGAAGTGTCTTTGATAATTTTGTTTGCTACCATGCATGTACGAGCTTAAAATACGATCGCTAGTAAAATTTAGATTTCCTGCTGAAGTTTCTACTTTTGTAAACTTTTAAGGTATCCCCACGGGCTCAGCTTCAGAAGTATGCCAACAGCCTTTGTCAACTCCTTCCTAGATTACAGCAAGATGAAATTTAGACTGAGCTCTAAGAAACTACAATGGACACAGAATGCAAAACCTAACCCTAAGCCTGCGCTGAAAAAGGTTACTGGCAGCTTCTACAGTATTTGGTACTTAAATAGCTGACAGGCGATCCAGGAGCATCTACAACATCTTAGTCTTTATTGCTAAACAATTCATCCATCCAGGACACACCTGAACAGGAAAAAGAAAAAAAAAAAAAAAAAGGAAATCCCCAAACACTACTTCAGCACAGACGGTCTCAAATGTCTGGAAAAGCTGTACTTTACCAAAAAAAAGCAAGCTCCCTGCCAACATGAAAGCTTTACTTTGAATGATAAGACTTTCATGCAAATAGTTGCAAAATCCCCTTGCACTTAAGACACCAGCTACAAGCTAAGCCTCAAAAAAAAGGAAAAAAAAAAAAAAACAAAAAAAAAAACCACACACCATATTAAAAAAAGCTCTAACCTGTATGTAACCCCCCCCAAACCTTAATTTATGTAAAAAACATACAATTGAGGGGTTTATAATTAAAATTCAAACAACTCACATAATATTCTTCGCTTCTTCTCCCCCGAAAGGAAAGGCGTGTAGAGAGAAATGGAGAGGGAACCCCATTTGACAGATGCTAGTCTTGTTTTCTAATGTTTTTTATCACCAAGAAGTCCAGAAGACATTCTGATACCATGGGGGTATGTGTAGAACAGGAACCTATACAGAATGGAATAAATCAGAGTAACCGGTCTGACATTCTCCCAAAATGCAACGCGTAAAAATTTGACATAAAATACTCTTTTCAAAGTGAAGTCCACCGGGAATTTGCAAAGTATCCAGTTAAAGCTTTATGATCAGCCCCTCTATGACAGCAGGTTATGCACATCAACCACATGGTCCAGTATGAGCAACAACAGAGCTGACTGGACGCCACCACACTCAGATCAGCCAGAAGGAGATGTGGTTCATTACATTAGGCTCCACTGGAAACAGTTCCACCATCTCAGTCTTTCAACTCATACATTGATGCTACTGAAGAAGGTGAAGCAGGCATTTGTTGAGGCATGTCTAGCTCACAAATAAGAAACAGTCTACAAGGGGTGTAGTGTGCAATATCCATGCACCTCAACAGTTTACGTAATCAGTAATCATTCTGAAATGGAAATTATTAATCCAGGAGGAAGAAAAACACACCAAAAACCCACTTTAACAAAAAAAATTGAGTATAAATTATTTTCCAGTTTTCAAGCAGTTGGTCTTCAATCCAAAGGCCACCATGTGCAATCACATGCAATGTTTTTCAGTAGGTATTTAAACAACCTGCTTGGGAGTAAGGATCTTAAATTGCTCATCTCACACTAGAATCACAGACTGACAGAATGGTTTGGGTTGGAACTGACCTTAAGATCATCTAGTTCCAGACCACCTCCCATGGGCAGGGTGACACCTCCCACTAGACTGGGTTGCTCGAAGCCCCATCCAACCTGGTCTTGAACATTTCCAGAGATGGGGCATCCACAGCTTCTCTCGAAAACCTTTGCCAGTGCCTTATTACCCTCACAGTTAAGAATTTTTTCCCAGTATCTAATCTAAACCTACCATCCTGGAGTCTCTGTATCCATTAGACCAGCACTGCCCCATCATAAAGGTCACAAAAGATAAACCTCCTAAGCTTATTCCCTCAAGCCCTCAGTTTAATTCCTTGATTATTATGCAGTTTATTATCCACATTTTTATACTAATAATTTATTTTTCTTGTATTTTGGACGTTCTTCAAGCTTTAGTTTGCACTTCGGTTCCATGCATTTGTTGGTCCACATCCCATTCTTAACCAGCAAATTCAACATGAAAGGACTACAGTAAAACTGACTCTTGATCATTTTACTGCACTGCCTACCTAAAAGACAAAAATTTATCCTTCATTGCTTTTAATTGTTGTTTCCAAAAAACCTGATAATCCATTGAGTTTTCAGACTCAGTGCCATTTCATAAACAGAACCAAGGCAAGTTTATAGTAAAATAAAAGAATAATTTTAGCAGCTAATGTCTCAAATTCAGTTTGAAGAAGGTCATTCAACTCTTGCACAGGCATTTTAGCCATCAAGCTATTCCTGTATTTGCTGCTTATTTAGATAACATCTCCATAATGATACACAAAGGGGAGTTTTATTTAACACTAGAGGTTCCTTTCATTTCTACATTTGTTATCATAGATTGTAACACCCAACTAACTACATTTGGCTTTTCAAAGATCACAAACACAACTCGTCCCTTCCAGCAATACTGCAGCATTTTAAGACTAGCCTTACAGACAACGTAACAGTCCACAGTATCTTAGTAGTCAAAGACACCAGTCTGCACAGTAACCATCTTTTACTATCAATTCTCTGCATTAAAAAAAAAAAAAACCACTAACATTGCACCTCTTCAAAGTGAGAAGTCATCACAAAATGCCAAGTTCCTATTCATTCTACTTCTTAGAACCATTCTCATTCACCTGGGAAGGAACCTCAAGAGGACACCCAGTACAGCTTCCTATAAGCAGGCTCAACCATTAATTGCAGCCAGGGCACTCTGTTTTGGCCAGTCAGGTTTGGCAGCCTCTCTGGGCAACTTCCTCCAGTGACAGACTGTGCTCAGAGTGAGAGCTTTTTTCCTTACATGAAATCAACCCCACTTTCATTTGTGTTCCTACAGGAAACAGGATTTGCAAGCAAATTAAAATGGAATTGGTATGGAGCTGGCACACGGAAGATGCACGCATGTGCCTTCAGTGGACATGCAAATACTTCCAGCAAAATCCAGTGAACTAGATAATCGGGCATTTCTAGAGTTTTCAGGAAAAGAGGCATGTTAGAAGATCCACAGAGAAAATGGCTGTAAGGTAACTCATTTAGACACCAGATAATCTGTACAGAAGCAAGATCTCCAGATGTGTTCCTAAGTGGTTGGCCTTCAATAATGTGTTACTTATAGAACTGTTTAAAGTAGGGAAATTATGAAAGGCATATGGAACTTGGCCCTTTCATATCATCTGTCTTGGAAACTGAATCATTCTTAGTTTTTATGACTTTTCTCTAGTAACTGTCATCAGTAACTGAGAAAGAGATTTTTGTAAAGACTTTGGTCTTTATAAAAGGTTTGTACCTTTTATAGGACCTTTATAAAAGTTTGCAGGTTTGGAACATTTGGGTTGGAGTATTTTCAAAGGTTTGTTTACCAACTTGTTTTTCAGCAGTTAACAGAACTGACAAGTAAACTCATTCTAAGTTGATAATTCTTTGTATTAGTCGAGAAAACAGTAAAAACTACTTCATTCCTGAAAGCAGAATGAAAGCATGTGATCTACTTCTAGGAATCTAAGAAACAATACTGGATGGCAGAGAGCACCTAGGAGGACAGGCGCACTGAGAAACTGCCTAGAAGAACGCAACTTTGGCTTGGCAATGCCAAATTTTACCCCCATCAATTTTGTTTTGTTTCTGATAAGCTTACAAGTCCTCTAAGAAGTCACACCTACAGATGTGCTCTACCACTCATTACATGGTCAGTTCCATTTCCTGGACTCTTATCTCTGCCTACTGAAAGAGACCTAACCAGATTTACAAGTACATCGGCATCATCAAAGCTTATCCAGACTATGGAGGGAGAGGGAAGAAAGCTTCCTAAAGAAGTCGATTGATTAGAATGGATGCTATTCTTGTTTATTATTTAATCTGTTGTAATTAAAAATATATTCTAATAAAACTTACAAAGAGCAGCTCTAGTCAACAAAGCAATTCCTCTTTATCGTCTAACATTCATATTTCTATCCAAGTACAACTTGATAGAAATCTCAGGTAAGAAGAAAATTTAACTCTTCTTTGTCCAACTATATCAGAAACCTCTGGGCATCTCAAACCATAGATCTCTTAGAGTCACAATAATTTTGCTCTTTTCACGGCTATAAATCACATACCTGTTAAAAAGGTCATCCTGCCCAACACCAAGACAACCATCATTCAACAGCTGCTAACACAATGAGCACTAAGGTATGTGATGATATAGATCAAGATGCAGCACAACCACCTGCATCTTACCTAACAAACCAGAACAAATTTAGATCACTAACTTTAGCTACTGTGGTTTAAATAACTATTGTGATGGTCCATTAACACACAACGAAGTCCCTGCTATCCAAGACTGGAGAGAAGAGATGAACGGACACTACCATTTAAACTCACAGAGCCTTCCTAAAGCACTAACTCACTAAATGCTTTGACTCCCTTGGGAGTCCCTTCTGGGCGTTGGCCAGATTTTGAAATCAGCAGGATCCAAGTTCATCCTACATCATGTAAGCATCTGCACGAAGCCCACTTAAATCCTGCAAGATCTGTCAGCCTCGTGTATGTGAGCAGAGGAGTCACACTCTGAGCCCATGAAGAAGTACCACTGCATTTGTGCTGCACTCATCAGCCCGGTATGACCCCAAGACTTTGCACTTTACAAATGCACACAACAGTCCACAGCACGGATAATCCAAAACCTTAGCAAGTCAGCAAAGGGACAGAATTGAAAAAAACAAACCAGGGCTGTACAACAGGTTTCAGAGAAAGGACTAAAGTGTTCAAACACAAGCCAGCTCTACCAGTAGTCAGTAAGACTTAGCCCAAATCAAGGAGTTCCCAATGGAAAAACATAAGGCACAAGAAAACTCTGTGCGCTCTTCCTTGTTCCTAAAAATTTGCTGTAATTTGTGGAGGATGTTTTTTACAAAACTTCCATGAAATGAACCACAGGAATGATTACAGCTTATCACATACTTTATTTCTTACCCACTTTTTCTAAATATTGTGCTAAAAAAATCCCCTTTTCTTGATCAAAATTAAAGAGCAAGTTTATTAACAGGAACACTAGGATTTCTAGAATATAGATTCAATATCCCAAGAGTCTTTTAAAGTATTTCATTATAGTTCCTAACAACTGTTTTTCACAAACAGAGATTTCTGATGACAGAAAACTATGAAGGGCAACCCAGTAATTTACCCATCAAAACTTTAACAGCTGAAATTGAGTTGTTCTTAACTTTGACAGTACAGGACTCCGAACCGCTGCAGCAGGAGTCAAACACGTGTCTTTTATTCCGTTTACAAATCAGGACAACTGGAATTCCCCACAACCTGCTCTGGACCACAAAGCAAGCGGACTCAAATGGTTTTCATGGCTTGCACTGCGTGGGTTGTGTTTGTTTACATTATTCATAAATTTTTTTTCCTGAACGTATGCATTGCTGAGGCACCACAAGGATATTTAACGTAATTTTGCATCCCATTAACTGATTCCATTAACTGGTGATGAAGTGCTGGTTCTGCACATGTGCCATTCCTGCCCACGCTACAGTTTGTCACAAACTGTTTCAAATTAAAGCAATTCATTAAAAGAAAACTATTCATCCACATACTTCGAGTCAACCTATTAAGGTGGTTCCTTAGACACCCCATCGCTGAAGTGCGACCTGGAATTAAATAACCAACACGCAAGAAGCGCGGTGCTAACGAGCTGTTCACAGCCCGCAGCAGCGGCGAGGCAGCGGGGGAGTGTTCCCCGTGCTAAAACGCCTCACCCGATGGGGCCACACCGGACCCGTCCCGTCCCTCCCCGCCCGCTCCCGGCGACGCCGCTCAGAGCTCGCAGCGCCCGCCGAGCAGAAAGCGCGCAGCCACCGGGGCGTTCGCCGCCCTCCGCCCCGCCCAGCCGCACGTACCCGGCCGGGTTGCAGGGGGAGCCCCC
>VZTE01001278.1:1058040-1087280 GCA_013397775.1 Eulacestoma nigropectus | reverse complement strand
CCGCGGCCGCGCTCAGTGCGCGCCCCGGGGGGGCGGCGGCATGGCCGGGGCCCCGCGCGCACCTCGCCCCGCGCCCGCCTCCCTCAGTGCCCGCCGCCCGCGCCGCCGCCCGCGCCGCATCAACCGCCAGAAAGAGAAAATGGCGCTCGATCAGCCACAGGAAGTGACGTCAGCCTCATTTGCATGCCAAGGGGCCAGCCAATGGGGAGAGACTCGGTCAACGTTCCCATTGGCTCCCCTGATAGAATGGGCGGGGCTGAAGGCGGGACCTCAGGTGGGGCGGGGCCCAGTCTGGGGCTCACCTGCGCCCCTTCACACCTCCAAGGGGCAGCACTGAGCGCTCTCGCGAGAGCCGTGACGTCATCCCGGGGAGGAGCCTGATGACACCATGGCCATCACGCGAGGTTGCCACGTGACCACCCAGCCGTGGTCTGCATGGGGTGATGGGTGGAGCCTCATTTGCATTCGCTGCATTCTGGAGGCCCCGCCCACCCCCACTGGCCAATGGGGCAAGGCGAGGCCTGGCGGGAAGGCTTCCCATTGGTGGCGCTCCTGTGGGCGGGGCTCTCACGCCTTGGCGCCGTGGCGGGGCTGGGCTGGGCTGGGGCGCCTGGGCCCGGAGCAGCAGGGGCACAGGGCAGGGCCCGGGCACGGGGGCTCCTCTGGTGATGGCGTCCGGGAGCATGGCACTGTCACACCCATGGCACTGCCACACCCATTGCACTGGAAGGCTCTGAGGTGTGATGGAAGACACACCACTGCAAGTCTGTCCCCTGAGCTCTGTCTACCAGGTGTCTCCATGTCTGCCTGCTAACAAAGTTCTTGCTCTTCCTGTGATGGCAGATGGTTCCTGGTGGGCAGAAGATGGAAACAGAGCCAATCCCGAGCCCGGGTGGGCTACAGCCGCACTACAAGGACCAAGACAAGTGGCTACATCAGCAGGATGGGTGGCTCTCCACCGCCAAGACCCCTGGTGTGGCTCTGCCACCGGAGCCGGCAGGAGGCCAGTCATGGCAGGAGACCGTATAGGGCCATGCTGGATCCCATCCTTGGCACATCAGGACTTTCTCCCTGTGTCTCTACCACCTTCCTGGCACAGCTTTCAGTCTTCCCCACAAGGTTGACCTGGCTTTGCTCAGGCTATTCCCAAAGGCTTCACAAACTAATGACTTCAACTAGAGATTCCTTTAGTGTTCACCATGTGAGTGAGACACTCGTCGATGGAAGCCAAGGGGGATTTTGCCGTGGGCCTCGGCAGCCATATGATTTCACTCTTGGTCTACACACAGCTCACACACAGGTCAATGTGTTGGCCAGCGCACATCAATGCCTGTTAAGGCCAAAGCAGCAGACTGACTGGTATCTTCTCGAAAAGCAATATAAATCAAACATTCACAGTGGCAGAAAAGTATTTGTGTTTTATTTTTTGTAGTAGTGGCCATAAAATTTATTTACCTTTGTAGTCAACAGTCCAATAAGCACACTGAAACATAATTAGTTCTAATTTTTTTTTCTGTTAGTAAGTTCCTTAGCCATGTACTTTCAGCACCAGTGTATATGCAGTAAGGTTGTAGGTAAAAGCATTTACAGAAAAAAGAGGCAACCATCTATGAAAGATAAATTATCCATAGTAGATATAGGACCACAATATAAAAATTTGTTACTACACAGTGCAAGGAGGGATATGTCCCACTTAGTTTAAATGTAGCATTTAAAATAAAGGTATTAACTTCTGTCTAATAATTCATGAAGTAAACTAATTGAACATGGCTCTGCCAATATGGAAAGGCCCAATGGCTCCCACATAATCAACAATATTAGAGTTCCAGTGTGACACACCCAATAATTGCAAAGTGTTTCAAACAATGGATGTGTTAAAGAGATTAAGCAAAAGGTTAAGAGAAAACATTTGTGAAAGGGTCTTTCATGGCTGAACATTCCAGCAAAACTGTGGGATATGTCCTCATTTTCACAGAACCCCAGAATGGCTGAGGTGGGAAAAGACCTCAGGAGGCCATCTGGTCCAACCCCACATTCCCAAGCAGGGCCACCTGGAGCCAGTTGCCCAGGGTCGTGTCCAGATGACTTTTGAGATCAACCTGTGTTTTCTATCAGGTAGTAAAAATGGGAGCTACTTTATAAAGGGGGTAAATTAAATGTACCCACAAAATAACTTTAGTTGTAAATCTGTTACCTGTTTTTTGCCAGCTGCCAAATCCTGCAGTGTGCTCAGCAAACTCAGGTCATGTTTAAATCAGGTGGAGTTGGCGCTTATTCACTTGTGAAAGGAGGTTACATTTTCACTTTGCAAGACTGGCATTGAACTGTAGACGCTGGAAGTAGGTTTATCAGCCACCAGCACATGCCTAAGGCTTTCCAAAGTGAAACCTGTGACCAGGCTTCAAATTCCTTCTCTTGTTAAAAAAAAAAACCAAGAAGGATAGCAACATGCAAAATCAATTCAAGAAGAGGATTTGGAAGAATAAAAATGGATCAGGTTAAGAGGGAAGAGCAATGTATGTATTCACTTTTTCTGCAAGTCAACCACAATTTCGCAATATAAAAATAAGTGGACTTGAAGACAACAGAGTGAAGAGAAGTCAGAAACACACAATGTGAAGAAGAGTAAAAAAGTTAAAAAATCAGATTTTCTTAGATAAAAGTAATAGCTTTGATCAATCAAATCCAATGGATTAGTCATTTTGTTTGGGAATCTATTTGAAGATTAGTACTTCTCCAACTAGAGGACATCAACAAATTTGGTGAATGTAACTTTGCTGTCATATGGGAGTTAAATATTTGTTTAGACACCTTAACAGGTTACATTTAACAGTAACATATTAAGTAATACTTTTGCTTATGCTGTTGGGCAGTTCAGGTCCGGAGGAAGGGACAACAGCAAAAGAGTGCTTTGGCAGGTCACAGTGACTTGTGAGTGCCTTAGCCCTGTCCTCTCCTTCCTGTGGGCAAAATTCACAGCTGCAGCTCTTCCCATTAGCTGTCTCTGAGCAGAACAGCGGGAGCAAAGAGTACCTACCTGCAGGTGTACAGCCAACAGCTGGGTTGGCAAAAGGAACTCCTCAGAGTCTATAGGAAAGTCAGGAGAATTAACTTCTATAGCTGCCTTCCAGGTCCTGGAGTAAGATCCCAAACCATGACCTAGATGACTCTTTTGAGGAAGTGCAAGAGGATGGAGGAGAGCTCTGTCTTTTTACAGGGATTTGCAGCCAATATTTTTTCCCTTCAACTCTCCAATACATTTTCTACATCAACTTATGTTAATGTAATGTCTCCTTGCTTTTGAAGAAGATGCTGCAGCACATACTGGTCTCAGTGATCTTCTTTAAAACTGCCTGATGAACATGTTCATTGGTCTATCCTAGATGTTTAAGGATTAATGTAATTACTTTACACTCTCTCTTCCCAACAAGCAGAAGTTGCAAGGTCTCCCTTTGCATAGTCTATGTGTTTAATTTGCCAGAAAAAGGTGTTTCATTGCTTGTTGTAGTGTTGCCATGATTCTGGAGAAACAGAAGACCTTGGAAGAGTTTTCAAAGGAGCCATGTGCCAAGCCTCCCATTGCAACTCCACTCTTCTGCTCCCTGCAGGAGACCACCTCAAATTCCGCTGAAGTCTACAAAGACTTTTACTGAATGTAACAGCTTTTGAAACAAGTTTTCATCATGAAAGGAGGAGCTTCTCTTCTAGAAGAAGACAAGGAAGCCAAGAAGCAAAGCACAGAGAAAAGGCAAAGAATAATGCCAAGCAAGCAGAAGTTATGCAAAAAGTAACCATATTTAAAAAGTTGTATTAGTTCAATATGAATATTTTTTTATGAGCAAAATGTAAAGATTCCCAGAGAAAAAGTTTATCTCAAATACTTGTGATTCTGGCTGAAGCAACATCACTTTTTTTACTAAACAAAACAATGCTTATCAAGATAGCTTTACCTACAAAAAATTAGACTTAAAATTACTGCTAAACTATGTGATTATTTGGCTAAAGAAAGATGGATCTTAAAAATCTAGGTTATGTTGTAGAAAAGAACTAATTATTCAGACAAGCTAAGAAGGAAAGATAACTAGAAAAGAATGAAGAATCTTACCAAGTCCATCCACTAATTAGGATCTCTGACACTAACTGACACTCAAAATTATTCAAAATAATTTTTAATATTTCTGAATTTCAAATATCATTGGGAAGTTTTCAGTTTCAATTACATTAGAAGCATTTTAGCCAAATTTCAAAAGAGCATGTCTAGAAAGATGAAATACCTCTGATTTTTAAAAAATCATAAAATCTGTACAGTAATGCAGAAAATCTATTCCTCAGTAGGTGCAAATATTCTACTTTAAGAATTCCATTGGAAAATACAATTAAGTCTACTTTTCATAATTTCACAAGAAAATGTATTACAAGAAAATGATAGAAAAAAACAATCACCAATGCTTTTGCCAACACTTTGCACATACAATTCTGATATGTTCTTTTCAGAGGTTTTCTATTTTTAGAAGATGAATTAAAAAACAGTTTTAACAAAATATTAGGTGTTATCAATCTTTGTCTTTTTAATGCCAAACATCCCTTCAAGTTTGATCCAATTTTCTCTATGTTGTTCTGGAAGTACAGAGGTGTATGTCTGTCTACCAACACCAAAGGCAGATGACTAACTGTAGGAGTACACATTTGGTTCACACAGTAGGGCTAATAAGGCTGATTAAATCCACTAGAACTTCAATGTTTCTACATGATTTTGAACTTTATTAAACTGGAGAAGGTATCAAAAGAATAAGCTGTATTTTTTCTCATCTCTATTTTCTCCTTGTTCAAGTTTTACCAGCAAATAACTTTCCTATAATGCTAGATGTCACATGTAATTTGTGTGATAAATAGGTACTTATACATGCAGATTCCTACTCACTTACTCAGCCTTTCTCCTATATTCCCATCAGGCAGGCATTCTGAGAAATCTGTAAACCAGGATCATATAGCTTCTTTCTGAAGTATGTACGTATTACATATCAAGTATTTTTCTTTATTCAGAAATACTGTTTATCAAGTTCTTAGAATAAATTTAATTCATGTATGTACTCATTCATATAACCACAGTATTCAGACTGTAGTCTTTAAGGACAGGCAACATTGGATTACCCCATCTTGACTCAGCTTCCTGTGCTGAGCATTTGATGGGAGATAAGACAAAACACAAAACAATTGATGTTTAACAGAGCTGCAGACTAACCTATAAAGAATAATTAGTGGCTTGTTGTCACTAGATTTATCATTAAGTGGAGATTTTTTTAATTACCCAACCAAACAAATAACACTCCTTGTCATTGGCCAGGTGTAAAATCAACATATTTCAGCTAATTCTGAGAAGGGCTGACTTTGGACAGTCCCTGCCCAATGGTTTTGGAGTTATTTGAAATAAATTAAAGCCTTGTTTTAGCAGTCAGCATGCTGCACACTTACTTGAAATAATTAAGTGAATATTTAAATGTTTGACTTGTGCTATTTGCGTATAAAAGAATTTTCCTATTCATTTGAAAGGTAACAGCTTCAACTTCAAAATAATTGACACTTTCATTAAATATGCTGTTTATTGTCATTCTCAAAAAGTTCTAAGTTCCTTTTTAAAAACATAATCCATTTGAGTATGTCTGGGGTTGAAGATCCTTTGCATATGAGAACAGACACTTAAATTTAGAATTAGAGTGCTTTAGCTATATAACACCCTGAACAATCTCTTATCTTGTGTGCATTCACAGGTTTACTAAAATATTGCTGGGAAAAAACCAAACCAAACCAAAATAAACCCCCAGAAATAAGTGTCACTTACTGTGGAGTCATTGCAATCTCTCTAGACAGCTTGGCCAGTGCCCACCACTGATGACTAGCAGACTTGCTCTTGGAAATTAGATTCTTCAGCTGAACAGGTGAAAAAACGGTCGTGGTGCTTCTCCCTCTTCCAAAGCTGACATATAAATCCAAGTCACAATATCTAAGAAGTTGAAGAGATTATTTAATTTTACAACCTTTCAGATGCCTTGTCTTGACATATTCCTAATGTGGACAGAAAGGTTTACCTTCTATCTTGTGAAAGATTAAGTTTATATTGAGTATGAGTGGTACGCATGTCAGCTGGTAGGACAGCAAGGAGAAAACTTTTTGGTGTCTGGTCTTGGCTAAAAATATGTGGGTTGGAAAAAGAATTGATTGATTTTGTCAATATCTCAAAGCAAATTCTGAATAATTTAGGTGCATACAATTTCTTTTCTCCAAATTCTAAGTATTGCTTGAAAAGAAGATTGATGAAGAGGCCGATTTAGATGATATTCCAAGACTGCCTTATCAAGATTAAGATCTTCATGTTATCTTACCCTGATAGTTTGCCACATAATGGTTTGGCTAGAGAGGTCCAGATGAAGGCTGCTGGAATCTCAAGAAAACTGTAAAGGTCGCGGGCAGTAGCAGATTCACAGCTGACAAAAAAGTGTTCAAGAAAAGTGGGAAAAATATGTGATTTTTGTGAAATTTGGCTTAATACAGCTGAACAGATTCAACTGGATTCAGTGCCAGCAAAGGAGGAGCAGCGTAGTGATGATTAGGAAGCATTACATCAAAACACAGCACCTAGGGGTGATTGTGAAGAGCCTAGTTCCTGTTTTTAAAACCAGGAATGTGTTTGAAGCTGCTAATATGAAAGTCCTCCAGACGTATCATTTGTTCAGCCCCCTCACAGTTCTCTGGAATTCTCATCCTACTTAGCTGCCTAGGGACTTCTCCTTTAAAGGAGCTATGCTTCACATATAATTAGAAGACTCTGTATCTTTTTCTAAGATTAATCCAACTATCAAAGTCCTGTTTTCAAGCAGGTACTAAAACTGCCTGCCAACAAAGTGGCTGGTACATTTGCTTGAGCAACCATCACTGAGATAATAGTGTCAGGGAAGTTCGTGTTGAAGATATCTGGGCTAAAGGACTGTTCTTCCTGATTCCCAGTCAGAAGAAGGGATATCAATAGCCTAAATGATGAGCATGAGACATAGTTAAAACAGGAGGGTTTACTTTTGGGAATAGTTGGACTAATAAGGTATGGCTTTCTTATCAACAGTAGTTTACCATTGGGTTTCAGTGTCTTTGATAAGGTAAAAGCATCCCTCATGGCTTTCTCCACATCTGAGGCTTGAAAAACACCTTGCTCTTTATTCTGGTTTCATCTGGGATTGAGTTAATTTTCTTCCTAGTAACCAGTACAGTTCCGTGGGCTTGGATTCAGTATGAGACTGATGTTGATAACACACTGATGGCTCAGTTGTTGCTCAGCAGTGCTTACCCTGAGCCAGGGGCTCTTCAGGTTCCCGTGCTCTGCCAGTGAGGAGCTGCACAAGGACCTGGGAGGGAAAATGGCCAGGACAGCTGATCCAAACTGACCAAAGAGATATTCCAGATCATACGATGTCAGGCCAGCATATAAAGTGTGGGGAGTTGGGCTAGGAGGGGCATGTTCTTGTGCTTAGCTGCATGGGTAACTGGAAGGGAAGTGTGCTTTGCGGAGGAACTATCATGGTACCAGGTGTTTCCTGGCTGCAGCAGATCATTGGGGAAAATAAGCAAATTTTGAGGGGCCATTTGTTATTTGTGACAGAGTTGCATCATTGGACTAAGTATCAGAAGTTCTTCAAAGTTAAGAATGCCAAACCTGTGACCAGAAACCCATGTTTTCAGGTTACTTGGGCTCTTACCACAATTAATTCAATATGCAAAATGTTGTTATGGATTTAAAATCTTTCTTACGTTGTCAGCTGGGTCATGAAACAAGCAGGCTGTCTGTAACTACAAACTGTGTTTCAAATTTGTCTCTGCTAGCATGAACCCATTCCGAGAACAGTTCAGTGCAAACATGTGCCTACTCAGGCACACATTTGGGTGGTGTAATCAGCAGCACAGAAATAATCAGCCTGCCCAGAAGTATCACCTCTGCAAGCACCTTTCAGCAATAATGCAGCACTATTATTCCAACCAGTTAAGCAGCCAGACTGTTTCTTCATTGAGGTCTACTCTTGCTCATGGAAAAAAATAAAAGCATACAAGTACTGTGTATCAAGACTAAGAAACTAAATTTTAGAAATTTTAATTACTTAGAAGCTGTATTTAACCCAGACCTTTTAAAGAGAAATAAATAACTTTACTTTTCAGCTTTGTAAGCACTCTTGTAACTTGCCTGTCTCCCTTTCCAACATCTTTTCCTAAACAAAAATCCTGAAGAATCCTGACAGATAATGTTTCTCCACAATCTTCCATGCTGGAATAACCATTCACTGTCTTGTGGAACAGTATTGGTACAGCAGTCAGATAATATAGGAAAGGATGCAGAAAAATAAGTTGTTTTCTAGATAGCACAAATGTATTTACTGATACTGACTTATAAGTGTCTCTAATCATCTACTAAGCCAAGAGCAGCTTCTACATTTGCCCTGTGAGACACTTTGTGACTTCATGTAAATAATTGGTTCAACATCCACTCTCCTGTCTTGAATTAGATTTTTAGAGTGTTACTAGTAATCAGTTACAAAGTGCATAAACTCAACATATACTTAAATACATAGATATATATGTGTGTGTGTGTATGTGTGTGTATATATATATACACACATATACATATGTATATATATGTAATAGAATCACAGAATGGCTTGAGTTGAAAGGGACCTTAAAGATCATCTCGTTCCAAACCTTCTCTCCCGTGGGCAGGGCAATTGCTTAAAGCCTCATCCAACCTGGCCTTGAACACTTGCAGGGATGGGGCATCCACAGCTTCTCTGGAAAACCTTTGCCAGCACCTCACCACCCTCACACTAATTTCTTCCTAATATCTTATCTAAACCTACTCTCGTAGAGTCTCTGTATCCATTAAACCAACACTGCCCCATCAAAAAGGTCACAAAGTTTCAACCTTCTGAACTTATTCCCTCAAGCCCTCAGTGTAATTTCCTCTTACTATGCAGTTTATTATCCACATTCTTTTACTACTAATTTGTTTGTCTGTTATTTTGGACATTCTTCGAGCCCTAAGTTACACTTTATTTCTATGCATAACTACCATTTGCAGGAACGGGGCATCCACAACATCCCTGGAAAACATGTTCTACTGTCTCACAACCCTCACAGTAAGGAATTTCATCCTAATATCTAATCTAAACCTACTTTCTGTCAGTTGTAAGCCATTCCCCCTTGTCCTTTCACTACATGCCCTTGTAGAAAGTTCCTCTCCATCTCTCTTTAGCCCCCTTTAGGCACCATTTATCAATTTTTAAAAACCCAGACAATGAAGTTTCTTTGTATATGAATAATATCATCAGTAATTTTATCATATTGACAATCTCATATGGTTTCAGATGGACAGAAAGAAAAAAACTCATTCCTTTTTGGTAGCTGTCTTATAGGTGTGTAGGGACCCTTAAAGGGAAGCAATGGCCTTTTGGGGTTGGATGGCCATCTGGCCAGCCACATCGTTACCCACACAAGCATGATCAACAACAACCTTCCTCTTCACCAAATACCTGCAGGATTCACTTAAAAACTTAGTTACCTTTATTCACAGTCCTGGAGAGTAAAGCTTATCCCCACAGACAGCAGTGCCACAAACTGTGTCACATTGACCCACCAGCGTTTCACCTCTTGGAGCTTTCTCAGTGACTGGCACTTTCTCCAAGGAAACTTCTAAAACGGAAGTTTAGTTAATTCCGGCTGTTGGTATTTCCTTTCCTAGGAGGAGAGATCCCTTGCTAGAGTGACTAGACATGGATTTCTGCTCCAGCCTGGAAATATGGGAGTAGGCAAATGTTGCTGGAGGCACAAACAGGTCACAGGGTGTGGAATTATTACTAGAATTACTGGGGAAAGACTATTGAGACTAAAGTTATATCCACATCCTAAGAGAGGTTATAATGGTAAGGAAACTTTCAGGGTGGAATGCAGTTGGCATGTAAAGAATCTGTTCCCCGAGCAAACAGAGCCTTCACCTTTAGATGCTGGCAACACTGGGGGAGCTTCATGAGCTGACCTTAGATGAAATAGAGTGGAGGGTGGAGCAGAGTGGAGACACCACAGGCAGGCTCAGTTGTAAATCACTGCCAGTATGGAACTAAATGATGCCCTATAGCTCATAAAACACAGAGTATTTGCCACACAAGAGATGTATTGGTTGCTGAACTAGCAATTGATTAATTTCATGGTAAAATTGTGCCCTGTGGATGACATTTGCTCATTATAATACCAAAAAACACCTCCATCCCGAAAGCTACCTGCCTCCAAGGTGTGACCACCGCTCACTGAGCATACACTTTATATTTTTCCAACCTATACCTTTAAAATCAAAATAAGAAAATTCTACACCAATTGGTAACAAAGGTATGTATGACAAGAGTCACTCAAGCTCAACCTAAACATAAAAAATAGTACAACGCCTTTGTGTGTGTCAGGCAAGATATTTTTGTAGGAAAGGCACATATTGTGCAAAGCCTTGGTGAAAACTCACCTATACCACTGTGGGCATTTGTCATTCCTCAGGTTCAAGTAGGAGAAATTCCATGTGAGGTGAAGGTAAACAAAGACTAAGCAGCTGAATAAGGGCATGGAGGGCCTATGGAATAAGAAGACAACTAGCAGGGCAAGACAAAGGCTGAGAGGGCTGTCGCCACTTTCAAGAAAGGTAGCAAGGATGAAGTCCAAGGAAGGAAAAGAGCTACTGAAGTGCAAGGAAAACGATGGTTAAGAACACAAACAAATTCAGTACTTCTTTCTGAAAGGAAAACCTCACCATCGACACCATAGTAGCAAGCGTCCCCTGGTGTATTGGGAAGAATGGTGAGGAAATCATGCATGCTCTCTATGCCTCTGCAAAGTTCACGCAGAGGAAACCAAAACCCTATCTTTCACCTCTGGCATCACCACACTAAGATATGTCCTTATTTACATAGTCTGAATGTACATATCAATTTTGGCACCAACATAGAAAATTACAAGCATAGTACATTCTTTCCTCTTTCAAGGCTCAAAATACTAAATCCTAAAGGAAGAAGAGACTTACCAGGCATTTGTATAGGTTCTGAACATTTCCACATGAATGGAGGTGGACAAATAACTTTCAGAAAGGTTTAAGTCACCAAGGAGCTTTGAAAGTTTTACCCTGTGGATGGAGCACATTTTGTATCCCATATAAACACAGCCAACTGGGCAGCTTAGTTTCAGTGGGAAAAGGGGATATGAGGGTGATAGCAACAATGGGCTGTTTTACAGTTTGGAAATTTGCCTGGCTGTGCTTTGGGCATGGATCCAATTGTTCTATGTCTGAAAATAACCAGCCTTTCCACCACACCTCTTCCCCCTTGTTTTTCAAAGCCTGTGTTATTTCCGTAGTGGTCTCTTGGCATTGTTCATTCCAGCCAGTGGAATACATTTGGTTACATTTTGGCTTTTGAGCCGAAAGTGTAGTGACGGCTCCAGGTTGAGGGAGAACAAGGCTTGGGAATCTCCTGGGAGATGTGACCAGTCTGTGCATTGAAGAGGTCTTGCTTACGTACTCAGGGAACTGCCAGTTGCTAGCACTGAGATCAGGAAGGAGTTTTTCCCCAGTGCAGATTGGCACTGGTCCATGGGGTTTTTTGCCTTCCCCTGCAGCACCAAGCATGGCCACTGGTCAGGGCTCTCCAGTCCCTTTCTTCCAGGTTGTTCATGCACCTTAAAGAAGGCCTCTTGTGCCCTGCAGCTGAGGGGAGGAAGGCTTTTTTCCCCCCTATGGTGGGCTAGCAAGTGTCTCCAGCAGGTTTTTTTGCCTTCCTCTGCAGCACTCAGCACAGCTCCTTGCCAGGGCTCCTCTGGGCCCTTACAGCTCCGTTCCTGCCTGCTGCACTTGCACTTCCCAGGCACCACTGGTGCCCTGGCGCTCTCTGATTCTCCTGCCCACTTCAAGCTTGGAGCAAGAGTGAGCTCTGCTCTGCCCTTTGCTCCATTTTGGCAGGGGTTCTTGCTTCTGGTGAACAGCCTTGGAAGCCTTCTTTCCTTGCTTGGAAGGGCTCCAGGCTTGCTGCCCCATCCAGAGGCTTACTGCCATTTTTCAGCTCTTCCAGAGGACAATACAGGTGTGGGTCAGGCACAAGAGCACATTTCATTCATCCTTGGCCAAGAAGCACAGTGGAGCACATTTTGGAAGGCAAAAAGTGTCCTTAACATTGATATGTGTCCTACTTTGGATAATATCCTATGATACCACACACCTCTTTGCTCTCTTCTTTTGTGTGTGGTCAGTACCAATCATTCTTCTCATCCTCACTCTTTAGGAAACAGGACTGCTTGGCCTGTATTCCTGCTGCTGCTGCTCTCTGTGCCTCTGTAGCTTTTCTCTGGCAAACTGCAAGGAATGTTTTTTCAATCTAAAGCGAGAATGCACCAGCCTACTCCTGGCTACATGTGTGCATTTTGTTAATGCTTGCAAACATCAGCTATGAAACAGGCTTAGAAAAATAACAAAAAATGACATTACATTCAGATATAAAATTCAGATATAAAAATAAAATACCATTTCCCTTTGTAATCTTTCAGATTTGTGTCCTTGAACATGTTTTTGAAGATGAAAAAGCCTTGGAATTTCAGGCAAATAACAGTCTCACAGTTATTTGACTCACGGTGAGCATAGGGATAGAATAGAATAGAATAGAATAGAATAGAATAGAATAGAATAGTTCTGCATGACAAGCTATGACCCAGGTCTGAGTGTTCCATTCAGGAGAGCAGCTCTCTGCAGTGTAAGTCCCAGGCCCATCCAGGAGACAGGGCAGAGATACCTACAGCATCACTCAGGCTGAGCTGGAACATGCTCCTGGAGCCCTGGGCAGGAGTGGGAGGTGGAGAGGGGCAGGCAGCCTATAAGCACAGCCAGGAGCCTGGCAGAAGATCTGCACTGCTCATGTGCTCTCCTGTAGACATTGTGTGCTCTCGCTTTGGAGACAGAGTTTTGGGCCAGATGAACCTCAGCTCTGATGAAGCACTGTTGTTCTCTGAGTCTTGTGTTTTAGCGGGTTTTTCCAAGGGGAACGGAAAGGTATTTCTATAGCTGAGTACAAGGAGAAAAAAAAATCCACAGGGAGAGGAACACGTATTGCTCACATCAAATGGTTTGCAACCATTTAGTTCTGAAGCACCTCTTGCTCCAGACTGAGGGATTGATCTTAAAGCCTAGATCTTTGGTCTTCTAGTGTCAGAGATGAGGGAGTTTGCCATCCTGTGGAAGCCCAGCTAAACTGGATAAACACAGAAGACTTTCAAAAAACACAGTTTCTGCATGCTTTCTGCAAATGTGTTCAGGTGATCAAATGCTCTCGAGGTTATCCACAGCTTTCAACCCCATCAGAAGGTACATGTCTCCTTCCTACAAAGTGTCAGAGCCAATGCCCAGGCTGGGACACAACTGCCCATTCCATCCCTCCTTCTAGTGCAGGGCTGAGAAGAAATGTCATCAGAGATATCCATCCTGAGCACCTAGTGGTAAGGAAAGGAGGAGGAAGCAACAAGAGCCAAATGAAATCAAATCAAATTGGATCAAATCGAATTGAAAAGAGCTGAGTTGGAAGGGATGATCATTGAGTCCAACTGCCTGACTACTTCAGGGCTGACCAAAATCAAAAGCATGGTATTAAGGGCATTGTCCACATGTCTCTTAAACACTGACAGGCTTTGGGGATTGACCACCTCTCTCAGGTGCCTGTTCCAGGGTTTGATCATTCACTGGTTAAAGAAATGCTTCCTCATGTCAAGTCTGAACCTCTTATAAGGGGCACAGCTTTGAGCCATTCCCATGT
This sequence comes from Eulacestoma nigropectus, assembly GCA_013397775.1. NCBI lineage: Eukaryota > Metazoa > Chordata > Aves > Passeriformes > Eulacestoma > Eulacestoma nigropectus. The sequence goes on along the minus strand of VZTE01001278.1, from coordinate 1,073,421 downwards.
GACCTGGCACTGGGTCCCAGGGAAAAAAGGGACCTTTTCCCCTTCCTCCCCTCAAAAAGCTGTAGAGACCAGTGAAGTTGCCCCTCAGCCACCTTCTCTCCAAAAAAGAAAACCCCAGTGTCCTGAGCTGCTCCTCACAAGATACCCTGCCAGCCTCTTCCACAGCTTTGGTGCCTCCCTCTGGATGCATACAGGGACCTTCACATCCTTTTGAAATTGTGTGGCCCAGAAGCACGCACAACATTCAGGGTGAGGCCACACCAACACCAAATACAGCAGGATAATCCCCTCTTTGAAGTGGCTGGTGAAACTGTGATGCATTCCAGGACACGCTTTGCCCTCTGGGCTGCCCAGGCACACACAGCTGACTCTTGTTGAGCCTCCTGCCAGCCCCAGACCCCTTCTGCAGGGCTGCTCTCCAGCCACTCCTCACCCAATTTAGACTTGTGCCTGCCATTACTCCTTCCTAGGTGCAGAATCTGGCATTTATTCTTGTTCAATTTCATGCCATTGATGTTTGCCCAAATGTTCCAAGCTACCCAGATCCCTCTGCAAGCCATCATGTCCCTCAGGAGAGTCAGCAGCACCTCCCAGTTTGGAATCATCAGCAAACTTGCTCATGGTGCATTCAACTCCTGCATCCAGATCACTGAGAAATGTACTGAACAGAGCTGGCCCTAGAATGGAGCCCTCAGGAACACCACTGGTGACCAGTCACCAGCCAGATGTGGCCCTGTTCACCACAACCCTTGAGCTCTGCCCTTCAGCCAGATCTTCACCCAGCACACCATGAACCCACTCATCCCACAGTAGGAAAATTTGTCCCAAAGGATGCTGTGAGGTACAGTACCAAAAGCCTTACAAAACCCCAGATAAACTATATCCACTGCGTTCCCTTCATCTGCTAGGCAGGTGACCTTATTATAGGATACTAAATTATTTGAACTGGACTTCTTTTTTACGAATCTGCATTGACTATGACTGATGATTGATGATTGCAGTGTTCTTAAAGTGTAGTGATAGGACAAGTCCTAAGTTTTAAATGAAAAGAGAGTAGATATAGATTAGATATGAGGAAGAAATTGTTCCATCAGGGTGGTGAGGCACTGGAACAGGTTGGCCAGAGAAGCTTGCCCATGATGCCCCATCCCTGGAAGTGTTCAAGGTCAGGTTGGATGGGGCTCTGAGCAACCTGGTCCAGTTAAAGGTGTCTCTGCCCATGGCAGGGAGCTTGGATCCAGATGATCTTTAAGGTCTCTTCCAACCATTCTGTGATTCTGCTATATTGTAGAGCAACCTCACCTGTGTTCACCTCCCCATTAACTACTGGAATTAAATTTTCTGCATTTCTGGTAGAATTCCCTATTACTACCTTGTTCATTATAATTTTTTTGAAGCTTGCAGCCTTCTGACTTCATACACTTATGCTATTATTTTTTATGTGCTTTGGGTCAGAAAGCTTTATTCTCACTTTTTATATGACTCTCTATTAATTTTCAAATCTCAGTTTCTGGGGCATTCTTCCCTGCTGCTCTTTCTCTGCTTTTCCAGTTGTTAATACATTTTTTAAGTCACAGTTGCCTGATTTTACCCAATGGATGAGCAGTTCTCCATTTTTTTCTGATTGCAGTTCCCCTTGCATAACTATAAATTTATTTTCTTTTAGGGTTATAACTTTATTGGCCATAATTTCAATCAGTTTCATCTTCTTGTAGAAAGTTTTCCTCCATTAGACTGGTCCTCTAGAGAAGACCCTGTCCTGGTCTTTGTTTGATGAAGCTGAACACCACTGTCATTATTTTGCTTCCCTCTTCCTTCCTGATATCAGAATAACAGACACCATCACTTTGTGGTAATTTTTATACAGGTCACTAAAAAAAAAAAAAACCAAAATAATTAAAAGAAATGTTGCAATAAAGAAACCATAATTTTATTGGAAATAGTCAACACAACTGCAATAAGTTTTAACTCAGTGCTGCAATAGGTATACTTCGTCATTACAAAACTGCTCTCCGATTGGAAGTCCATCAACTACAGCAGCTTGAAAGCTGCTTAACAGAATGTCACTAAGGGCAGTTTTTCTTACATACTTTGTACTAGCAAACCTCCTCACATGGCAAATCTATTAGTTTGAATGAGGAAGTGGTAAACATGTACAAAATCAATCTTTCAGTAGCTATGGCAGTCTTTTTTTTTTTTGTTATTGGCAGCCTCCATTTTGAAGGGAGTGGCTTTTTCACTTCATTTCAGTTTACCAGTAGACTGACTTAAAGTTTTGTCATCATCCACCTCCAACTCATTCACCTCTTCCTGTAATTCATCCTGCAGCTCATAGTCTGAGGCTGATTCAGTGTTATCATCCCAGTAATCAGCTTCATATCTGTCCAGTAAGTGTTCCTGTGGCGTAACATCGTCATCGTCAGGACGATTCCTTGTTTTTCTCTTTTTTATTTTCTTTTGAATCTTAGAAAGCTGCTGCTCCTGCTTCTCTGTCCAGGGAATGCTTTCTATATGTCTTGACACTTTCATTTTTTTATAGTCCATTATCTGTTTATTCAGCAGTTCATGATCAATACCAAACAGATTAGGCCGCATGGGTGAATCTGAAGATTGAGTTGTTGAAGGGAAGAGTTTACTGTGGGAAAGAAAACAAGTATTGGATTGGGGTTTTTTCCTGCATGTATTTCGAGGAATAATGCTATTTTTGACAACTTGAGTAACACAGAATTAAACTGGACTTTTCAGTTCGATTTTATTAATGCCCTTTCTTCCCTATGTTACAAAGGAAGACATACCACTGTATGATGTGTCCAAGGACAGTCTGTGTCAACAGATTTAATGGGAGAAAGCCAATAAAGGAACAACATGCCAGATGAAACTGCTTGTCTCTGGGAAAAATGTACACAGGTGAGCATAGGCCCTGAGAGCCCCAAGGAACTCAAGACTTCTCCCAGCTCTTCCAAGAAGAGAGAAGCAGCAGCCTGTGCCCAAAACTCATCAGAGCAATGTGACACCTTATGCTGGACTTGACTACTTCCCCAAGATACAGAGGAAGACATTAGGTGCCCTTTGAGAAATCTGTCATAGCAATGACTTCCCACAGGAAGCTAATTCTGATTCGCACCTGATGAACCATCCTGTGAGATGCTGAGGCACAGAAGGCATTTCTACCAACAGACTGCAGCATACAAATGCAAAGGCTGTTGGCTTTGAAAGCGTCCAGTCCACAGAACCACCATTCCAATAGGTTGTTGAGCCGTCTCCCTCAGCAGCCAAAAATCCCTCACAGAAGACTGTTAAATTAACTTAAGGGGATTTATCAGTCAACTGACAATCCATGTATAACAAACCAAACATGTATCAGAAAGAGGTGGACAAGTAGAGCAGTACAGGTAAATGTGGTTTTCATCCTCATGAGACAGTTACCAGAAAGAAACAAGTATTACTGGTGCAGAGCATTTTTAAAATTTTGATTATCATAAACACATCAAGTCTTGAAATCTTAGAAATTCTACATATATTTCCCTCATAAAAATTAAGATATTAATACCAGAACAAGTATCAGGTCTGCGAGTAACAATGTACACATGTAATTAAAATATACTTTCTCTTAGGTCAAATAATACCAAATTTAAGTTGGCCAACAGAGATGAAAACAGACACTTCTACAATTCTGAATCAAAAAGACCCACCTTAAATCATTTTGAGATGTTTCTTCTTCTTCTGGAGGTCCAAAATCAGCAATTGCCAGTAAGTCCTCAACCTGTAAACACATGAAGGCAACACATATTAATGATCCTGTTTAAATCTACTTTGTTCACAAACAGACAAGTATCTAACAGCAAATATGTTCTTTTCTTTGTTTGGAATATTTAGCTAAACCGCTTCAAAACAGCCTTTTCCTTCCTTTACATGGAACTGCTTATACTTCTTGCCTGGGATGTTTTTGTCCAACAATGTAATGGATCCAGAAATTCCTATGAAGTTTTTTCCCTTATGTGCAGTATGAACCCTTGACTAAGGATGGTCTGACATATATAATTTTTGGTTTATTTGTTCTTACTTCAAATACTTGCAAATCCTTTTTCGTAACATCCTTACATGATTTTTTTCACCTCTTCTCCCTTTCTGCAAGTTTGTATTTCTCTTATATGTAACTATGGAATTCCAAAATCCCTTTTAACATGGCATCTAACCAGTAAATGCTACAAATCTATTATATGCAGTGCTTACAGACTATACATAATTGTGAAAATTTTCTCTCATTTGAAATTTTATTTCAGCTTTTCTTTACATTAATTTGTTTCTAATTTATTGTATTATTCCAGGAGTTTAATTGGATGTTTTTTCCCTTACTTACAATACTTAAAAACCAAGTTCAGCAAGTTATTCGGATCTGTGATTGACATAAATTTGATGAATCATGAAGTGGGAGAAAATGATCCATCTATCTGCTTCCCAGTGTCATTCCCTGACAGAAGCGATATAAAGAGGGTTTTTACTTGTCTTCTGTGAAACTCAGAATTTTTTCTGATGACAGAGAGTTCAAGCAGTTCATTCATTCTGAATCTGAAATTCTTTTTATCCCTTCCAGTTCTGCTCATGCACACTGCAGGAGCCCATAAGTCTCTAACAGTAATTGTCTGTAACACTAACACTATTATAAATAATAAGGCACTTCAGGGCACAGAAACATGAACATGTTCTTTTCAACTTCTGTTCACATCAACAGCTTGAGGAGACATTTCTCATTAAATTCTACTCATTGGTGTCATCTTTCTCTTCTGGAAATCTCACTGTTTTAGAGATCTCGCTTCACAGTTCCAATGACAGCAAATTCCTAGGAAACATCATTATTCTAGTAATATCTCAACTAGTTAAAACTATCAACACCTTGACAGGAAACATGAAATAGTAAAGACAATTTTAAAAGTGAAGGAAAAAAATGTAGTGTGAATAAGCCTACATCCCCTATGCAAGATTTGCACTTCCCTAGAAACATTTTAACAATTCACAGATGGAAAAAGATATGGGGAAAAAAATAAAAATAATAACATCACTGGTTATTCAACTGAATCTTAAAAACACATAACATTTAAAATGTGGAAAACAGCTCCCCCAACCTCATTTCTATAATCATATACACCAGGCAACCATATATTATTCCTTAAAATGGTAATTCAATTTTTTCAAATTTCTTCACTGGCCTAATGATACAGCCTACTATTCTTCTACATATTATATAGGCATCAATCTTACTCAAGATGGTTTGTTAAAATGCTTTGCAACTATAGAGAAAGACTAATTTTTAATGTAAATTGGTAGAGCAACTAAATGATCAGCTCTCTCCTAAGTCACAAATGTACATTGAGTCAAAGATTAGAATTACCTCTTTTACAGCTGCAGCTTCTTTGTCTTTTATAAATACTACTGGGGGTACATTTCCTACAATCTGCTGACTCTTCAGAAGATACCTGGCAAAAATACAGCATTCACCAGCATGAGTATCAGTACAGCATCTCCAGGACAAGTAAAAGGTGTTAAACTAAATCCAGCAGTCCTCTGCATTGAAAGATATGGCTTACAAAACTTTCAGTCTGATGGGGAGCTATTCAGGTTAGTGCTAAGCAATACATCACTGCAGAACCCCAACCTCGAATGCATAGCATAGAAAAACTACGGGCTGCAGGTCCAGCTGAGTATTGATGACATTAGGTTTGTCTCTATCTATATGCATAGGCTGGCACAGGTCTTTCCCCACTTCAGTTGGTATCCTTATCCCCACTGTAGGGATAAGAGCAGTGGGGAATAGAGCCCTCAGAGCAGGGCAGGACAACTTATCCTACATGCTAGCTGCAGGAAGGACTAACAGGGCTCCCCTTGTCTTCTTCCCAGCCAGCAACTTTCCTTCTTAAAGAGTGGAAACTGTGGAGTAGAAGAGAGCATTATGCTGGAGCAGGAATTACACAGCTTAGGGGGAAACAGGGGGAAAGGAAATGGCTTTACAAGTATGCTTCTACGCCACCTTCCACATGGGTGAAGTCCTGAACTTCCAACAGACTGGCTGGATAGCAGAGGGAAAGCCAAGGAAAGGGGGGAAGAGAAAAAAATCTCAATGATACCCTGAAAATCACTGGACTCTGTGTTGGAAAGATGGGCAAAAGCATCACAACACATGGTAGCATTCCGAATTTTGTGGGTTTTTTTCAGTATCAGTATTGTGAAGAATTTCTGTAATAACAGTCATCCCTTCTGGAGGCCCAAATCATCCCTAGCAATCAGAATTGCCCAGTGAATCTATAAGGAGATCCTTGTAGTTGCCAGTCCTTTGTGCAGCATCCCATTCTGGACTACTGTCCCACACAGCCTGTCCAGCCACCAGCACCAGGACACAGAAGTGAAACCTCACCCACACTCCTCTTGCTTTCTGCTCAGCCGACTCCAGCCCTGGGAAAGCACAGAAGCCAAATAAGCCAGGTGAGCTCCAGAAAAAGATTACACAGCTGGTCTGACACAGCCCCCCTTCCCTGTGAGGCTCATCACAGGAAACGCTCTACTCCAAGTATGCAAAAACCTAAAGCATCCCAGTAGGTCAGGTCTAGATTGTCAGAAATATTTAAGAAATAGTACTTAAGAAGTGGCTCTGGATTCAGGAAGTGGCCTGTCTAGCCCACAGCAGTACCGTATACGTGGAGCGCTCTTTCGCAGCACACTTTCAACATAACTTTCCTTCTCCACAGTGGAAGCAGGGTTCCAGTACACACGGCATGCTGAAAAGTTGGATGACAGGGACACCTATAAAAAAGGCAAATCTGTCTTTAAATTATATATATACACACACACTTCATACACAACGAAGTCTCTGATTGATTGCAGAAAGCCTACTAGAGAATTTCTTTTGATAACAGAAGAAATTATATCAGACCAGAATCAGTTCATGAGTAAATCAGGACTGACCTACGCCCAGCCATGTCCCAGTGCAGCACAAACTAGAACATCTGTATTGTATTGAGAAGAAGGCTGTTTCTTTCCTTCTCTCATGTTGCAAGTTGCTTCATTTACAGCAATGCCTCCTGAAAGGCATTCTTTCAAAAAAATACTGTGTCTTGCCCACACTAGCCAGCATTTTCACATGCAGACCATGTGATCTGAGACAAGCAATCCTCAAAGCCCTAGACAGACAGAAATACCCTGTGAAAGATATTGCACATATAGAGCCAAAACTCATCTTGCCCATGTAATTTTGAACACTTCTCTGATGAATTAATTCAGCTGGCAAAATCACCTATTTCAGTCATGAATGACAAACCTTTTGTCACAGATGCAGCTATGAGGTACCACTTTTTTTCCATGCTTCTAATATCAAAGCTGAGTCCACCAAGCTTTTAAGCCAAACACTGGTATAATTTAATCTTTATAGAACAGCAAATGTAGAAGATAAAAACTATAGACAACAAACAAGAATGTGGAGACTGACTTAGTTCCTGTATCAGAGCTCTAACATCCCTTTCAAATCCAAAAATTATGACACCACTAACTACAATTACATACAAATCTCAGTTATTTCTCGGATCTTGCTTGACAATGACATTTTCTTAGACTTGCCCTTTTTTTTAAACTAATCTTATGCATCACTTAGGTCTTCTGCCTGTAATGTTGCTGGTGAGTGACCCAAGCAGGTGACAACTCTCACACAGCTAGAAGAAGAAAAGACTCTTGGAAAGATACATTTATGTTGGTAAAACCAAGCTCCTCCTTCTGAAAGGGCAAGGCAAAGAGTTTATGCCTGAGTAACAGAAAAAAAAGTCATACCAGGAGAATCACCATTTAAATGGCCTAAGTTGCATTTGCATTAGAGTGGCGAAGGTCTCCTAAGCCAGGTACTACAGTGGCGAAACTCTCCTAGTATGTATGTATTCCAGAGCCTGATCTTGCTGCACTCTGTATCAGAAGCAATGCAGTAAAACTCCTCTTGCACACATCACAACACGCAGGGGAGCTACTTTGGCATGTCCATGCCAACCTCACAACGTAATCAGAGTGGCTCAGCACAAGCTGTAGCTTTGGCACTCGCCTTGCAGATTTCCAGCTTGAGATCATAAAATTCTTGACTGACTTCACAGGTAGTCACCATCTCTAACACAGCTTTATGAATAAGACCATTCAAGACTCTGCAGCGCATGTTATCTTCTTTCCTCGTTTTTGTCGGGTCATTTTTCATTAAAAAGTCCAACTTGGTTGGTTTATACAACTATAAAAAAAAACAAACAACACATTAAACAGTAGTTACACACTTTTATTAGGCAACTATATACAGTCTCATGCACTTTACTAAGTATGCTCTTATTTCATTATTGCAGCTGTGATGGCTTTATATAGGTCCTATGTATCAAGTGTTTCAATAAAGAATACTTCTGTTCACAAAATCTTTGACATTCGTGTACTACAGTCGAAGTTTCTAAAGTTCCTTTTGTATTTAGTAGTAAGTTATGAAGCTCCATAGATCTGTTTTCTCAAATACAGCATGTATTGACTGAAAAGCTTTGCTTGTTTGAAAAAACAAACATTTAAAAAAATTGTCATTAAACTAAGCTCATAGAAGTTTTAATCTGGATCAGTACTCAGGAGTGTGCAAGAGAGCGTTGATGCTGGCAAAGATGAAAGATCAGTATGGAAGAGAAAACAGCCATGGGGAGCCAAATGGCAATCCTGTCACAGTCAAACTGGAGCCCTACTGTTTGTTCACAAAGTCCTGCTATTCTCCATCAGGAAATGCTTCAAAGTTAGAATCAATGGCAGAAACACAAGTCTGTTCCTCCTGGCACAAATAAACATATCGCCTTAAGAGCTTGCACTTACCGTTTGTGATCCCAGGGCAGGGCTGTCATACCAGAACTTCTTTCTTTGTGGGAAAAGGAAAGGAAATCAGCCTTATCTTTCAGCAGCTCAGAGAAACGAGGATTCCCTGCATAATTAATATTCCACCTGCCTGAAAGCATACCACAACATCCAAGTTTTCACTCAAGTAGCTCTCCCCACAGCTGGGGTGTGGGGAACAGTGCTTTCCATCCACAGCTGAAGCTGCACATAGACGGCAAGGGGGTGGAAAAGAACGTCTCTGAGATTTCTTTAGATTCATAGACTCATTAAGGTTGGAAAATATGGCTAAGATCATCATGTCCCACTGTTAACCCAGCACTAAACCATGTCTCTAAGCACCACTTCTACATGTTTTCTGAACACTTCCAGGGACACTGATTACAGCACTTCCCTGGGGATCCTGTTCCATTGCTTGACCATTCTTCCCTTTTAGTGAAGCAACTTCTCCCAATATCCAATCTAAATCTCCCTTAGTGCAACTTGAGGCCATTTCCTCTCATCCTGTCACTTGTTACCTGGGAGACGAGACCAACCTCCACCTGGCTATAACCTCCTTTCAGGCTGTTGTAGGGAGTGGTAAGGTCCCCCTGAGCCTCCTTTTCTCCAGACTAAACACCCCCAGCTCCCTCAGCTGCTCCTCACAGACTTGTGCTCCAGACCCTTCACCAGGTTTGTTGCCCTTCTCTGGACACGCTCCTGCACCTCAATGTCCTTCCTGTACTGAGGGGCCCAGAACTGGACACAGCACTCGAGGTGTGGCCTCACCAGTGCCAAGCACAGAGGGCGATCACTGCCCTGGTCCTGGGCACAGTACTGCTGATACAGGCCAGGGCCATTGGCCTTCCTGGCCACCTGGGCCGCTGCCGACCAGCTGAGATCGGCGGCTCGGGGTCGGTGTCTCTCTCTCCTCCGCGCTACCGGGGCCGCGGGAGCGGCCGAGCCCCACAGCTCCCCTTACCCCAGCGCCCACAACCCACCCCGGGAGGGCCCCGCTCCCGCCGGCCCCGCACCTACTTATTCTTGCGGAGCATTTTCCGCAGCATGTTCCTGGGGCCGCCCAGGGCGGCGGAGCTGCGCAAGGCCCGGCACCACCGCGGCACCGCGGCCCCCCGGGCGCCCCACATTGCTGCCCTGGCGCACGGCACGGCACGGCACGGCACGGCACGGCACGGCGAGCTCCCGCCTCAGCTCCGGCTGTGGCTCCGGCTGTGGCTCAGGCTCCGGCTGCGGCTCCCCCTGTCGGCACGGAGGCCCGGGCCGGCGGCTGGGGATGTGCCGGCCGCTCCCCGAGAGAGGGAAGAAGGAGAGAGGGAAGGAGGGAGAGAGGTCGAGCCGCCCTCAGGCTGGGCAGAGCTCGCACTCACGCAGAGCCCGTGCACAGGCTCCGCGCTTCGACCGGGGAGGGAACGCGTACCCAAGGGTCGGGATTGCCGCCGGAGCGGCGGGAAGAGCCGTTCCGACACGCCGGCTGCGCTTGTGGGTGTGCCAGGCGGTTCCTCTAAGACACGATTTTACGTGTCCTTCAATTCGCTGCTGCATCGGTGGACAATTGTAAGGGGATGCGAGGAAAGTAAGTGACACTGAGACAAGACTCTGGGCTCTGGAGTTTTGCACTGAAGATCAAGACGAAACACTGCAGTTTTCCGCACAGAATCGCTGTTGGGTATTTAAACGTACTTTATATATTTTTTCTGTATAATGCTGTGGGATAATTACATGAAAAGTGATCAAATTACTGTTTCTGCACTGATGGCATTAGTCCTTAGTGCAAGGTGCTTTAGAGCAGCACCTCACGAGGGATTGGAAGACCCGCCAGGCCCGCCTCTATGCTTTCTGCCATTTCCTCCATCATAACCCAGCGTGTCTTCTTGGTGGCACTTCCAATGTGAGGAGTTATTATAACATTTTTCAGCTTTAACAAAGGGTGATCCCTGGGAGAGGAAAAGACATGCTCAGCTAGTCACTCACAGCATATTCATGTTATTTCATCACCTGCAGGCAGCCAGGGAAATATGTAAAACAATAATTAAAAATGAAACAAAACCTAATTGCATGACCCAAGCATATTCACAGGAGTTCAAAGTGCTGCCTAGCTTGATGGGGCTTTATGTAACAAATCCTCCAAAGGAATGAGTGTGAATTTTATTTGGCTGGGACAGAAGGATCAGGGACATGGTTTCAGCAGGACTAGTGCACATACCTCATGTACTGCTACTAACAAAATTATGCAACTTCTCACATGCTCACAAAATTTTACTCAGTTTGAATATCATACATACACCCTTTTATATTTAACTTAAATACATGTCCTACCTTGGCAAAGGTTCAGGATATGTCACATCCAGAGCAGCTGCCTTAATAACTTTGTTTTGAAGGGCTTCCACCAAAGCATCCTGATCCACTACCAGACCTGGGTTACAGTAAGAAGGATATGTTTATTTTCATGTTCCCTACTGTCCTCTCAGCATTCTTTTGGGCACAGTGGTCAGGCAAACAGCAGGGCAGGCCATGGTTGCAGTGCAGAAGCAGCAGCAGAGCGTGGTGGAGTGGGAGGAGGACGCTTGGGTATGTGCATCAGGGAATTAGCAGCATGAAACAGAGCACCAAGCTTCAGAGTAGGCTGTGCCACCCTAATGTATGTTAGCAACAACACTGCATTAAACAAATAAAAGGCTTAAGTAGGAGATATATAAATACACATTGGCTTCTAACACTCCAAGCTCACTAACATTTCAGAGACCTACTTTCTCATTATTATTGGAACACTTAAATCTTTTACTGAGATATGACCATGGGCATCTAAATAAACTAGTAATCAGAAAATTTACGGAAAATTTCAGAGGGATAGACTTTCTATTAGAGGTTTTCCCAGGACTTGTCATGCCAGCAAACCTTAATGCTCTTTTGTTTGTTCTTCACCTTACCTCTGCTGATATTAATAAGAGTAGCGGTGGGTTTCATCAGCTCCAGCTCCCTCTTCCCAATCAGTTTGCGTGTGTGTGGAGTTAGGTTGACAGCCAGCAACACAAAATCTGACTGCTGGAGCAAATCATCTATCTTCTTACAGTAAAGAGCTCCAACGGCATTTTCTTCTTCCTTTTTTCTGAGGGGAAAATACCAAAATTAAACTGCAGTAGCAAGAAACAAGGGAAATATCAAATCACCAGTAGAGAAAATGTTTCTTTATTGTTATCTTCTCTGCATAGTGCGAAGCAGTTAGCTGGTTGTACCTGAAACTCAGTAAAGACAAATGTCAAGCTATTTCCCACAATACCAAGTGAACTGTACACAGATGTGCAGTACTACACGTGTGGGGATGGAAAGTAAGAAATGGGTATCACGTAAATGCACTGAATAAATGATAAACCAAATGCATTTGTGTCACAATTTCTGCTTATAGTGGGGATTCTTTTGCTACCCAAAAGCAAGGCTGATGTCTTGTGAAAATTAAGTAATTTAAGTAAGTCATGTAAAAATTACTGAGGAAACACACAAGACAGGGCAGGGGTTAAATCTTCTCAAATCTATGTCAGTAACAGCCTGATGGCTCTGTGCATCAGTGCTGATTCACTGAAACGACATGCTGCAGGACCTGCTGGTGCACTTGATCTGTATCAGGACAAGGTTGGCTGGTTCTCATCAAATTCCCACTAAAGAAAAGAATGGAATAGGCCTGATGGGAGCACAGGGGCACAGAGCACATACACCTCACCTAGAAGACAGCAAACAGGCTGGCAAAGTCCAGCCCTTTATTGTCACGTGGCTTTGGAAGGGTGAGATGTCTCTGCCTGAGTCCCTGCCTCACCTAAGTCACAGGAGTTAAGTCCTCCCAGTTTTCTCCTTTCCTCAGTCCATTGCAATGTCACCACCATGGCAGGAAGAAGTTGGGAGCCCCAACTAATGGGGAGAACAGTGAGCTGTATCTCTCCCATTCCTTCCTGACTTTCTTTCTGTATAAATTGGGAAATTAATGACCATCTTGAAACAAGTGTATGTACTTTGCCACTTAAAATAAAGAGCACCGTAAAAAGTGAAAGCACAGTGAAAGTACAAATAACACATAAAAGCAGTGACAAAATAGAGTTGCCATGGAGCTGCAACCAGCTTTACCTCTGATTTCTGTTGTGGTACAAAATCTTCATTTCAAAGGCTTTGGCTCTTTCAGCCACTTTGTACCCAATGGTGCCCATTCCCACGATCCCCAGGGTTGCTCCAGAAACCTCAGCCCCCAACCAGGCAGCAGGGAAATACTCTGTGTCAGGGGAGACTGCCATCTCATGGCCTTGGAAGAGGAAAAGAAGAATTATGTCATGTAAGAGATGTTCCAGTATCTGGTTACTTTTTTTCCCTCTACTTTTTATCGATGGACAAGGCAGAAGCACAGGAGCTGTGCTTATAGTGCAGCAGAGTGAATATATTCTCGTCGTGTTTCTGGACAAGAAGTGAATAATGCTGCACTGTACACAGAACTGCTGACACTGATTTCTTGCTCAGCAGAGAAACATACCCAGCTTCTCTTTGGCAGGCAAGGAGGCAAGGAAGGTAAGGCCAAAGCAGCAGTAAGGCCATCTGGTTCCCAGCTACCTAGCAGATATACCAAGATTGGCAGGGGAAAGAAACACAGAGCATGGTGGGCAGATTTCTGGTCAGCTTGTTCATAGTGACTCAGATACATGGCAACTTGGCAAAGACAGGCTTCAAGCCTCCTTGAAAATACATTCTTTTAGTCCCCTTTTATTATAACTTGAAAAGCAAGACTGCAATGAACAAGTACAATGAATAAGTGGCTGTGGGCTGAGGGAGAAGAGGCCTGAATTTAGGGCTGTCCAAAGAAGAAAAAGCTCTAACTTGCCAATATGCTGGTTTGGAAATGGAATGCAAGTTATTGTCAACGAGACAGATTTGTCTTAACTTCTTCCTTTTCCCCTATTTCCATATTTCTAATTTTAAGCTTACTTTTGCATCAGCACATGTTTTCTGCATGTTTTGAAGTCACCTTTTCTATGAAAAGACTAAGATCATTTCAGTTATTACCTTCCACAAGTCTCCTGGAAGATGCCAGCATCAAAGCCATCCCCAAGTCTGCAGTGTCAGTGGAAACAATAAATGGAGTATTGGCCACCTTCACACCATAGCTGGAGAGGAGTTTCAGGTCCAGGTGATCTATTCCCACTCCAGAACTTGCAACTACTTTCAAGTTAGGCAAGCTCTTGAGAAGCTCTTCATTAATAGCTGGTTTGTGATACCACATATAGATAGCTCTGATCTTTTTGCTGAGAAATGTCTTGTTTTCAAGATATTCTTTCATGGTGATGAGATGAAAACGTTTCTTCAGAAATCCAACATGGTCTTCATATACTCCATACCTCTCTCCTATACAGTCAACTAGCACATAAGGCAGTTCCTGACCCTCCATGCCCTACAAAAGCAAAGTGAACCAAAAGGACATGGTCTGAAGTGATCCATTATACCTTTTTTCCTAAAAAACAGGAATTGATTGGCTCAATTACATGCTGTTTTCCCACTTGATGAAAGAGCTGGCTAAAGATAACCACTCCCACATGCAGAACTTTTTTGGGTTCTCCCAGTGTTATTCAGAAGGATGTTCAATTTCTATATAATCTTGTTAATAAGAAATGAAAACATCATTTCTGGCATACCTAAACAAATGAGTGACCAGATGTTACTCCTGTTCAATGTTCAATATTCAACATTTAAAGCCAAAGTCTTGATAATTGAAGAATGTGGCCGTATAAGTGGAAGGGTATCTTTTAGCACCGCATGTTCTGCCACTTCTACAACTATATTAAGCAATTATCATTGATGAGATTATCTCAGTAAAAATCTCATTTAGTGTAACAGAGCTAAAATTTGTCAACGATGAACTTTGAAGTTACCCATAAACATAAATTTACCCTTTCTTCGGTCTCCTTCAGTGCTTTGCCAACTCTTCACTCTGCTGACTCTGCAAAGAGCCAAGGCTGTGATCTCAGGTTAAAGCCGAGAGCCCCGCACGCCGCCCCTCAGCCCGAGGCAATGCTCCCGCCCCGCTCCCGCACCGCCGGCCCGGCTCTCCATTCTCTCCCCCGACCGCCCCCGGAGCGCGGTGTCCCGGGGAGTCCTCCCGCCCCAGGGCGGGCTGAGGCCTGGCTGGAGGCGTTTGCCGCTGTCCCGGCGGGCCTACGCCTGGGACTAAAGATAGGAGGGAGCTGGAGCGGCGGCCGCAGAGCTCTGTCCGGCCCTGAAGGGCGGCTGGGAAGGGGCGAGATCGCTCCCGCTCCCAGCCCGGGCGGGGCGCGCAGGACCGCGGGAGCCCCCGTGTCCCGCACGCCCGGTGCTACCCACGGTGCCACCCCCCGTGGGGCTCGGGGGCCTCGAGGCCGGGGCCCTGTCCCCGCCGGGCAGAGGCGGTCCCGGCGCCCCGCGGGGGTCCCGCGGTGCCGCTCGCACTCACCCCGCCGGCCGCGCTCGCCGCTCCGCTCGCACCGCGGGGCGGAGCGG
>VZTE01001278.1:1040337-1058006 GCA_013397775.1 Eulacestoma nigropectus | reverse complement strand
CGGGACCGGCCGCCGAGGCGGGCACTGCCCGGCCGCCCGCACCCCGCCCGGGCCGGCCGCGGGGCCAGAGGGGAGGAGAGGTGGTGCCAGGGCACGGGACGCGCACCCCAATCCCTCGGGGAGCTGAGAGAGAGCAACGGGAGCTCACGAATGATTGTGTGGTTTTGTGGAAGTGTTTCTGTGCTGTTCGTGATTTCAGTATAATCGGGATTTCGCATCAACGTCCTGCATGCTGTTTTTTCCGTACAGTCTTTGAAGACTAGATGTGGTCTGGTCTTTCTGCTGGTCATTACACTATGTGCACGAGTTAACATAGGGTGAAGAGTTGTCTCTGACCAACAGACACCAGTGACAGCTCTTGCTGCACACATGAAGGTCTTTTCCAACCTGTATGATTCTACTAATGCCCTCAAAAACTCTCATTGAGAGCTAAGCAACGGGGTCAGGCTCAGGTGCTTGGACACTTGAGATATTATCCCAGCTACAGGGAGTCCTGTGCCAATTTCAGCTGAGAAATGTGTGAGATTTCTTCTGACAAGGTTACTTGGTCTGTATCATAGAATCACAGAATGGTTTCGGTTGGAATGTAACTTAAAGGCCATCTATTTCCAACCCCCCTGACATGGGCAGGGACACCTTTCACTAGACCAGGTTGCTCAGAGCCCCGTTGAACCTGGCCTCGAACACTGGTAGGGATGGGGCATCCACAACTTCCCTGGTGAACCTGTTCAGTGCTTCATCATCCTCAAAGAGGAAAATTTCTTCCTAATATTGTCTGTTCTACTACCTAATCTAAACATACTCTCCTTCAATTTAAGGCCATTGCCCTTGTCCTATCACTACTTGTAAAGAGGCCCTCTCCAGCTCTCTTGTCCCCCTTTAGGTACTGTAAGGTTGCTACAAGGTCTCCTCAGAGCCTTCTCTTCTCCAGGCTGAACAACTCCAACTGTCCCATTCTGTCTTAATAGGAGAGGTGCTCCAGTTCTGTGATAACTTAGTGGTCTTCTCTGGACCCACTTCAATAGGTCCACATCTTTTTTGTTCTGAGGACCCCAGAGCTGGATGCAACATTCCAGGTGGGATCCCACAAGAGCAGAGTAGAGGGGAAGAATCACCTCCCTCCATCTCCATACCTAATGATGGGGACTAGGAAGCACAGCTTCAGTTCTCAGTTCACAAAAGCTATCCTAAAGTGATTCCCCTTGCTGTGTAGGCGGTCATAATCCACTGGGGAGGATACCTGGCTTCTGAGGTGAGAGCAGCTCAGGAGCCAGGACACACCACTGCTGTGGGCATCCAGGGATCATTCTCCTTTCACACTACAGAATAACCAGCCATAGGGTGCTCTGTGTCTGTCCTGACCACTGTAGTGCTTTTCAAAAGAATGGATTACAAAATGCTGTCTTCTTGAATTGTCAAACACATTTCGATATGCTGAACATGAAGACAGTCAAGTTTAACACCAATACTCTATAAAATTACTAATAAAATGATAAAATGTAGTAACAGTTAATATCAATTACACAAAACCATAAACAGTTCTTGTTATCCTGGTGATGATTTTTAAGTATCAGTTGCTTACATGAATTTCAAGTTCAGACAGTTAAACTTTAAAGCAAAAATTAATTAACTAGCAATATGGAGTTACAGCGTGTTAACTGGATTCTTAGTTAAATTTTACTTGCATTTTCTTCCTTAAAAAAAAGCCCAGCAAGCATAAAATGATTACACTTTACCTCTTTCA
Organism: Eulacestoma nigropectus; assembly: GCA_013397775.1. Taxonomy (NCBI): domain Eukaryota; kingdom Metazoa; phylum Chordata; class Aves; order Passeriformes; genus Eulacestoma; species Eulacestoma nigropectus. Next base: position 1,056,262 of record VZTE01001278.1, on the reverse strand, counting down.
CATCAAAAGTTTCCAAAGTGCTTTGGTGATAGGATGTAATGAGTAAGCTTTTAATTTACTGCTTACCTGAGATAGAAGGACCCTTGTAAACTCCCTCTCATAGACACAAGTCATTCTCCCTATGAACTGAGGAAGGAGGCCTACCACATTTTAGTCTTGAAGGTAAAGAAAAACCTTTGGGAGGGCAACACAGTAGTTCTTCCCTTTGTATATCAAATCCACAAATTTGAATGAACAAAATGAAGGAGGAATTAGTCAGAGGAGCCAAAAAAATAACAGTAAAGGAATGTTTCTCCAAGCAAAAATCCAGGATATACGTATCAAATGTCAAGAAAGTGGGTGTGTTACATGGTTAGATGTGGAGAGAATCAGATGGTTTCAAAGCTGTTCTGTGCAACTTGAACATCCCATTTTCAAGCTATAGTTCAGGAGCTGATACATCTCTACAGAAGATATATCTGTATAGTATCACATGTGACAGAAGTTGTCAATTGTACCAATGCACTATCATATTCTAAGTAGATTTAGTTTGTAGACTACTTTATAGTGTGTTAAGCTGAATTGCATTGTGTGTACATCGTTGCTGTGTGCAAGTTTTCTCTTATAGAAAGGAATCTGATATACCAGCATTGTACAGAGCACTCTGAAATGAGTAAGGTGTGTGGGTCCATAGAGAGAAGTATTGCGTAATCTGTGGACTTCATCCCCATCATTAAATATTGCCATTGGTGTCCATGTAATCCTGCAGGGTGAGCTGATGCCTGCAGTATTAATAAGGTGCTTGGATAATTGTTGTTTCTTAGGATTAGGTTTTTGAAGTATTGCGTTACCCTAAAAGACTTTTGTATAATGTAATGTATGCATTTCCCAGGTGGGTTGTCCAGACTAGCTTAAGCATAACGCTGGATAAAGACATACATTTCCTATGTCTACATTATGTTTTATAAGGCAGTATTATACGTCAACAGGATTTGTAGGACAAAAAAAGCTGAGGCAGGAAATCTGTATTGATGAGCTTGTTTCAGGCAAGGCCGAACCAAGTGATGCATTTGTTTTCAGTGACTATGAACCATCATAAAGTGTTGTCATCACTTGCCTGTCTGGTTGCTGTAGGTAAGGCCAGCTTTCCCCGTAGACTTCTGTAGCAGCGTTTTATTCCAGATCATGTACTTTTTGCACATCAAAATATTTCAAAAAACCTGAATCAATGGAATGAACTATAGTGGATCATCTCTCCTCTCATGTGGTCACTGCATTTTTGGATCCACTTTCAGTAATCATGAGACTGAATGTATTGTGTGTGAATCAACTCATCACTCCAGTGACTGACAGGCAGCTGTGTTTTCACCTCCAAAACACCCTACTGGCAGGGAGCACTTCTGAAACTAATCAGCCTGGATTCTTGAAATATCTGCAGAGGTAGCAGTAAAACTCCAAGCAAATGCCAAACATATACAATCGTTTAAGTAGAAGTGAAGTACTGTATCCGATTTTGTTTGCTTCTTCACCTCCTGAGAAAAGTTTGCATGTGCAAAAACCTTGTGTGTTTTTTGCAGTTTTAGGATATTGATCTAAGAAAAGGTATTTTTTTTCTCTTTTCTATTTTATCGTAACCCTGTTTTTCAGCTTTGTAATATATTGCTTAGCCTTTTATTTTTAAATTATTTTTTCAAGGTTATACAGATGACAATGAAAGGTGTACTGGGCACCTGTACCTCAGAGAGCAGGGAGGTACCTGGGGCAGTCTTGGATTTCTTGACAGCCAACTTGCTGCACCTGAAAAGCTGCAATGTCTTGTCTCCTGGAGCTTCAAGAGTTGGTAACATCATCATATATTAAACTGATGGGAGGAAGTGTATTTTGGCAAGCACACATGACAACCATCTGCAAGACAAAGGCTCTGTAAAGATGGATAAGGCTCCAGGCAAAGTCCTGGCTGCACTTAATGGCAACTTTGCTATAAATTTTACTGATAAATAATCATACTATTCATAAAGTCACGCTACATAACAAAAGGCATAGCACTGCCACTTTGTGTGTTGGTTTATTTGTCCTTTGGACTTGTATTAGACAACAGAAAGTATATAAACACAACTGAGAGGATGGCAAACTGTTTCCTTCCAAGCTTTAGTGAGGTGGATGGACATTCTTGTATTTAAAAAGATCTTTAGAGCTGATGTGGAGGGGAAAGATAAGAACAAAAAGAGAGAGAAAGAGAAGAATAGAAGAGATGTGATCACACATCAGTTAGGGAGAACTTCACTGGGTAGGGAGAGACCATTCAGGGCTGCTAGTATGTTTTCAACTGCTTCCTCTGTTATCATGTAGCTGGCCTTGGCTGTTTTAATGCCGAGGTGAGGTGTTATAATGATGTTCTTTAATTTTAACAATGGATGATCTCTGGAAGAAAAGAAAAAAAAAGTTAACTACTGTTGTTCATCTAAATAAAGAAGAGACTTACTTTAGCTTTTGCACTCTATTTAAAGTTAATTTGATACAACTTTACAAGTCCCACTTAGACCCAGAGAACCTGACCACCTATACTGAAGTAATTTTGGACTGTAATAGGACATGCAAAGACTTCATAGCTGCTCTTTTCTCCAGAAACACACTTCTGCCATGAGGCAGCAGTTTGAACTATGTAAAAAGAGAGGATTAAGCCCTCCTGACACATTCACTCTACACAACAGTCTGAGCTGTAGTTATTTGCACACAGGCACAACAAGACCAAACTCCCCCCACCTTAAAATGCAGCTAGCACAGTTAACTCCAAAAGGCACCATCCTGGCACCATCTTTTTACAGAAGCTAAGCAGCCTCTGCGCCCAAGAGGTTTGCAGTACTTCAGCCCTGTGGAAAGAAGCCTGTGGGGAAGGACACCTCGGGGCTATGCAGCAGGTCTTAAGCCTCAAGCAGCTTCCACCCATTAAAATTGTCAAGCTGCACTTTCTAATAAAGCAATTTGCAACTGAAGCACTGCTGCAGCTTCATAGGGTAATTCTAAGCACTGGGTTTAATGCTTTCCCTGCCTCCTGCTGTTTCCTGGCTCCCAGGCTTCCCTTTGGTCTGTTATCAGCCCCAACATCAGGGCTGCATCCCATTCGTACTCATGTCACTTTTACTCAAACTCATGCCGGGGCAGGGGGGTTGCCTCGGCCAGCTTCCTGCCTGCTGCAGGGATGCCTCTGGCCTCAGCCGGGCTCACCCATCCTTCCCAAGAAATAAGCAGAGATGGCAACCTGGGCAGTGGTTCTGGGGAGGTGACATCCAAAGCCGCGGCCCCGATAACACCAGTCTGCAGAGCTGCCACGAGTGCCTCTTGGTCAACTACTGCCCCTGGTGTGGAATAAGAGTGTCTCTGAGTGCACCTTGCAGGTAAAGAGCAGAGAGTGAAGAGAGAAGGGAAGGGGAGAGGGAGGAATTTCTGCTATGCCTGATCATCCTTGGCATGTGCACCAGCTGTGCTGGATGCAGCACGGTGCTGCATGGAACACAGCAGGAGCTAGACCACATTGTGAGGCCAGCCAATAGATCTGGATGGTACCTCGGCTGATGTTAATGAGGGTAGCTGTGGGTTTCATCAGCTCCAGCTCTCTTTTCCCGATCAGCTTGTGTGTCTGAGGTGTCAGGCTCACCACCACCATCACAAAATCTGCCTGCTGGAGTAAGCTGTCTAGCTTTTTGCAGTAAGTGGCACCGACAGCTTGTTCCTCTTGAGCTTTCCTAGTGGGGAAAAAAGCATTTCACTCATGGAAACATTTTCTTCAATGATGTCACCAGTGTACAAACTAAAGGATCTGACTATCACACCCATATCGCAAACAGGTGGCAAACAAAGGTGAATTTACTCTCAGCTGGGTGTTTAGATCCTTCTGGAAGGCTTCAATCACTACAGCATGGGATGGATTGCATGCCTGCCTCTCAGCCACTCCAGTGAAGGGTCCCAAGGGCTTCTTATGAAGTCTGCAAATGAACTAAGGCTGAGCACTGAAGCAGATGGCAGCACACAGTCCATTCTCCAGGATCCCCTGTGCACCTCAAAGGATGCAGTCACTGCTCAAACCAGAGGAATGGTATTCACCAGAACGCACCCATGCAAGCTCTGGGCATGGCAGTGGTTCTCATCCTGTTGGCAGTCTCAGTAAGCCTGTAACTTTTTTATGAGTGAAATCAGCAAGGCAGCTCTTTGCCAGGCTCCTGGCTGCCCCAGGACTTTCACAGAATAAAGTGTTCAGCAGAAAAATTTACCAGAGTAGAGAGATTTTTAGTTTCAACTTTTCACAGTACAAAAGAATACTTGCCATTTCTCACATTCTTTGTAAATTTAGCTGCCTGAACTTTTGGAAGTAAAGAAGCAATGGTAGAGGATCATGTGTACAATTTTCTGCTTCTGATTGCAAGAGAAGGGCTTTAAGTTATCACCTCCCTAATCTAGAAATAAAGAGGTCACACTAAGGAAATAACTTCAATGTAACTTTGACCCATGTATCTCCTAACAAATGCACTTCACTGTTTTTTTTTCAGGTCTACGACCAGAGAGTAAGTGGGAAAAGAACAGACTGGAACTGCAGCCAGTTTTGCAGCATGCAGAGTGCATCTTGATTCAGCACACAAGCTGGAACTGTAAATGTACTTTAAAATAAGTAGGTTTTTAAATTTCTGTTGCACTGTGCTTTGTTCATTCATCACAGCACTCTTACATAAATATTAATTTAAAGATTGAAAAATATTAAACAGAGGGACTTAATGATGATACACATAAAAAAAACAATAAAGCTATTAGTTCCTTTTTAATCTTTTCTTTGTGGTTTGTGAAGAAATTCTGAAAGATCTTAAGGAGCACTTTTTTTAAAATGTGAGTTTGCTCGGCTGTTTTTCTGAAGAAACAGGAATGCCAAGCAGGCTAAAAATTTCTGGCCTCATTCACCCTTGTGATTTGCCTAGGGCTAGCTAAAGCAGTGACCCTCCCTCCTTCTGCAGTCTGCTTATGGAGATAATCCCTGAAAGCCACATCCTAGCATTGCAGCTTCTCCCTTCAGTCACGGAGGAGTAAAGTTCTCTCAGGGTAGGTCACAGTTTATAGCAGTAAATATTTGTTCTGCTCATTATCTGCGCCTTGCCTGATTGCAAAGAGCTCGAGTTGTACATGGGCGTCTTGCTCACTTTAAATTGAAGAGCCCCTGTGCTGAATGTGTAACAAGGTTCAGATTCCCAGATACACAAGCTAGGAGGGACTAGAAATAAAGGGTGAAATCTGGTTAAATACTTGCTAAAATTCCTACTGGCTTGAGAAGAAACAAGGTTTTCTCAAGAACAGCTCTCAATCATATTGTGCCAAGTATATGTTTCCTAGTTTCCAGCCACTGTTTCAACAATATCCCTCCTGAACTTCAAAATATGTGGAAAAAACGAACAACAAATAGAGTTATGTTGTCACTATAGTAAGATATGATAAGAATAAAAAAATTATAAGCTTGATTTCCATTTTTCTGCAGGAAACCTTGAAATTTCTAATATAAAACCTAAATTAAGTTTCTAAGTGTTTAATCACTGATTAACTCTTTACAGGACAGATTTAAGGCAACCATTCTTTTTTTTCTTTTGTTTTAATGTTGGCCCTATTCCCTCATTTTTTGCTATATTTCTGACATGATTCCTCGAAAAGAAAATACTGACTATCTGGAAGAGTTTCTGCTGCAATTAGGGTCAAGACATATCTTTACCTCTGTGTCCTGTTATGGTACAAAATGTTCATTTCAAATGCTTTGGCTCTCAGAGCTATCTTATATCCAATGCTGCCCATGCCAATGATCCCCAGAGTAGCTCCAGCAACTTTAACTCCCAGAATATCAGCTTCACAGTACTCCACACTTGGAGAAATCAAAATGTTATGGACTGCAAGAAAAACACATAAATATGAGAAATGAATGGGGTCCAACACGGAGGAACGAGGCAAAAGAGTCTGGACTTGTTGTGCTACTATAGCACACTTCTAATGGTTACAAACACATGATTTTGTAATATCCAAGGTAACTCCCTAATGTATCATCTTTCCCTGATACGTGTATTTATGATACTTCAATTTATTCTCACCATACTACAAAAAGCCTTTTGATGTAATCTCTCCAAAAATTTTTTTACTGCTTTAGACTCACAAAAATATTGCCCTGTTCCTCATCAAAAATCAAAATAATTATTGCCAATAACAATGCAGAGTTTAAAAATGTCACATGGAGAACAACACCAGATATTGGGTTTCCTCTTCACATCTGCCACTCTCCTTGGAAAGAAAAGTGTGACTTCTTTAAAAACCACAACTTGGTAATTTCTCTAAGAGAAGTCAAATAATTGGCAGGTAAATCTTGTATGATTTTTAGAAGCCACAAAAGAATTGAGATGTTACCTTCCACTAGTCTTCTAGCAGATGCTAGCAGCAAAGCCATCCCAGTATCTGCTGTGCTGCTGGAAACAGCATGTGGAGCATTAGCCATCTTCACACCAAAGCTAGCTACAAGCTTCAGATCCAGGTGATCCATCCCCACTCCTGAATTCGCAATCACTTTCAAGTTTGGCAGGCTCTGGAGGAGCTCTTTGTCGATGACTGGTTTGTGCCACCACAAATAGATTGCTTGGACCTTTTTACCTGCATCCTTTTTGTTTTCAAGAAATTCCTTCATGGTGATGAGGTGGAAATGTTTCTTCAGGAATGGCACATGGCTATGCAGTATCCCATGTATGCCACCAATTTCATTTACCAAAAGCCAAGGTAGTTTTCCTCCTTCCATGATCTGCACAAAGAAGAAAGATACAAAGTATCAGAAGAAAGACATATTATTATTTCCAGACATTTTAAAAAATAATCACTGCCATGTCCTGTTTCATGATATTTTTGACAAGAGATCCTATAAACCACATAGGAAGGTAAGAAAACCAAGACAAGCAAGCAGCTCTTTTAAATATACTACCAATTATACACACAAGTGTCCACACACACACACACACAGAGGTATTCACATAATCAGTCTGAACAAGTTCTTTCCTTCGTGATCTCTAAGATTTCATATTACTGCTACCATGCTCAAAACACAACACTTACTTCTCATTAATGACTTAGTTTCAGACCATCAATAGTCTGCAGTAAATAGTGCAATAAATCTCCTTTGCTACCCCGGAATCACAAATTACCCTAAGTAGTTTAGAAAAATGTTGGACCAAATCTACTTCATGAAAATAAATTGCATAGCTTCATCATGAACTTTGAGTTACCAGGTTAATTTTTAAATGCTTCGTTGCAGACATTTTTGCAGCCTCCTGTCCTGAAGAGACCTCAGTGACTGCAGAGCCTTTTCCTGAGCCTATTCTAAGTTAACAAAGTAACAAAACAGTAGATGCTTAGGCAAGCGTTTTCCAAGAAGGATATATGCACTCTGAATTATTTGGTTTGGTTTTTTTTCCAGAATCCCTGACCATTTGGTCCCAAGAGGGTCTGTGAATTGACAGTTATTTTAGGGGTTTTTGACAGACTGTTTATAGCTACCTTTGATTTTCTATAGCACTTTTGGGAAGAGCTGTGGGGAGAGTGTTCAAGGGCTGAAGGTCTCGGAATAGCAATCCTGTAGCAATTCTGTTGCCTTGTGAGTATTATTTCACTATTTCCAACTGAATGTCTAATTCTTGGCATGTCTACACTTCATTTTACCATCCCTTCAGGGAGCCTGACCATATCGCAAAATAATGGAAAGGCTTCCTGACTTTATGGAGGTGACAAGCACTTCACTGAATTTTCTGAATTTGATTGCTAATAGGAAAGAAAATTTAAGAAAAAGCTTGGCCCTGGGCTGCAAGTCAGGACTGATCACTAATTTTGCTTTAGGTTATGCCCTCACCCATGTGATTGCAATGGTAATTCTACCATTCTTTCATGGCCATTCAAGATAAAAGCATCATTTTTGTCTGCATGGGAGAACTAAATCTCTTGGGATTTACTTTGGTTTTCAAAGGATCCCTTCATGAAAAATAAAGATGCTTTTTCAACAACTGGCTTTGCTTTAACATGTAGATGAAGCAGGGCTCTTCTTACATTAGAAAACCTTAGGCCTATGATCACTTCAAAGAACATTTCTTCAGTATTTTCATATAACAATAGAATATTGGAATGTTGGCTGAGAAGTGTTTCAGGATATAGTGAAATTTCTGCAGGGAATCAATGCTCATTCATCTTCAACAGATTTGAGATGAATCTCAACACAAACTGCCTGGTGCACTTGCTTATCATTAAGTAGCAGCAAGAACTGGGAACAGAAGATAGGTATTCATTGAAATAGACTGAAGATATCAAAATGCATAACTGTTCAGTTAAAATCTTCAAACAAGTCTCTTTTATTAATTTCACTTTATTTTTCGGAATTGTAAATAACAGAGCAGATCAAGTCTAGTGAGGTGACAGTTTTGCAGCATCATGATGAGCAGTGCAGAAAGAAGTTGCTTTTTTTTAGCTTAAAAGTGGTAAGAAATAGTGCCGTCCTGTACACAGGAGATTATTTTGTTGCATCATCTGGCACTCATCATTTGGGAAACACTTCACTTGGAATGGGTTGGCCATTAAGAACAGCCAGCATGTTTGCTATTGCTTCTTCTGCCATCATATGGATGGCTTGGACTGTTGCGGTTCCAATGTGAGGGGTTATGATGACGTTATTCAAGTTTAATAAAGGATGATCTCTGGAAAAAACAGAAAGAACACAATGTATTACACAGGGAACTTACTCTGCTGCTATCCCATGCTAGTTGTTAAGAACTGAACATCAGGAAATAGCAATGGCACATTGAGACCAAAGCACAAAGCTGTGGGACGCTTGCTTACACATTTCTTCTTCCTCTCCATCCATCTCACACGCGGCCTGGCCCATGAGTCAGGCTGACAAAGAACTGACAGATATGGGAAAGGGGAATAACTTGTCGTTTATTTATAATTGTGCAAGACAGGCTGAGGTTTTGCCCTTATACAATTAGTCTCCCTGTGGAGATCAAGATCATGAGCAGACTTTGAACACAGTTTAAAACATTTCAGATTAACAGAATGGAAAAAAAGTTTCTTTACCTTGGCAGAGGCTCAGGGTATGTCACGTCCAGAGCTGCAGCCCTAATAACCTTATGCTGGAGAGCTTCTACCAATGCATCTTGATCAATAACTGCACCTGCATTGAAATGAAATCTTGATATCCTAATGAGTTAATGAACACATTTTTACCTAGGAGGGAGGGAAGGTCTCCAGGGTCAAGTGAAAAAATTAGAGTATCTTCATCTTGCTAGAAAGTAGAATGCCTTTCTAATAATCATTAAGCAAACAAATCAAAGATTTTATTTATTAATCTTTAATTATAGGATGATTATGGTCTACTGCATAAGGTTTTTCCTGGGATGAGACCAATTTCAGTCTTTTCCTTATTTTGATACTTCCTGTATTATTATAGACAAATAATTTGATCTCTGCAGACTTTCCACTCTTTTATCTCTGCTTTGTTTACTGAAACGATAATCTCTCTCATATGCTTGTTCAGTGCCAACAGATCTGTCATCCCATGTGAGGCTTCCTTTCTACATTGTTGTTCCAAATGTATCTTAATGTTTTCCTTTGCACCCCGTTCTCCCTCGCTGATGATAAACCTTTCAGTTGTTTCCACTAAAAACCACTCTCTCTAGGACAAGGCTAAAGAGAAACAACCATCTGCTGAGCATCCCTAATTTCCATAGGACCTTTGAAGACATAGCATATGATCCACATAAGTCACCCCCTTGTAGCCAGCCAGCTACTTCATGACTCAAAACAACAGAGGGATATCACAGACTGAGGTGAGGGAATGTCTCTCCAGACTTGGAGAGGGGAATGTCAACACAATCAGACAAAACACAACCTTAAGTGTGGAGCCACAAACAGTGATTTCAGATCCTCCTACCTCGGCTGATGTTTATAAGAGTAGCTGTGGGTTTCATCAGCCCCATCTCCTTTTTCCCAATCAGTTTGTGAGTCTCAGGAGTCAGGTTCACAACCAAGATAACAAAGTCAGATTGCTGCAGCAAGTCTTCCATCTTTGCACAGTAGTGGGCACCAACAGCTTCTTCCTCCTCCTTTCTTCTGAAGGAGAAATGCACACACACCCAAATTGACACAACTATTTCTAACTGCGTTTAACAATCAATCAGCCCTAGAAGAGTTCTAGAACAGCACAGAAACTGAGGTTTGAGACCAACATAAAGGATAAGTCATTGATAGGCGCAGATGGTGGAATGGATGCAGAAAGGATGTGGGCTAGAGGGAGCAAGAGGCTAAAGGAGTGGTGGGACACTGGAGGAGTGATGTATGTGTGAAAGCAAAGCACACAGGCAGTATCAGGTTAGGAGGCTGGGGATACATTCAGACCCCACTCTTCCCTCCTGTGTCCATGCCAATTCCTGTGGAGTCTTTCCTTGACTGACATGCCAGTTAGGACTTGTGGTTGAAAAGAAATGAAGAGGAAGTGAAGTGTGAAAGAAAGGGAACTACAAATCCATGAGAAATTAAGACCTTTGACATTGGTGCTGGTGTGATGAGTGATCTGGCTAGGCTGAGGAGACTGGTTGGGAGGAACAGGGATGCTGCCAGAAGCCTGAAGAGGAGTCTGACAGGACAGGGGACACCACAAGGGCACAAGACCTCGTTTGCTTGGACAACATCTCCAGAATGCTTACATGGCCCTTGTTTCAAACTGCTAGGGGCTAACCAGGGCAGGGCAAGTGCAGGAGGTGAGGGGGAACTGCTTCCTGAGGGGAGCAGGAGGGAGCCAAAATAAGGAAGTGGTGGCACGCTGGTGCTTGTCACACTGCTTACAACTGCCACAAGTGCATAGGAAGGCAGGGGACAGAGCAGAGCTGTGGCTTCCGTCACTGCCCTGTGGACAATTACAAGCAGAAACCAGATGTCTTTACCTCCGGCTTCTGTTATGGTACAGGATCCTCATGTTGAAGGCTCTGGCTCTCTGAGCCACTTTGTATCCAATTCTGCCCATCCCAATGATCCCAAGTGTCGCTCTGGTTACTTCCACTCCCAGCCAGTCAACAGCAAAATACTTCGTGTCTGGAGACACCGCAATCTGGCAGCCTGCGTGTAAATACATGCTGAATGGGTACAAATCAGCCAGAAACGTAGGCTTGGGGGAAAGAAAAGGTTTATCACCATCACAGCAGTGGGGCTCTGGAGCATCCCTTACAAAACACCTTTGTTGATTTTGACCAGTTTATAGAAGGGCCTGGATGGTGCCAATTACTGCACCGAGGCCTGAAGCCAGTAACACAGTGGGATCCTGGCTGGGTACTGTGCTGGAAGGAATGACTCCCTGGGGAATTAGCTCTTCCACAGCTGGTGTGTTTTCTCAGAAGTTCAAAAACAGCTTCTTTGACACCACTCTGCAAGCATTGACTTCACTTTTTGATTAGCTGGGGTAAATCTCACCATTTCTCTCCTGGATCACAACCCAAAGCAGCCTCACTGCTTGAGTAGGGGTGAAGGTTTCAAATTCCAGCTCAGCCAGGGGTCTCTGTGAGCTTCTATACAAAGAACTTGAGGTTCAACAAGATGCAGTAGTGAGAAAACATCATGGGGAAAGAGGTGTTATTTCACGGTCAGGGGTGGAGCAGCAGTGACAAGACCATGAGTCCCTTAAGACAGAGGCAGCTTCATGTGATAGTCTCTACTGACACCTTCCTTCCCCAGAAAGGCATTGCGTAGCAAGGACGTGGGGAAAGAACCTGCTTTTAGGGACACAGACTAATGCTGGTGGTACAGTTTGAAACAGCTTTGTCAAAAGGATTATAATCTATTTCAAAAATAATGCTGATGCTCTTCAGGAAATACAATCCATTGGTTTAGACAAACTCATCACAGAGGCAGGAAAAAGAAGAATTTATACTAATTACTGCTCTGGAGTTGGAGATGTGGTCACTAATACTTTGTATCTTCCTGTAGCTCCTAATGCTTCTTTCAAGGGGAAATGGAAAGTGGTGACATTCAGTTTGGATGCAGTTTGTATTCAGTTTTTACAGCTATAAACAACCCACCCAGTGAACACCCAGAGAAGAATTAAGCCCCAGGCATGATTCCAAACAGGATATCACAAGACTTTCAAGTGCATAATTTAGACAGAAGCCTTACTCTTGTCACTGTTGCCCTAAAAGAAGTGGGACATAGGAAAAGTAGATGCCTCTGAAAGTTCAGGCCTCTGAAAATTTTTCCCTGTAAAAGCATCCCAAATGTTGATTCAGACATATCATTCATCTCTCTATCACAGCAAAAGTGAGATATGCCAAAGAAGTACCTAGGAAGAAGTAGTAGGGCCAGGAAAATTTAAAACATACCTTCGACTAGTCTTCTGGCAGAGGCCAGCATCAAGGCCATTCCTATGTCTGCTGTTGGGTCTGCCACGGCGTGTGGGGTGTTGGTCACTTTTACACCAAAGCTTGAGATCATTTTCAAGTCTAAGTGATCCACTCCAACCCCAGAGTTTCCAATTACCTTTAAATTAGGCAGGCTTTCTAGAAGCTCACGGTCAATAGTTGGCCTGCACTCAAACACAAAAATAGATTGGATTTTTTTGCTCATTCCTTCTTTGTTCCCAAGAAATTCCTTCATGGTGATAAGGTGAAAGTGTTTCTTCAAAAGTGCTGCAAGGTTTTCTAGCACGCCATGAGTTCCTCCTATATCCAGAATCAAAACACCTGGCAACTCTTCTTCTGCCATGACCTGTGACAGGGGAATAGAAGAAATACTCCTTTATTTAGGAGAACACCCTGAAAGGAGCAATGATGTTCCTTTAAAAATTACCATTTAAGTTCACATGTGTAAATCAGGAAACTGATGGAACTCAATAGTGCTTTTAATCCACAGCCCCTTGGTACTAGTGCGGTACGTCACACAACTTCCAAGTACTTTTACCAAGTGCTGATTTAGACTATAACACCAAGGGATATCTACACTCCTACATCAACATCCAGTCCTACAAGGTGTTCTTCTCAAAGAGTTTCATTTTAGTCCTGAATCAATATTGATTTAATATAAATCTAGTAGCTTTTCTGGTAGCTTACTCACCAATGCCTTTCTATAAGCAGTGCTATGAAAAAGAGGCCACTACAAATTTAGTCAAAGTTTCTTGCCTGTTGCTTATGGTTGGTGAAGCCACAGGCAAGGTAGGGTGGCTCTGAGGTCCAGATGGATCTGACAAACATCTGTCAGGGATGGTTTAGGTCTAACAAATTTGCACAATGAAGGGCCACCTTTGGATAGCTGTTAGACTGCTTGCCTTCAGTGTTTTAAACATTCAGATCTGTACCTGAACTTACCTTATGCAAAATTTAGCACACCCATACCTATATGAACCAGTGAAGAAGAGCACTAGAGGTGATACCACTGACAACACAGTCCTCCATGCTAGAACTTTCCTCTGCCCTGAGAGTTTTGAGCCCAGTACTCTCTACAACATTCCTGCAAATGCATTGCACTCTGCAAAAAGATAGGGGTTCCACAGATAACCAAACACCTGATTTAACCTCTTATTGGCAAAAACGGTAGTTGAAGATTTGCTGCATATCTTAGCAATTGTTGTGCCTAACTTCCTACAATTCTTTTTGCTGTGCTCCACTGACTTTTAGTCTCCATCCCATTCTATGTCCTAGACTTCTGTCCAGAAACCTGATGTTGTGCTAACTGAATCAGAACAACTTTCCACAGCAGTATGCTGATTTATTCTGAGCACACAGTGCTGGCCAGAGGTGTCCTGCTGCTTCACTCCTCTCACAAAAGCCTTCTGTGAGTAACCAGAACTCAAACCTGTGACAAGAAGGTGCCAATGTAGACTGGAAGTTTTTGTCAACGATATTTACCCTTGTCCTGAGCAAACTCAGACTTATCCCAACTGCGTCTATTAAATGCTTACAATATCAACATGAGTGCTGCTGCTTTATCCTGGCCTTGATGGGCATTTCTGCCTCAGTTTCAGTCGGCTGCTGTACATGGGCTTGAAGGGGCCTCCATGCTAGGACATGTCTGCAGTTCACCACAATGTCTCTGATAATACTATCAGGTTCTCAACAGCACAAAACAAAGCAATGAGATGAGCAGTGCAACCAAATTGCAAAGGAAGACCATGTCTTTACATACATCTCATCTATTTTCTGCCAGCTGAAGTTGTCAGCCCCATATGGTTGTGAAAACTGTGCAAATTTCCTCAGGTGTAGTCTGCATTTCTTAAGAGTATCAGACAACATCACTAGGATAAACTAGATTTGTGTTCCAGAATGAATGATGCATAGAATAAAAGAGGAGTTGATGTCATATTGTGATGGTGTTGTCCAGCTTCAATAGTGATCAGAACTTGATAATCCTGGATGACAGCTAAACGTTATGCTGTTAAACAGGGAAAACTGGGCATCAGACACGACCAAGTGACTGGCAGATGCCAGTGAGCCAGCACGGTATTACTCCATTGGCTTCACCACCTCCTCCCCCATTACACCACCTATGATGGGCAGAGCCAGACTTGCTTTCATTTTGGAAGCACTTCCTACACTTCGCAAGCAGAAAGGCGACCCATGAGGAAGCCTCTAGCTATAAACAAACCAGCTGGCGCACTAGAAACAGGCTAGTGGCATGTGATGGATCTTTTCAGGAGTGTGGGCATGCTGAGCCTGCCACCATTCCAGCCCTGTTTGATGCACACGTGACCCATTCATTGCCTGCAGCACTGGTTCAAGAACTGGTGTTCTGCTTGTCCCAGGTACAATCTTAAAAAAATCACACTGATAGCAGGAAACTAAAAACACTTAAAGGAACCTTGCAGAAGGAAGGGGGCTCTCCAGATACCAACCTTTGTCTCAGCATTTATTGTTCGTCTTCCAGCACTACATGGGCGTGTCCTGTACCTCTGTTTGTAAATCACACTTCTGTGACAGCGATATCCATGAGAAGCAGTAACTGGATGAATAAATTTGTAAGCCAAATTTGACTGGCCAGACATCAAGGGAATCAGTTTCAACAGACTGAATGCTTTGCTCCTGAACATAATCATTCAGTTATCAGATGTATTGTCCAGTGTGCTAAATGTAATGCCTGTCAAGGATATGACAATTTTGGTTTTAGACTAGTATCATCTGCGGTATCACAAAGTTGTTTATTTTTTTTTGTTTGTTTGTTTGTTTTTTTTAAAGTTGTCTCTACTCCTTTTGTATTCACGTAAGAGTAGATGATTCCACGTAGGTAAACAGTCATAATCATAGGTAACTCATTGATACAAAGTGTACTAAGTTCTGGTCCTGGCATTGCACAGAAAACTTCAAAAATATGACTTAGTTTGAGACAATGGAGCAAATAAGAAGGATTACGTTTAAGTATTAATTTCAGCGCTAATTGAAGCTGGCCTTATTTCATCTGTGGAGCTCACTCCCTACTCGCAGATTTGTTGGCTGGCACTGCTGTATCACTTTGGACTTACCCAAATCATAGCAAAATAAATTAACGTAATTTTTCCTAGCTCAGTTTTCAACTAAAGTTAACAGCCTGCGTTATCCAGGATAAACTCCTCCCACTAACTTCCTCTAAAGAAGACGACTGATTACCTGAAGAACAACCAAAGCACTAACCAGGGCTGGTTTCTTTCTGACGAGGTGCCCTTCACAGCTCGATCCTGCGGCAGCTGGGGGAGCCGGGAGCTCACAGCTCCTGCTCTGGGCACACCCGCTGCTGCCCAGCGCCGCTCGCTTAACCCTGCCCTGCCCGGGCACCGCCGGCTCCGGGGGCTGGCGGCTTCCAGAGAAGCTCCGGCGCGGGGATCACCGCCCCCGCTGCCTCTGCTCTTGTCTGCAATCAGACCGGGCTGCCTCTCCCTCTCCTCTCCCTCTTC
>VZTE01001278.1:1014671-1038925 GCA_013397775.1 Eulacestoma nigropectus | reverse complement strand
GCGCTCGGTGCCCGCCGGCGCCCCGGGAGGGCCCAGGCAGGGGGCGGGGGGAGGGCAGGCAGGGCGGGTTGTCAGCTGCAGGGGCATCCCTGTCGTCCCGCAGGCTCGCCAGCAGGCCGCCAGGATGTCGTACATGCTACCGCACTTGCACAATGGGTGGCAGGTGGACCAGGCCATCCTGTCGGAGGAGGACCGGGTCGTGGTCATCCGCTTCGGGCACGACTGGGATCCCACGTGCATGAAAATGGACGAGGTCTTGTACAGCATCGCCGAGAAGGTAAACAGGAGCTTTCTGCTCATTCTGCTCCAGTGTTCCCCGTGGCTTGCTTGGAGCCTGGGGCAGATTATAACTGGGGCTCTGCACAGGCATTCTAGCTTTAGGAGGCAGTGGGAAAGCTGTGTGGTTTGCTTTCACGAGTGTCTCCTGAAGTGACTGACTGCCCTGATGTTTGCAGTGTTCTGGGAGGCGAAAAGAGCATCGCAGATGTTCAGAAATCGAGGTTGCTGCCTGTTAATAACCCGTCATTGAATGAGCATCGGCATTCAGGCAGAAACAATGCTCGGTAGTAGGGCAGCTGCGGCTCCAGGTAACGCAGCACTCTCACTTTACAATGGAAATGTGTAGTACCTTCAGGTTTCCATTTGAATAACTTGGAAAGTTACTTTCATTTGGCTCTTGAAAATGGTGAGGTGCCAAGAATGTGCAGGATGGTGTTGCTTAATCTGTCATTGATATTATTCTGATTAATCTATCAGTGATACTAATCTGTCACTGATGTTATCCGTGGAGACCGATAGCATTCCACTGATTTGTATGGACTGAATTAAATTTTAAGAGCCAGACTCCAAAAGCTGTTTTCAGATGGAAATGGAATGACTACCAACAGGTGGTCACTTGGTTAAGAAAGATACATATGTAGGAAAACTTAAAATACACAATCAACTATAATTGACCTTTTCATATATTTGCTAAAGGATTTGCGTAGTGATAGATGTAGAATATTGACAGCTCTTTAACTGCACCACGTGAAGAAAGAAGCAAAAAAATCTGAATCAGACATGGTAACTTGGGTAGGAAAAGGTGCCAGCTATCACAGAAATCATAGAATGGTTTGGATTGGAAGGGACCTTAAAGATCATCTGATTCCAACTCTCCTGCTCTGTCTTACACTAGACCAGGTTGCTCAGGGCCCCATGCAACTTGGCCTTGAACACTGCCAGGAATGGGGCATCCACAACTTCACTGCCTTCATATAAAATTCTATGCATGCTGCATAGCTTGACATGGAGTTGTTTTTGTGGTGTACTCCTTTGTCTTCTAAAGTTTTTTGAAGTTAAATTAGCTTGTGTCTTGAAAATCCCCACAATGAAACATCTCTACCCACAGCCAAGTGTTAAGACACATTAGAATGCAGTAAAGAGTTGTGACGTGTTTTAATTCAGTTGTTTTGTATTCAGCCTGGTGGGAGTGTTATGCTCAGATACTGTTAGTATGGACTTGTGGCAGGATGCTTGGCAGTTTGGCAGACCTGCTGGCAGCTAGGGGTGACTGGGGGAAGAAAGAACAAAGTAACTTCTTATTTAAACATCTCCCTCTGCAGAAATGGCAAATTAAAGGGGGAGATCCTACCTCATCCTCTTGCTTACAAGCCATGTTTGGATCTCTGCTGTTTTAAAGAGTGAGTAAAAGTTCCAATTGTACAGGTGTTTATACTAGAGAATAATACAGAATGTTAACGTGCTGTAATTGCAGGCTACAATGTGGCCATATTTTACATTTGTTACCCTGGTGCAATATTCTTTTAGACTGCAGCATGTTTTTGGGAGGTATGTTTTTGAATTTCCTGTACATTATGGCAGGAAAACAGAGTTTTTTTTCAGCTTGAATCCTTTTGGGGAAAAAGAAACTAGAATGCTGTATGAAAGTACAAAGTCGATTATTTTCACTTTAATGTACTCCACTTGCAGTTTATTGGTTTTTTTCCCCAGTGTTACATGAAAAAGAAGGAAGGTTTCACTGAATGTCAAAATGAATCATAATTGTAAGATGTTAGATTTTTTTTGCTTTGTCAGGGTTTCAATCAAACATTGATTGAAACAAGAAGTGAGTTTCACAAGTTCCATCTTAAAGACATTTTCAAAAAATACACTTTCTTTTCTTTAAGGAAACTCATAATTATAAAAGCCTATCCCCTGAAATACAGAGATTGGTTTGCTAAATTAATATGCCTTGTTTAAGAAATGTTTTATCTATGACTGAATAGGGTAAATCAGATAACTGTTGTATTGGATGAGCATGAATTAGGGAGAATTGTTCAAACGTTGTGCATTTATTTAACCATAATCAGAAGTGTGAATAGCTGTGGCCTTTCCTCAAAAATTAGTTGTGCCTCTGCATTTCTGCTAAGGTTACATGAAAAGTGAGAGAGGAAAAGAAGATGGAGCAGGGAAAGAGGTAGCTATAAAAAAAAGCATATTGGTATTTTAGCTACTGGTGTTTGTAATCAAAAGTTGAGCAAAGTTAATCCGATTACTGATGTCTGTAGTTTTCAAAATTATTAGCTGTAAGCGTTGCTCTTGGCAGTATAATGTTCTCTTTTGCCCTAGAAATTTATCACCTAAATTTACACCAATTAGCAAGAAAAAAATTTCAAGTAAGTATTGCCAGTACATTCAAGTTTGTACTTGCTCTGTTCAGTTCAGTAATGCAAGTCTGCCAGCCACCTTCAGCTCGAGTGATTTGTTGCAAAAGCTGGTCTCAGTTCCTGTGAGTTTCTCGTCCATAAAGAACTGTTCTGTTCTTCTAAACAGAAAAAAACCATTGTCTAGAAACTCATTAGGAAGATAAGAAGATGGAATCTTAGATCTTGTTTCAGATTTCCTTAGATATTTGGGCTGTAAGGTTTGCTTTTCAAAGGCGGCTGGAATCTTAACAACTTAAAAAAGAGTATTACTTACCTCCGACAGAAATTTCAAGAAACTTCACAATTTTTTGTCATTCACCCTAGTCATGAATCATATTTCTGTGTCAACCTCATGTTGTAGGAATGCATTTATTTATTTTTTAGAAGGATATTGTTAATGAAGAAAGTCGGGGGGAGAACTTCAGAGGACAAATGAGTCCTATGCCATATGATTTTTCCTACATCTGTATTTCCTGTTTACTAGCAAAGTGTGTGATCTTCATGAAGATAGGATACAGAATCTTTATCTGATGTTAAAAGTCCTATAGATTCCTCTTCTTTATAGTCTTGAGCCATTCAGTTTAAAGATATCGTAGTAGTCCTCAGGCAGATACAGTTCTGTGAAGTACTGAAAAAGCCTGTAACTGTGGCTAGGCAGCAGTGTACTTCTGGGTTTTCTACATGTGTGTTCAGTAATGTAGATTGATTAGACTGATTTATGAAGCTACCATCACTGGGGAGAACGGGGAAAACAACCAGCAAAATTTAAGTCCAACCTGTGAAAGCAAGTCATAAAATTTTGAATCCATGCTGATGTTTGACTTAAGTTTCCTACTCTACCCTGTCCCCACGAACAGCAGCTCCAATGGCCTGGTAAGGCAGAGAAAGTTTTGAATGGAAAGACAGATAAAGGAAGTCAGGAGTGTCAGAATTAGTAAATATCTGTCTCTGAAAATGCTTTTATCTTCAGTTGTTGCAAAAGTGAGTTGCTGGCCGAAAGGAGGTCTCTCACTAGAGTTTTGATTTTGTTTTTCTTCAGAAAGCAGTTGACTTACTGCAACAAATTTACTGTATTTAGTATATGTTACAAGGTTAAGCACTTTCAGAATAAGCTTGTGTTATTATATGTTCAACTTCTAAAATACCACAAGGTTTTTCTCATATTGTCTTTGCAGTAAAAGTTTGGTTTATATTAACAAACTCAGCATAGTCTTCCTTGTAACAGCTGCAACTGCTTTATTTAGTGGGGTTTGCTTGCTCAGAGTTGTATTTTATTCTTGTTCTGAGGTCTCCATACTCTATCCTCAGTTACAGCTCACAAGTCAGAAAGAAAACTTGTTAGCAACCACTGCCTCGACAGGGTAGCAAAGCCTGTTTTGTACAGGAATGTAGGTTTTGAACTGACAGCTCTGTCTGAGCAATGGATTCACGTCCCAATGGGGAGAGGTCAACCTTTGGTTTGTCTCACAAACCATGCACATCCATAGCAGCCTGAATCTGTAAATACTTCAATTGCTTTTGCTCAAATTGAAGTCTAAGCTAAAACTTTGTGAATTAGAGCTGGCTGTCTGTGAAGCTGGCTCGGATGCTCCTCTGTACTGCTGCTGTCTTGGCTCCAATATTGTGTCTGAGACAGGAATTGCTTCTTCAGGCTCTAAAACTGGTCAATACTGTGCAAAAAGAGACATTTGAGTAATTCTGCAAGGCTTGTCTTGTGTTGAAATAAAATGCCTCTTGGTGACAAGCTTGCCCAGCCTGGCACAGCCCCTTAACATTAAATAGGCCACTGCAGTTCTTCTGCATCACCCTCTCCATGTGCTTATCTAGTCCCTCCTTAGGCCTGAATCCCAATCTCCTGCTGCTGTCCTTGGAACCCTGTGTCCAAACTCAACAAAGCACACCCTCATTCAATGTGCTTGCAAGCTAACTCATTTTGGAGTAGTGATCTTGCCAGATTTGAAATTAGGAAAGTGAGAGGTAAAGAATAGAGCCACTTTTAAAGTTTGGAATTCAAATTTGAGTCCAGCTTTAAGATCTGCTTTAGACTTTATATGAGCTTTTCAGCAGGTGACTGTCATCAGTGTCACTTCTAGAAGAGTAGGTCAGAGAGAAGGAAGATTTAATTAATGTCTCAGATGCTTGGATTATGGTGATGACTTGCACATGTGCTGTGCAAAGGTGATTTGAGTGATCCAGTCCTTTTTAGTAAGATTTATATAATAACTTAAGGCTTGTATAGTCTGTTTCTCTTTTATGAAATTCTAGGCTGTTGATGACCACTGCTAGTGACAAGCATTTCTGGTTCTGCAACAGCTGAACTAAATAAAATGCATATAATGTCAAACTAACTTTGAAAGGTTTTTTTGTTCCAGTACTATCTGGAGTACAGGGTTCTTGGAAGTAAAATTTTGGTTTAGGAGTGCTTTTGGAATGGTATTCTGGTGCAACATCTAAATCTCCTTGGACTAATCTTTCACTGAACAAAACAGGTCCTAAGAATGTTTTATTAACGCTAGGCTTACCTTAAAATAATTTTCCAAATTAAGTAATTGTTCAAAGATTGTGTGCTCTGTCAAAATTGCTGAATGTGTTGTAGAAATTTCCCCACATGGTGAAGGTGTGCTGCTGATGCTAAAAGTAACAGCAGGGTGGAAGAAGTAATGATAGGATGAAGAGGGCTCCTCGGGTGTTTTGTTTTCTAAAAAAGGACCAAAACCCCCACAACTGTCTTTTGCCTGCCAGGACTCATCAGGAAGTAACTTCAGTCACTTCTCAGCTAAATTGTGTTGACTCTCAACATCCCATTAAGCTTCTTAGAAGTCTTTAATGTAAAATTGAAATGCGTGTGAAGGATCCCTTCAGAGGGTTTGATATTATGACTAATTTAGTTTACAAGGCTTTACCTCTTGCCTGATTTAGAACATGGCTTAAATGGGATGTTTTCATTAGAATATTTACTGAATCTAGGACTATAACTGGCTCCATAAAAGCACAGTAAAAACTTTAAATGCTATTTCACTCCAGAAGACATTTTACTTTCTTTGCTAGTAATACCTACTTACATTCTTGAAGTGAAGTAAAGATTTTTTATAATTTTGAAACTGTCTTGAAGCAGAAGTTCATAAAAATTTATTTACTCTGCACTTCTGAGGGTTGCTTTATAAATAAACATCTCCATACTTTCTCAGTTAAAGTGCCTGCTAGGATGTTTGCATACAGGCTACACAATATATCATGCTTTTCCTCATACTAACTAATCCTGCTCTGTGAACTAAAATAAAAAATTGTTCCATCAGCCAGATATTTTACTCATCATAGCATTTCCAGACTTTTGATAGCAAAATTAACAAGTGGGCAGTACTGTCATGAACAGTGAGTTTGTCATAGATCTTAGACCATGTGTGTTAACCTCAGGCTGGTAATTCTGAGCAGTCGAATGGGAGGGACCAAAATTGTGTTAGCATGTATTTAAGGATGGGGAGGCACAATTGTGCACTCATAGTGTAGTGCATGATCATTTGATAATATACCTTACAGTTAAAGGTTTATGCAATTTGGGTGAGTTCTGACTTAGAACTTAATGTGTGTGAGTGTGTTAATTTCTACTGTGCATGTATGATCTGAGTTTAGAAACCAAAACTTCCCCTAATTCCACTTAATGACAATATGCTACATCTAGGAAACAAAAATGTGAGGCGGTTTTCTTGCAGGAATGAAGGCATTGACTGTGACACTAGAGGAGAGGGATTCTTGTGCATCTAACTGAGTAACTCTGCAAAATGAAAGCCAGTTTTACCAGAATTGTCTAGACAATAGCTTCTCATCAAGGTCTTATTTCTTTAGCAATTACACTTTTAAGTTTTAGCTTTGCACCTCTCAAAAAAAGCGACCAGGTTTTAAATTAAGTTAGAAGTTTCATTTTCATTTAATGAGTCTTGTTAGACAAATTGGATGTTACAGAGGGGGAAAAATGCTTGGAGGCAGGCACCAGGGCATTGTAGATCATTAATTTTCTGAAGTCTATAAGCAGCTGATGACAGAGGCAAAACGTGTTAGCTTGGCTTGCACAAAGCAGTTGTTCTACTTGTTTAGAGCTGTGCATGTCACTGTGAGTTCTCAGTTCTAAATAAAGGGCATTTGTTTGTCTGGATGTTGATTTAGCATAGTATCTTTTCAGTTGACACTGGATGTGAAATGAGCTTCTTGGCTATATTTAAAAATATTTTCCATGTTAATTGGTTGTTGTGGTTAAAAATAAAATCAAGGCTGTTTATTGTGATTTTATGACTTAATAATTGGGAAAATAAATGTTACAATAATCAAAGCTTATGTCTTTTAATCAGTAATATATATCGCTTTTGTATTTCCTGTTTTCTTCCGTTTAGGTTAAAAACTTTGCTGTTATTTATCTGGTGGACATCACTGAAGTACCAGACTTCAACAAGATGTACGAGTTGTATGATCCCTGTACAGTCATGTTTTTCTTCAGGTATGTGATGGTTCTAGAATGTAACTAATTTAAACTTTCTGCTTGTCAAATACAGTGTCTTAGCAGATCATTTCCAAATGCATAGTAGCACACTGATGCCTATGTTTTCATTGCTCTACAAAGAGTAAACTGATTGTATAGGAAAATGGCTTGTTTTCCAATTAGCCTTGTAACAGTGTTTGATAATAGAGTGCAAATTAATGATAGTGAAAACTAGGTTTATTATCCATTCTCAGTTTTAAATCTCAAACTTGCTGTAGAGAATACTGTAGTAATACAGCAGTCGAACTTGCCAAACTTGCTTTCAAGATAAATCAAAAGTAATAAGGTTTTTTTTGGAGTTAAGGTTTCTACATTGATGAGATAAAATGTTCTACTGACAAGCATGGAAGTCTCTCTGGAGATAGACAGTAGTGGGAAAGAAATACAAACGATAAGGAATATGCTGAAGGATAATTGCACTGAGTAGCCATTTTGGGGGCATGTTTGGAGTCCTTATTCTTGCTTTAAAAATGGGCAGTAAAATGTCAGCTTGAGTGAGAGGAGTGGATACTCTTCCTTTAATGCTTGTTTTGCAAGCCTCTCTATGTTATAAGGGCTTCCTTTGATCCTACAAAGCATTTTGGGGGGGAAAGGAGGTTTCTTTCTGAATTATAATACCATATTAACTTGGGTTTTTTGTTCTTTCTCCTTAAAGGAACAAACACATCATGATTGATTTAGGTACAGGTAATAACAACAAGATCAACTGGGCAATGGAAGATAAGCAGGAGATGATTGACATTATAGAAACTGTTTATAGAGGAGCCCGCAAAGGTCGAGGTTTGGTGGTATCGCCAAAAGATTATTCCACTAAATACAGATATTGATGTTTCTTTGGGCTGCCTTTTTTCCTAACGCTATGTCCACTTAAATTTATTTCTGTGTGTATGTGTGTACATATATGTATATTAAAAGAAAAAACCCTACAAGTCCTTGAATTTTGAGCATAATTTGAATTATTTAGAAGATTTGAATTCTGTTTGAAAAGTAGAAGACTCAAAGCCTGGAACTGTCTTGACTGCAGTAATTTTGTAGCTGAATTTTGGGGTTTTATTTTTTAAAGACTTTCTCCTTTATTGTCCTTTTGGTATGTATTTTTGTACACAGAAAGCCTGTTTGCAGAAAAAACATGTCAACTAGTTTTGTTTGCTTTTATTAGACAAATATCTGGGAAAACTATACTATAGCTTTTTTAAAAGAATAAAGTGAGTTCCACTTATTTACCTTAATTTTTTTCAGCTAATTAAATTTGAGAATGAAAACAGGTGTAATTGGATGCAAATCTGTAATGTTGAAGATGAAGACTTCTTACTTTTGTCAGGATTTCCTTGCATATCATATTAGTCCCCTGTATCCACTAAAAATGTGAATAAAACAAGGTGCATTTATTAATATTTAGCAAAACTCAGAGAAAACATCTCCCATGACTTTGCACATCATCACACCACCATCAGCTTAATGGACTTGTGGTGCCAGACTCCTTTTCTATGGTGGTTGTGCACTCACACTTCGAAGCACTTGGTGAATTCTGCAGTGCCAAAGCATAATTGCAGTTCTGGAGCTGGCTGCAGACAGCAGCTGAGGAAACCACAAGCTATGCTGTCACTTGACCTCTGGTTTGTCTAATGGTATACGGAAATGCACATGTACTTGGGAGACTTGGATTGGATTCCACTGTGGCATAGCTTTTGAAATTTCCATTTGCATTTCTGACAACTTTTATGGTAGTGGAGTTGGTGGTGTGTGGGGGTTTGTGTTTTAAACTGATACATGCATATTTACAGGATTAATTAAAACCAAGCCAGGCGAGCTCCTTTCTCCAGAAAGGAGAAATCCAGTTTGTTACAAGACAAAGTAGAATTTACTTCTACTACCAAGTGTGTTTTAGAGGATTTAGAAAGTGTCAAGGAAGTAAAACAAGAGAGTCTCAATTTCTGCTGAAGTTAATCTGGTTTAGAGTGGTTATTAATTTTGGAATAATTTACATTGGAAGGGACCATCAGCCTCCCAGTCATAGTCAGTTCCACACGGTCAGGTTGCCCAGGATTGTGTCCAGTGTTGAGTATCTTGGTTGGCCTAGATGATCCAAGGTGTCTTCCAACCTTGATGATTCCACGTTCTCTAAGGATGGAGATTCCTCAGCCTTTTGGGAAGGCCTGTTCTGCTGTTTGAGCACCTTCATCGTTGAAAAAGGTGTTCCTTGCATCTAACTGGAATTTTCTGTGTTTCAGCTTGTCTTGAGTAACTCTAGTGTACAACGCCTTCAACAAGTGTCTGTTCCCCATGCTCTGCCATGGGGTAGTGGTTGGCAGCAAGAAGCCACTGTTGTTTCTTAAGGCTGAACTAACAGATTTCTCTCAAACCCTTATATCTGCTGTACTCCACCGTATCTTGGTGGCTCTGTTTTACCTCCCTCACACCACTGTCTCTCTTGAACTGGGGAGCCCCCACATTGACAGAATATTGCGGGTGTGGTCTCCCAGCGGGGTGAATGCAGAGGAACGACCTGCTGGCCCTACTTGTGCTAATACTGACCAGTGAGTTGCTGCAGCCCTTGCTGCCCGGGTACCCTTCTCAGTCAGTCAGCCTTTCCACCAGATCCCTTTCCTGCAAAGCCGTGCCAGCCAGCCCCTCTTGGGCTTGGCATTTTGAACTTCATCAAGGTCCTGTTGGCCCATTTCTCCAGCCTGTCCTCCAGCATACCAACCTCTCCCCCCAGTCTGACAGTGCGTGCAAGTCTACACTGATTAAAGCATTAATTGGAATGATTTCTTGATATTAATGAAGGCTGTAATAGAAGTATTTCTCCCTCATTAGCTGAGGTATTCTGTTAAATTGGCAGTGCTTCAGTTTCTGCATCTATGGTAAAAGGTTCCCATTACATTTCAAACTAAATCGTTCCTGCAAAGAGTGCTAATGTTTTGGTGTACAACCATCTTAAAGTTAGTGCCGATGTCCTGTTTTCTGACTATCAGTTTCTTTTTCTGGATGTATTTGGTAACTAGAATTCCTCATCTATCTCCAGGTTTTTAAAATAAACTCCTTTCATCAAAACAGCTAACATTAAAGAACTGAAATTGGCACAATATAAATACCTGGGTGATGTTAACCTGCACTAGTGTGCACAGCTTTGGATGGGCTTGTGAAAAGAGCAACAACCGAGCAGTTTTAGTCTACAAAGACTGCCATTTTTTTTAGTACAGAATGGTTTATTCTAAGAACATTTAAGTTTAAAGGCAACAAATATTATTATTTTAGTATTAAAATAAATACATTTTCATACATTGAAGAAGTTTGTGATTGGGTACGTTCACTATATAGGATATAGTTTTCTATCCAAAATAGTGGCTTTGCCTTCTCTGAAACCACCAGTTCTTTCTCAGCTCCAGGAAATAGTGCCCCACTTAAATGAACAAACCCAGCTTTCTACCTTTTTCCTGGGGCAATAGTTTAAAAAAATTTTTTTAAGATTCTGTCATAACATGATGCAAACATGTTTGTTTTCCCTTAACATTTTTTTGCTAGTGTGACACTTGATTGTAAAATCTCAGAGTCAGTGCTATGCTGTTCGGCCTTTAATCTTCCTTGAACACAGCCTCATTTCAGTCCTGCAAAGATACAGTGAGTAAGTAGGTTAGTGATTTATTCATGAATGTGATTCAACATGGAGATAAGAAGATCTCTGTACAGTTAAATACATCTTTGTGGATTGTCTTTCTGTATTTCTGAAAATTATTGCATAGCTTATGCAAAAGGCATCAGAATGAAGAGGTACCTAAATTACTTCAGAATATTTACAGATATTCCCATCTTTCACTGAGTAAGCAGTTTCAATGACAAGAATAATTTATATGTCTCAATTTGAACCAGGAAAGTGTGCAACAACAGGAAGACAACATCACTTGCATCCACAGAACATGGAAGCAGTGCTGCCTCATAAATACTAAGAGCACAGCGTCAGGCACCCATCAGGGAGGGGGCTGGCATCTGCAACGAGCTGTTATAAAATCCAGCACACAATCCTGAAATGTAGCATGATTTTATATTATAAAGTGGTTGACTATAATTTACTGCTGTGTTTGTGATTAGTGCATGTGAGAGGTGTGCTCCGAGCCATGCTCGGAAACTGTAGCAGGTTTACAAGCAGATGTACATAAATTTGTACCAGCGAGAATCCTCATCTAGGTTAGCATACCTGAGGGACAGGAATGGTGGGCAGGAGCACTTTAAGCCACACACATTTCACTATGAATGGACAGCCTCAGTTTACACACTTGGAGTGAGTTAGCACTACCCCCCTTGTATATGGCACTCAGCTGGAACAGAAGCAGCAAGATACAGTTTTTCTTTTGTAAAAGTGGTTGCATTCTTTGGCTCTTGGCAAAAAAAATCCAAGGTAATTTAAAATATGTTTTTAAAAAGTACACTTTCAAATCCAAGAAAATGCAGGTATAACAGATCATATTATATTATTATATATTATTATTATATTATTATATATTATTATATATTATATTATTAGATAGTCCATCACTCAAAACTAAGTGGAAATATATAAAATACAGAAAAACTTAAGTAAATGTCTTTACTCTCAACTCTTTATCGCTGTTTTCTACCCCAGCCTCTGTCATCAGGTCAGCAACACGCTTCTCAAGGTCATTGATGCGCTCACCCATTTCTTCCAGTAAAAAGTTAAAGATAACTTATTTATAAATAAGAGTTCTATAATTTTACAGGTTTTTTCTTCTGTAAGAAGAACAAGCAGTTTTCTTCCAGATGTGCTAGCCTTTTACTTGTTCACATTTAATGCAAGATGAAACATGCACAAGGTGGTATTGTTGGAACACAATGCCACGTTCTCTTGTGACAGATAAGCATTCAAATTCTTGGTATCAAAAACCTTTGCAAATACCCGTGAGTTAACTGTGTAAGAGATTGTTTTCTTTCTGAGAATCTATTTTAGGTGATACCATACAGTTAATCTATACAATCAGAATATGAGTGCTACTAAAACGTTAATTCAGGAAGCAGCTGCTTCCTGAAAGGTCAAGTTTCTGAAAAAAATTGAATAAATGGTTCAGAAAGCAGAAGTAGTTTCTGTAAGTACAGGTAATGAGAAAGCTCAGAGCCCCTTCAGGTCTGATTTTCTACTTTTGAGGGCTCACCTTGTCATGCTCAGGCCAATAGCTGCTTTTAAACCGTGGCTGGTTTGACTTGCATTTTTGAAGATGGATGCTTTTTTAAATGCACCTTCAGAATCTTTACACATAATTCGAAGCTTATTTTACTTGAAAGCCAGAATTGCTGCACAGAGGCTACCTTGCTACTTGTAGTCAAACAATTTTTAGGATTTCCTTCTCAGAAAAAGGGATATATAAACAGGCTGGAGGGGGGGGAAGTCAAGTGTCTTTACGTCATAGGTGTTTAGCCACGTCACTCATTATACGCTAATTTGATGTTTAAGAAAGAAGCCCATCCCGCTGTTAGAAGCAAAGACCCCGCCCGCACCCATCAGCGGGCAAGGGGCCCCAGCCACGGGATCTGAAATCTCTGCGGCGGGGCGAGTACCCCACTTTCCAAAAAGGATATTTCTCAGCGTTAACTTCTCCGTCAGAGCCTGAAAATTCTCCTGCAGCCGGCAGAGCAGATTTTCCGCCTGCAGGGGGGAAATAAAGACAGGGGAAGCAGAAGGCAGGGCCCCGGCCGTACAGGAGCCCCGCAGCCAGGGCACCCAGCCCGGCCCCGCTCCCGAGCCGGCCCCGCTCACCAGCTGCGGCAGCTCCACCGCTCCCGGCGGATCGGCGGCCGCCATCGGCTCCGGCTCCGGCTCCGGCTGCAGCCCNCCCGTCTCCGCGGGCGCGGCGGGGCGGGCAGCGAGCGCACGGCCCCGCCCGCACCGGCAGGCGGGCGGGAGAGGCCGCGCAGCGCTCCGCAGGGAGCCGGGGGGACTCTACCAGTCCTTTATTTGCCGAAGAAATCGTCATTCCTCATGGCAGTAACTAAATAAGGATGTCGACGTTTGATCTTCAGAGGTCTTACAAATTTTTTTTTTTGAGGTTTGCTTCCTTTTCCCCGCGTAATTAGTTTTGTGAGATGGAGTGGTAAAAATACCGTGGGGGTTGAAGTTCCTTGCGCTGCTGTGTCGAGCGAGACAACACCAAAGGCATCAGCAAGAATCGCGCGGTGCCTCTAGCAGCTGTACCAGCATCTAGGTCATCCCTGTCTTTTGGGCTGAACAGCGTAAAAAGCTCCTGGTGCAGCTATTACAGAGGTGTCTACTTGTTTGTGCAGATGACCTGAATGCTGGGACTGTTGCCTAATGTAAATGAAGTGGTTTTCAGTTTACTGTATCTGTATGGTTAGGAGCATATCACTGTTGGGCAATGAATTACCTTAGTCAATTACTTTGCATAATTACATATGCTAGATAGGCCAAATACGTGTCTTCATCCACAAGAAATTTCTGAGTTAGGAATGACTTCAGTTGCTGTAAGCCTACCACTTAGAATCTTTCTTAATAAACTTAATTGTTTTCCTTCTTGACCTTCCCCACCTCATTTGGGAGGGTGTGTTAATCTCTGAGGTGAAACTCTGGCATCAAAGCCAACTTCTACATTGCTACCTGCTTCCCATAATTGTGGCTCCCCTGTACAGCCTTTTCTTCTCACTCTTGCAGGTTGTCCTCATTGTAGAAAGAAAAAGCAAATAAGTTTTGCAAAGCTTGAGTGTTTTAGCAGTGTTACTGCTCTAGAAAGCTTCTAGATAAAACAATTTGAACAGTATTATGCATGTAAATAGGGTTTACTTTTGCATGTAGCCACTAACTTCAACCACATAGCTTTTTTGTTCTGTTGCGTAAGTAATAAGGAACAGTTGGTGCTTCTTACCTGTTTATTTGTCGATAATAAATCTTCTTTCCTTTAGGTCTAGGTAGTAGGGCTGTACTATTTTTGCACTTTTACTTCTGATAACAGCCATAGTCTTCCTGGTTCTCCCTCCTTCCAGAAGAGCTACAAAAGTTTCTCTCTCACACAGCAGTAGTTTCCCCCAGAGGCAGTCGAAGTGTCTCTCTCTGCTTGTGCCCAGTTATCTTGAACAAAGCCATAGAGTTCTATTTATAGTGAAGAGCTTGCAAGGATAAAGAACCAGCTGGAAATGCAGAGGAGCAAGCATTATACAGCCAACCACTTTGCAGGAATTCCACTACATCTTTGTAGTGCCACATTTTAGCAATGGCCAGGTTAGAGATCAACTGAAAACAAGCACAACTTGATACAGGCTTTCTGTAATTAGCTCCTCTTTTTTGTGAGGTAGGTCAGTGTGGTCAGAACAAAAAAAATACAGTATCCAGCTGGCACAGCAATGAAGGACAGGCAATTAAAAGTGTGAAACAGACTGAAGGAAATATTTCACCATGCATTTCCCCCTTCAAAGGTCTGGTTCTTTTACTTTGTGGGCTCGGCAGCTGATGTAAATGGCCCTCCTAGTTCAGATCTGGAGCTGAATTAGGCCAATAGTGCACAGCTGGGTTTATGAAATAAAAATGGAAGTGTTTTTAAAGCTAAAAGTGGTTATGGAAAAGTTTCAAAGTTCAGAAAGCCTAAGAACAGAAGAGACAAATGGCAAGACCAAACAGAGTTTGCTTAACAATGAATTTACTTTTAATAGAACTAGCATGCTTGGTTTTGCTTTGCTGTCCTCTAGTCTCTCCCTTCTTAGAGGGCTTAGAAGTTCAGAGTTGAGCTGTTGCATACATTTCTAGGGTCTGAAATCTGGGGATGTAAAATGAGCCATATTTTAAAAGCACAGTCCATGTGGGGCATGCACCCATGGGCTAAGGGAAGCTGAGCAAAGACCCTTTTGTTTAGTTTCAAAAGCAGAGGGTTAGCTGAGAACCAGTAAACCACCAGTGCTCATAAGATTATTTACTGCAATAAGAATGCTTAATTTACTAAAAGGATAACAAGAAGTTCATTTTGGCAATGAGTACAAAAACAGGTCCTGAGGGGGGTTGAGAAAGGAGCAAAAGAGAAGATTTGACAACATCAATTATTTTTCCATGCCAAAATATGCTCTATGCTACTTTCTTTCAGTAAAAAGCTTAGACTTTAGACACTTTCAGTCTAAATCTGTCTTCTCGGTATGAAGAACATGAAGTAAAAATAAAAAATCGGGTGACCTCGAGGCTGAGGTGCCATCTGCTTCCATCCTATTTCAGTGTTGCAGACCTGTGCTGTAAACTCTTCACAGTGTGCGCTGAAATGGTATCCAAAGCATGTTTCCCTTGCTCTTTCCTAGGGAAATTGCAGTCCCTCCACGGCTGGAAGGAGAAGTCAGGGTAGCAGGATAGGAAATAAAAGCATGTTTAAACATTTATAAGACCTAAGCTCCAAGTTCACTGCCATGCTGTAAAAGCCTGTGGTGTGGAGACAGAAGAACTGTGGATGAAATGCATTACTCTTAGTGTTTGGATGTTACATAGAGTCCCTTTCCCTCCTCTTCGCTGACAAATAAGATTTTATATACCGGGGTAAGGAATCCTCTCTCTGGTCACATACTCCAAGCATGTCTGGCTCAGGGTTGCTTTGGAATGGAGGTGAGGTCAGAGAGAGGACGTCTCAAAGAGAAGCCTAATATTACCTGTGCGGTAAGAAAGAAAACAGGAAATTTACTCCTGGAAGGAGACAAGGGAGGCAAGTGTTCCTGGGCCAACGTGGCAGCTTGTTTGGCTGCAGATCAGAAAGCAGAATGCAAATGGCACTGCAAATTTTGTGGGTTTGCTTTTTTTCCTTCCTGGCAGAGGCATGGTCAATATTAAAAGTTTTCTCTGAAAAGGGCTAGGTACGAGTTAGTGCTTGCACCACAATCATGGTGGTTTTGCTAACAAATTGTTGGGCTGGGTCTTTGAGCCATGCTGCGCTTGGTCCTTCCCTCTCAGGTAGCTTCTCTTGTGTCACTTTGCAGTCGTGATTCAGAGGGACACAATGCGCAGAAACAACTGTCTGGCTTTGCTAGGTCATCCGCTTTTACATGCAGCAATCCTAAATGGTGCTGATGGTTCTTGCAGCAAACTTTTAACATTTACCCGATCTCTTGACTCAGCATAATGCAGTTCACTGAAAGCTTGTTCCACTGGAATACTTCCTGGTGAAGGCATCACTTGTCTTTCATATGGTAACATCAGTAGAAGTAACAAGTTGTTATTTAAAAACATGGAAAGACGTGGTGAGTGAAATGCAAATACCTCAGGCAGGAGAAAAGGCATTCGGGTCAGTGGTGTTTGACAGCTGGTGCTGCTTTGAAAGACAAAGTGAATATTTGAGGTGAATATTAAAAGCTTGGGTGTTTGCTCGTGGTTCAAATTTCAGGTTCTGTATCTTTGAAGAGAAAAGAGTAATTCCAGCCATTGGGAAACCTGATCCCTGGTGGAGGTGCTCTGCCTTTAATAAAAGTGTTCTGACACTGCTGCTCACAAATCCCCTTATTGTGAAATTTTTCAGTCAGCCCCTTTCTGCAAGTTTCTTCAGAAAGAAAACTGACAGGGTTAAGGATAATCTTGATCAGAAGTTCAGTGTGTGCTCTGGGCATCATGTCTTGCTAAGTAGCTGTAACAGAACACAGGGTGTAGTTTTCCCTGTAAGTGTTTTGCACTGGGGATAAATGCAGGAGTAGCAGAAGGATGACTACAGAGGCTGGCGTGGTGGGTGGTGGTGGCATCCTTTGGCTCTTTGAAGAGCTGCATGTAATTCGTGGCTCTGTGAAATCACCCGCCTAGCTGCTACTGACTGAATTATTATGTGGTGATCCAGAAATCTCCAGCTATGTTTCCCAGACATGGCTGGTAAGAGATGTTGCTTCCCATGCTTTTTGTGCTCCAGCCTTGTTCCATTGTCTTTGGATAGTGGGGGTGAAGGAGTATTCACCACAGAGCTCCCCTCCTGAAAGGCTGCAGGAGGCAGCTGGAGGTGTTCGTCCCTGGTGGTAGATGGAGCAGGGTCTGTTTCTCTGGCCTGGTGGCGCTGCTGGCACCTGTCACTGCATCTGGCGGCTGTGTTCAAATCACCCCTTGGCCTTGCTCCTTACCCATGCACAGAGGTGCTTTCTCGAAGAAAATGCAGTGTGTAACAGGCAAGGCTCTGCCATGAGGGCAGGGCGGGCAGCTCTGGCGGCACAAGGACAGGGAGCTGACCTCACGTGTTCAGATCCCACAGCCTGGTGTGGCTCTCTTCCAGGGACCTCATGGTCCAGAGGAGAATGTGCATTTTGTGCACAGAGATTAAACACGACATGTGCTGCGGTGTGTGATGGAAAGAGTATTTTTCTAAAATATTTGATAAAGAGAGCCTGTGCTGAAGAGGCTGGAAGCTGGGCAAAGGAGGGAGTGGTTCATCAGAAAATGCCCATTTTGCATTTCCAAAAGGTGTAAAGAACTGTGGGTAAAGTTTCCTGTGAACAAACTGCACTTATGCTAATGTTTCCTTGCAGCTTCAGAGAAAATTTTTCCCACAGAAGGCAACTGGAGTGTTTTCCTGGTACAGGCAGTTTAAATTCACCTTGAATTAGTGGAAAGCACTTAGTATGGTTGCATAAAATATGAATGGATTTGGGCAAATATGGGTAATAACACTGGGGAACATTGGGTGTAGGACACATGCTCTAACAGCAAGATGTGGGTCAGTGAGCAATGACAGTAATAGAAAAAGCTAAGAGTGTGGTAATCTGATTCTTTGGCTTTTTTTTCTGTTGGGAGAAAAAGCTTGCCCTTTCTCATCTGAAACAAAGATCTTTTGCAAATGTGCTCTTAAGACTAAAACCTTGACTGGCAGTGGCCTGCCTGCTTCTTCTGTGAGGTATTTGTGGCAGAGGGGAGGTGCTCAGAGTTATGACAGATATTTTATGCAGCTTGGGTGCTGTAGGAGGACCTCCCACCTTGGCTCCATTTAGTGTTCCACATGGTGTTTGCCAGCAGGAGACATTTGGGTACACATTCCAAGCATGCCTGGCAAAAGGCGTCTGAAATTACAAGGACATTAGAGGGGCCAGAGGGTGCCAAGGGACGCTGCCAGCATAGGTAGCACAAGTGTCAGCTGAGCAGAAGAGTGCTGGAGACTTGGCCTTCCACAACTGGGGAAGAGGTGCAGTGGCATGGGTGTCCAAGGCTGCTCCCAATTTTGGGGTTGGTCAGAGGGCCTCAGAGGACACACGAGGCTGTTAATTTTCTCTCTAGGATAGATACTGTATTAATCAAAAGCACCCGTAACTTCAGCTCCTTGGGGTTTCAGAAAAATCAGTCTGCAGTGTTTGTGTCTGTCTCATCTAAAGTATCTTCGACTCAAGTATTACTCTTGCAATAAAGTTGGTCTTTGGGGGTTTTTCCCCCATTTTTACACTCTTTGCTCATGGTAAGGAGAGCATGAATTTAGTTTTGTTCTGTTCTTAAGCGTACCAGAGATGTTGAGCTTATCTAACAGAAACAAGCCAGGTGTGTGCTACAGTGTGTAAATGCCACCAGAAGCACTTTGCCCTAGAACAGAGAAAGAAAAAACAGTTTACAGGGTGCTGTAATGCTACTGACTCCAGGTCACCTGGTGGTATTTTGAATCATGATGAAGCGGTAGTTTCTCTGTCATTTTTCGTTTCTCTCTCTGCCTCGTATTTACTCCACAGCTTCATCAAAAGGGAGAGAAAATGAGTCAGAGCAGGCTAGGGATAGCTCTCCTGACACTTTAGACACTTCTTTTGCACCCTCACTTGTTCTTCAGTGATAAAGCCAGCTTAAGGATCTCCCAAATTGCATTTCATGCCCTGTGTTGGCTCTGGCCAAGATGGAGTTCGCTTTTTCCAGAGTGGCCCGTATGGTGCTGTGTTTGATTTGTTACCAGAAGAGCGCTGGCAGCACACCAGTGTTTTAGCTGTCACTGAACTGTGGTTGCACAGCATCAAGGCCACCTGTGTTTCTCACTCTGCCCTCCCCCACCAGCAAACAGGCTGGGGGTGCGCAAGAGGGTGAGAGGGGAAGCAGCCAGGACAGCTGACCCAGCTGATAAAAGGGACACACTTCATCCACAGCATCACACTCAGCAATAAAACCAGGCTGCGAGCGGGAAGTTTCTTCCAAAATAGCTGTTGCTCAGAGACTGGCTGGGCATAGGTCTGTTAGTGGGAGGTGGTGAGTGGTTGCCTTTGCATCACTTATTTTTGTTCTTTTTATTCACTACTAGACTTTTACGTCAACCCGTAAGTGTTTTTCCCATGGTTTCACCCTGCTGATTCTCTCCCTCATCCTGCAGGAAGGAGCGAATGAGCAAGTGGCAGTGGGGGCTTCACTGCTGCCTAGGATCAACCCACCACACTACACTCCCTCTTTCCCAGCTCACTCTCCGGTATCAGCAGCTTCTTTCAGAACACAATTGATCCTGTAATTAGTGAGCATTTTTCACCCCATTTTTGAGGGGTGAAGTGCATGAGAGAGGGAGAGGGCGCAGAGCTCTTTCTGCATCACCTCGAGAAAGGCCCAACAAAAAACGGCTTAATAAAATAGCCATTTCAGTAAGATGGAATAAAAAGAGGAATCTGGATCTTAAATAGACCTTATGTCCCTTCTGATGCTGAGCACCATGCATTGGTTCAGCAATGAATGGAGCCTGCATGGTAATTTCCCATGGCACACTGTGCAGATCCCATCTGTGGAGACATTCCTCTATTACATATTTTCTTAAGAGAAAGCAGCTCTGCTCCTGAAGGTTGTGGACGTGAGAACTTCTGGCTGCGTTGTTAGACATGGGCAAGGATAGGCAGGGGTATTGGGAGCTGCCTATGGGCGGGCTTCTCTGCTGCAGCCAACTGCTGAAGTGACCTTGGGGCCATGGGACACACCAAAGGCATCCCAAAAGCAGTTGGGGAAGAAATGATTGTAGCCAGCTGGACCTGTTTGACAGAAGAGTAGGCTGTGGGTTAAGCAGTCCTGGTTCAACTTCTTACCTTTGTAGCTGCTTACTCAGGTAAGAAGTTGAACCAGGACTGCTGTTTGTTTATTTCCCCACTCTGAACTTTGCCCATTGTTTACAAAGCTGTAATGGTTTGAAGAAGGGTTCATGTATCTCTGCCAGCTGTCAGGCTGATTCCTGCTCTGGCATTTTTGCTTTAGTGCTTTTTCTCCATTTGTCTGTGGAGATGGTATCAGTCCAAGTACAGAGAGGAGTCTAATCACCAGCCTGCATGGTCCTGGTTCCTGCTCCTCGGTGCAAAGCATGTGACTACTGCCCAGGGATGGGCTTGTAGGCTTGGGCATGTTTGTCAGAGCTCCTCCTTGGAAGTGCAGAGGGCGTTCCTCTGTATGCAGGTGGGTGGTCCACTCATGCTGATATTCACTGTTCTGTTTGCAAAGACTGGCGCAGAAGGAGAAAGGAAAAGTGGTGAAGATGTGCAGTAAAACTGTATCTCCTATTAACGCTAGCTTGATTCTGTCCATCAGCTGCCAAAACAGGGGCTCACCTGTGCTAGAAGGGGCCCAGAGTTAGCTTCTGCCACCAGCTGCAGTGGGGAAAAATCAAAAAATTTAGAGGACAGCTGATTTAGTGATAATACATTATGGTAGGAATGGCCAATTTCAAGACACTTAAGACCCATTTACTTGTTTTATGAACAGTACAGTGAGTATTTCTTTTTAATCTCCCCATGGCTGTAGTTGTACAATGAGATTTATAATGTGGTAATTGAAGGGAATTTGGCTACCATAGGGATTCACTTTATCCTTATGACAACATTTATTGTGCAATGTGTTCAAGGAGTGACTTAGAGCTTATCTGCAGTTTAGCCTATGTCTTGTAGGGACTCCCTATGCTTGCTTCTGTGCAACAGCATTTCTCTAATGTAGAATATAAAATAATTTTAATACTCATCTTTCAAAATCAATTGACAGAACAACAGACTGGTTGGGAGACTTGCAGCAATCTGCTATTTTTGCTACTGCAGTAACTACAAATGAAGCACCAACAGCTGTCCTCCTCCTCCTCCTGTAAAAAACTGCAGAGGTAGCTAAGGCTTGTCATGAAACTGGTCCATAGGGTGGTTCATTCCTGTGTCCTGTTGGTCTCAGTGTCGTCCTGATAGGAATATGGCCATATGGAGTCACTTGTAGAAAGGGGGCTCTGCTTACTTTTTTAAGTCAGTGGACCTATTCGCAAAAACTAAACCTTATATAATAATTTTTACTACCTCTACCAACATTAAAGTTAAAAGCCCTTTGAAAACATGCCATGTCTGTTTACCATTTTCAGCTTGCTTAAACCATATCCAAAGGAACATTTCTTAGCAGATTTTTTAATCTAAAATAAATCAAAGTTCTCGTTATGTTTGGAAGTTTGGGGACTACCTTGTCACCAAAATGTTAACTGCTAAAAGCTAGTTCATAACTAAGTGGCTAGAGCTGCTCACATAATCAATTTCAATTCTCCTATAGCAGATGTCCTAAAACGATTAATTTAGTCTTCAAAGATGTGGTGTGAAACTTTGCTTCTCTTTTCTGAATGGGTAATGTAGTTCTAGCAAATAGAGGTTTGTGGGTTTTTTAAATGGGGGAATTTTGCCAGTCTATGTGGAAAAATAAATGCACCTGTTCTTTTTCTCCTCACTTGAAACAGAGGATTGCTGTCTGGCAGTGAAGCAGTACTGTCTCTAGGGTAGGCTCTGCTTTTACACCAAGAGAACGGTCCTTCTGAACTCCCTCTCAGTTACTGTCTCTCAGTTACTTTATCTCCCAGATAAAGAAATCTACTTTGATATGAAGCCTCAAAAGGCTAATTCTTATGTGACTCACTCATACCTGCAGGTTGTGGAACTTTTCCTTAATGATGCAAGACTCTCTTCAATCACCTGTTATCACCCCAGGTTTAGATAAATTTCCTCCAGGGCACTCTCCTACTGGAGTCTTCCTGGGTCTGCTGTGGTTGGATGTGTGTGTGCTGGGCAGGGTCCTATGCTGGAGGCAGCAAGCACCTCATAATGGTACCACTACCAAAAAATCCTGCCCCTGGCTTTTTAGAATATCCTGAGACCTGAAGAGTCCCTCCCTGACGCTGGCACAAGCTTTTAGGCAGCTGCTCAGCCTGAGGAGTTCAGCCAATCTGTCATTCCTCCTCCTACCCAGTGTCTGGTGTCACTGGTCAGTTTAGCTTACATCCATGGATTAACTCCTGAACAGCTAGGACGTTTTTCAGTGACCAAAACTGAATTGTGTTCACACAGGAACGTGCTGTAATTCAACTGTAATTCTTACAGTTTCAAGTAAGGGAGAACAACCTAAGTTAAGGCAGTTGTCTGTTTCCAGTTGAGTACTTTAGAATCTTAATATTGTATACAATTTGTTATTGCATAGACTTAAGAGCATCCTGGAATAATTCTGGAAGCTAACCTGGAGATCTGGTGCCAGCCTGGGCTGTTTCTTCTACACAGGTAACCCAATACTTCAAAATACCTATTTTCTCAAGATAATTTCTCCATGATTTCTCAATATACTTGTATTTACATGAACAAAAATTGGCTTCCTAATCTGGGCTACTCTTATTTGCAGCCTGAGGTTTGTTTAGACTGTTGTGCTTAAGGAAAAATAATGTGCTAAGGGCTCCAGGGAAAGTATGGAAAGAAGTTAGCATAACATAACTGCCTGATGATAACAATGCACAAATGATATATGAAATCTAAGTCATTAAATAATAAAATATGTTTTAAACAATGCAGTTGATACATAATTGGATTGTTATACTCTCTCTGAATGAGTCAGATGTGATGAAAATCAGGAACTTCAGGACTGTCATCCAAAAATCAGAATTCAAAACATCCGCACGGTATTTTTAACTTTGGCAATCAAACTATCAGGTCTGTGTAATGGAACAGAGCTTTGTTCAAGTAGCAGAGCTGCTACTTCCTTGTAGGAAAGGTAAGTCCCAACGTTATCACTGGTCACCTGATCTACATAGGAGGCTGTTTTGGATGTTGGTGTGATGGTACTCCCAAGAATGTCTTTGACAAATACATTCTGCAGTAATGTGCAGGTTTCCTGTGCTGCAAGAACTTGCCCAGTGGAAGAAATGGTTGCAAGGTGCTGCTACGCAGGAAGTAAACAAAAGGCTTCTGAAGCCCTGGAACAGACATTTCTATTTTTAATTCAGCTCCTTTTCCCCTTTAAGACTCACAAAAAACATTTGCAGTTGCTGCTATAGGACACAAAATAATACATCACTCAGATGCAGAAAAACCCATCTAATTTCCTACCTGTCAGATGAGCAGCAGGGGCACTTAGAAAGTAGAAGGAAGCATATCTGGGGTAGTATTATGGGGAGCCCAAGGAACAGCTTTGAGGACAGCTGTGCAGCCACTTGGATGCATGGTGGATGATCCATCCTTTTTAGTGTGGCTGAAGGAGGTGGATGCAGTGTCCATGCTGTCATCCTTCACACAACATCTGTGTGTGGCACTTGTCCTCTGCTGGCCCTGTGCAAGCAGCAGTACAGACTCCCTGGTCACTTTGGGTCTCCCCTTTGGGTAGAAGTTGCACATTTTCCCTCCCCATCCACTGCAATTCTGAGAGCCACAGAAATCAGAGAATCACAGAATGGTTTGGGTTGGAAGGGACCTTAAAGACCATCTAGTTCCAACCTCCCTCCCATGGACACCAGGTTGCCTAAAGTCCCATCCAGCCTGGCCTTGAACACTTCCAGGGATGAGACATCCACAGCTTCTCTGGGCAAACTGTTCCAGTGCCTCAATGCCCTCACAGTAAATAATTTCTTCCTAATACTAATCTAAATCTACTCCCTTTCAATTTAAAGCCATTCCCCCTTGTCCATGAGGCGTGACGGAATTTTCCGTTACTCTTGGGGAGCAGGACGCGGGGCGGCAGCTCAGCGCGGCCCGCGGAAAGAAGGCGCCCAGGTGCGCCCGGGGGAGCCGAGCACCCTCCGGGGCCGAGGAGCCCGCCGTGTCCCGGTACCGCCCGCGGGCGGCAGCCGGCTGGAAGGAGCCCGGGCCCGATGCCGCGC
>VZTE01001278.1:892089-1014189 GCA_013397775.1 Eulacestoma nigropectus | reverse complement strand
TCGCCCGCGCCCGGCTGGGAGCGGCCGGAGCCGCCCTCGGCAGAACCAGGCTCACGCCCCGTCCCTTTCCCCAGGTCCGGGCCCCGCGGGAGAGGGCGCAGCCATGGTGCCGCATCCCGGCCAGGAGCCCGCCCGTGGCTAGAGCCGGCCCCGGCCGGAGAGCTGCGGCGGGGCACCCTCAGCCTGAGGGCATCCCTCAGCCTGAGCGCCTCCCCGCGCGCCCCCGGCATGGAGCCGGGCGGCCTGGAGTGGCTGCTGGTGCCCATGCAGCAGCTGGTGTCGTGGGGCGCCGCGGGGGCCATGGTGTTCGGCGGCGTCGTGCCCTACATCCCCCAGTACCGGGACATTCGGCGGACCCAGAACGCGGAGGGCTTCTCCACCTACGTCTGCCTGGTGTTGCTGGTCGCAAACATTCTGCGGATACTTTTTTGGTAAGTTAGCTGTGTTTCTGCTCGGTCCTAAAGGTGCTTGCTTGCTAGCTGTAAAGCTTTGATTGGAATATTTGAGGAAGTAATGTTCTACGTACATTTTCCTTTTTCTTCAAGATCTAAATGCCATCTTTCCATCTGTGTGTGAGTCTATTTTAAGTAGAATGACCTGGGCTCGGGAGCATGGTCTGTTCCCCTTGCCAGATCTGATTATCAGTGCTTTGATTTCCAAGATGAAACTTTTTAACTTGTTGGTAAAGAGGTTTATGCTAAGTCAGGTCTTTTTTCTTGCTGATTGTGTTTTACATTTCTCATGCCCCTCTAGCTCCATATTCAGAGTGAAAGCCTCGGTCCCACACACTTACTCTAATGTCTAGTTGGCATTAACGTCCCTGGAACACTTGCCATATATTCTTGCATTTTCCCGAGATGCCAGCTGACTTCAGAAGGTGTTCACTTGTAGCTCTTCATGCGCAACTATAGATGAAAATACTCATTCTTGGATAAGCAGGCAAAAGATGCACTGCCTTTCAAAAGCAAATTTCCTTTGCTTTCAACACCACTTTCCATACTTAAGAGCAAATTTGTTTCCATATTTAGATCTTGTGCTGCTGGAGAAAGCAAATGTTATTAGGGCATGATTTCTGTGAACCAATGTTATTAACAGCTTGCTCGTTACTTCTAATTATATAGGTGCTACACCACTGAGAACGTACATGGGAAACCAAAGATGAAATGGTCTGGGCAATTACTGCAACTAAGGACAGTTATTCTATGATTCTGTTTTGACTACAAAATAATGCTTTGTAATCCATAAAGAACTGATAGGTAACAGGCTGCATCTTATTGTTGGTTTCCAGTTTCTTTTTAAAGAAACCTCCTCTGACTCTGTATAATGGCTTCCTGGATTCTGCTACAGCGAAATGCTGTAAGTGCTGTGCTGTAGTGGCAAAACAGGAGACCCTTCAGGCACCACAAGCTGGCAGTCAAACAGGAGTCATCACTAGATCAGAGCTACTTGTTGCATTGGAACTGTATTTTCCTGGGGAGAAGTATATGGAGAAAGCAGAGAGCAGAAGGGAAATAGAGGAACTGGCAGGAGGAGGAGAAGTGAAAAGCCTGAGTTGACAGTTTGAGAAAGAGAAATAGTCATATTTTTGGGTTTACCGGAGGTAGTCAAAGTATACAAATGACTTGCATCCAAATGGAGATGCCAGCAGTTTCTAGGTAACTCAGGTAAGTGCATCTCTTAAGTGAGACTCAAGACTATGGAAGAACTGAAAGACCTTTAATTTGAGTTGATTTTAAGTACATCTAGTTAAGAGATGTGCGAAAGTATAAATACTGCAAGTAGTGAAAAGATATAATTTATGTCAATTTTGAAAGATTTGTCAATACCTCAAAAGAAAGAGAATGCAGTTCTATTGATAGGAGTATGTAATTTTTTTACTGTGAGTATTTAAGCCACATAACAGTATCACTCCCTGACACGTATAAACACTGTGTAGGCTCTGGTCACCTTGGAGTTTGGCACGGAATGGCTTCCCAGAGCACATGCACAGGTGTGTCTGGCTGCAGGGGTAGTGCAAGGCTTGCTGCTGGCCATTGGTACAGCCACTCTGGGGAAATACTGCAGGCAGGAGCCTGCAGAAACCTTTCTGTCTGTACTTGCAATGAATTGTCTCCTTCTAGTTCTGCTGAACTACAAGACAAAAGAGTACTTGCATACTGATAATTCAGTGTTCCCTGGGAGAGAATATTTTGCTTGCCTAAAAAATTAGGCATCCCTGGTAGTTAGTTATCAGCACCAGTAAGTAATGAAAACAGCTTCAAGGGTGGATGTTATCCCTGGGCATCTGGATGATTAAAGGAAGATTGTAGAGCAAGAGCCTATGATTTCTGTGAACATGGTTAAAATGCACCCACAGAGCATCTTGGCAATTCAATTTTTGAATTATTTGGTTAATGTCACCTATGGCCAGTGCATTATCTGGGACACAATGCTCTTGATAATGACATAAGCAGCAGAATTATTTTAATTGTGTATGTAATATTCTTTGGAGGGAATTAGAAGGTTTTTATTTATTTTGTTTTAAATTTATTAGATCATTTAATCCATTCTAGTGCCAGGACAGAAGTGTTCCTACAAGTAATTATGTTCTGTATATAATTTTTTTCCCCAAGTACCAGTTGACATCTTCCCTTTAGCAAACCCACTGTTACTTTTAAGCCTCTCTTCTGAAAACTTTACTGCCATATAGCTGCTGGTTTCATTTGGTTTCTCTTCATTACCCCTGGTTATTAAACACATGATTTGAGGCAATCATTTTTCCCGACTTCCCCTCCACCCTGATCCAAAAATAAGTACTTAAATTGTTAGGCCTTAAAAACTTTCAGGTTTTAATAGTGTTGCTTTTCAGGACTTAATTATTTCTTAGGATGGCTGATGTTTCTATTGGTTTTTGCTCGTTTGTTTTGTTTTTAACTTCAAAGACATTTCTATAATTTGTTTATGTTGTTACTTCCAGGTTTTCCGTGAAATTTCTTGTATTGAATTTGAGGCTCATAAGGACAGACTGTTCCAGCCTTTTATGCCATGTTGCCTCTGTGTTTTTGCTCTTGAGTAGTGCTGGTCTTTCTGTATTTGTGTTACTCGTAACAGACCCGGTCCTCCCACCTTTCCGCTATGGCTTTACTATACTTTGTTTGCCTCAGCTGTCGGGGCAATTCTCTCACATTCTTTTTGTGGAATGACAGGTTTCACAGGTTCTTATAACTGTACTTGTTTATTTCACGGGTTATCCTTTTTTGTTTTAATGTGTGCTTTTGCAGTGGGTTAAGTTTGACCTTTCATCTCCCATCCAAACAGACAGAGTATTTGCTTCCTAATCTTCTTGTCATGTTTTATGTGTCAATAGAGTTTCAGCTGGTGGATTGCACTGTGACAGTAGCCAATGAACAAAGTACT
The DNA here is from genome assembly GCA_013397775.1 of Eulacestoma nigropectus. Classification (NCBI taxonomy): domain Eukaryota; kingdom Metazoa; phylum Chordata; class Aves; order Passeriformes; genus Eulacestoma; species Eulacestoma nigropectus. Next base: position 1,010,793 of record VZTE01001278.1, on the reverse strand, counting down.
ACTGAGATCAAGGGTAACAGTCCTGTTTCGAGTTACCTGTTTTCACAAATTCTGTTTCTCTAATTAGACTGTCTCCAATGGTAAGCCATCTTTTAAAGTCAAGAGGGCTCAGTGCTATGCTTCTCCTCCTCGTCTTTCGTACATCTAATCACTTAATTTCAGGGTGTGCCCAAAGAACTTCTGGTTTGCTAGTGATGACAATAACACAATATCCATTTTTCGTGCTTCTCTTTCACACAATGTCTCAAAATGTCATCCTTAAAGAGTTGTTTCTGCTTTCAGTTATGTGTGTTTGGCCTTGCTGTGTTCCAGCAACGTGCCAGAACTTTGTGTAAAAACCTGGGGAAAGGATTGGTCTGGAAGAAGGAAGACTGCGTATGGATAGCAATGGACATGATTCTGTTTCAGTTCGTTTATACACGCATGGCTTTTGTTTAGGAAAAAGAAACTAGAAGTTTGGCCATTTTTAAGTCTTCTGCCCTTTTAAAGAGAATTCTTAAAAAAAAAAAAAATTGAAAAGTAGGCAGTTTGCACTTATAACATGACACAAGGGAGTCTCTGTTTACCAGTGTGAAAAGTAGGTTTTGTGCTGTACTAGATTTCATACCAAGTTAACTTTATTTTTAGTAGTAATCTATTATTACAATTTTATCTAAATTGTCAAAGCAATATTTATTTTGGGGTGCCAGTATAGCTGCTAGATATGATTTATGGTTGCATCAGCTGCCCCTTTGTTTGTACTGCCACTGTCAGTACTGCTTCTCCTGCCTGTCTTCTCCAGCCCCACAGGTCATTGTTTTTCTGGACTGGTCAGCCTGGGGAAAGTCTGCACTGTGGATAGACATCGAGAGGCAGAGCAGAACTCCAGGCCTTTGTAATTCTGGTGCATATGAAAGTGTTTGACCTGCTCCAAAAAAATCTGATAGCAATTTTCTTCCCTCTACATTTTTAATTAAACATGTCATTACCATTTTTTGATAGCTTGTGCCTTATGTCTTACTATACATTCTTGAGTTAGCTCTGTTTTCTTGCTCAAGGGATACCCTGAGCTTTGAGGTGATTAATTATCTGTTTAAGCTGTCCTAGGCTGTTTTGAAGTTGTGAGATGGCTCCACAGTGCCCCATGGCACTAGAAATCAGTTGTGACCAAGGTGCACACATCTTCTGGGTTCATGTGGCCTGCAGGCTGCCAGCTGAGTAGCTTTGCATTGTCATGATCGAGAACAGGAATGAGAAGGCGGGTGAGAGTTGTGTAATCAGTTGGGGGGTGGAGGATGCAGAAAAACTTACTTGTGAGTTCTCCCTCTCTTCCCCCTCTCTCTCTTTGCCCTTTCTTTTGAAAAACAGAGCTTATGATGAGATAAATTACAGTTTCTTCTAATATTAAAATCAGAATAAATAGCTGGAGGAAAAGGAACTATAGATTTCTTAGAAATCAGCTGTAGACATTTTTATATGTATCTCGACTAATTGCAGCCAAAAGTACTTGTGTTACCTGCTATCCCCAGAAGTTTTTTGGCTTTTTTTTTCAGTTTTACATTTTGTAAAATGGATGTCATCCTCTAATATGGTTTGTATGTTTTCCGAGAAGACAATGTTCTTTCCAAAGGTTTTGAGCTGGAATTCCATGGGACACTGTCCTAAAACTCATACGGCAGTGCCACAGAAATCCAAAACCAGAAAATATAACCATCCTGTTTTGTAGTTGCTCTCACAAATTAGTTGCCTTAAGACAAACTGTGGGAACAAGTTCTGACAGCCAGGGACAGGATGGACACTATGGAGTGTGTTATTTTTGAGCAAAAGTAATCCTCTACCCGTTCCACATCAGTTGACCTGAAACAAAAAGTCTTCTTAAAACAGCCATATCAATAGAACTGGGAGCTCTCTGTGCTGGAGTCAATGGAATAAGCTTCCTGTTCAAGAATAGAGGTTTAAAGACTCAAGTATGGAGCTGGAGGTAATTTATAGAGAAATGGTGAACTTGCTCTTGTCAGGGGTAGATTCCTATGTATTTATTGTGCTGTAGCACCTACAGTGCCACTTGTGGACCAGATCCCTGCTGTCTGGTGTTGCTCTGGCTTCAGAAAGTGGAGCAGTGATGTCTGTTTGAAGGACTTACTGTGAGAATGGGAAACTTGTGCTTTTAAGGCTTCTGTTACTAAAATGGATCTTGCCAGCTTTTACCATGTGTGGAATGTGGGATGATGCTATAAATCAAGCTGACAGAATGACTACAGCTTTAAAAGATTGCTTTACGTATGGCCTGCTGGTGGAATCTTGCTCAGATATTGAGAGCAAGTGTTATGCAATTCCTCCTGCTTTGTATGAGTGCCAGAGAGCAGGGATAAGATGCACTACTCTTTTGTGCAGAAAGTAAAGTAGAATTTTGTATGCCCAAATGAGGAGCTTGGTTTGGGATGTTCCATAAAGTCTAGGAAGTTTACATGTCAAGAGGAACCTCATATCAAAAGATCCTGTTGTAAAACTAGTTTGTTTCTTCTTCTTGCTTAAATCCTACAGCTTAAATTCTGTAATTGCACAGGATGACTTTCAGGACAGCTGCTATGCTGCTACCCTGGGCTATCTGTGGTGATCCTGGTGGTGTGTGGTGTATCCTGTGTGCTTTCCATGTTGCCTAGGAGCTGTAACTTCCCAAAGAGTTGAAAAAATTTATAGCAGCCCGCTGACGAAAGCTGGAACAGCATCCAGGAGTGTAGGAGGAAACTAGAGTGGTCAGGGTGATGGTGATCTGGCTGTACCAACAGCAGTCAGTTTCTTTTCAAAGATGTCTTAGGAAAAGGGATAAGCAAACCTTTTATGTTTGGTCTAGCTTAGGCTTGTTTTTCACAATTGGCCTTTGCTGTTTCAAGTAGGCCCAGGACTGGAATAGCAGGATTATTGCAACAGAATTGAATTGTACCAATGGAATTATGTAGTCTTCTCAATGACTAGTTAGTCTCTGCTGTAGCTTGAACGTGCACTTCTCTTATCTTCATCACCCTGAACATGCATTAGTCATTTGAAGGCTGTGGAAACACTAATAAAATGTAAGCCACTCCCTCCCTTTATTTGCGTATTTGACTAGTACAGGAAATAAAGAGTTCTTTTGTTTTTACAAATAAAGTAAACAGTGGAAAAGCTCTTTGTTTCTTTGTAGTCTGACATACAAAGTCTGAGTTCCTTGAATACTTCAAGTGTCACTGTTCACTTTATTACACAACATTGTAGTTATGGGATGAAAATGCAGAATAACAGTGGTGACCTCTCACCCCCAGGACTTCAAAGCTGTTCTTTTCCACAAGCCTGTTCTAGTATCCTAAGGCTCTTCATCTTTCTCTCATAAGGTGCTTTAATTACCTTAATGTTCCTCCTCTCCTGGCTCCTGCTTAAGCAGAGACAGGAGTAATGTCTGCGAGGCGGAAAGGAAACAGAACATGGAATGGCATGCTCTCCCTGCAGGGCTTACGTCCCACAGTGCTCCTGGCTCAAGCTGGCCTGAGGAGTCTTAAACTGGATTAGTGTTGCTTTGCCCGGCCCTGATATCAATGCAAAGTAGGGTAAGCAGCTCGGAGTGGTGTTTGTGTCCATGATCCTGAGCAAAATGAGTGTTCTGGCTTTACTTTTACAGCTTCAAGAACCCGAGAGTGGTCCTTGATACTGGTATTCCCTTCAGTCTTGCTGCCCAGGTAGTGTGGTATAATCCATGTGGTAGTTTGCTCTGCCTGTTGGTCTCCATGGCAGCTGTTTGTTTTCCTGTATATGTGGTCTAGTTTAAAGGGTTGTGTTGCCTGCAAGACTCATTCTGGGGTTTGCTGTTTGGGGAGATACATTTCACGTGAGTATGTTTTGTTGTCTAACCTTTGTTGTCTTTGACTGGATGGTTGTGAAAAACCTTACAGGTGGTGTGCATTGTTTGAAGTTCCTGTAAGAATTTTTAAATTTCCATTTTAACTCTCTTGTATGTTGTGAGTTTTGTTTTACATTTTCCCCCCTTAGTGTTTAAGGGGAGAGAGTCTGCAGCAATACTTGAATCTCATGACAAATTGTTGTGATCAGACAGCAGGTGGCTATGCTTGTGTTTGTAGTGAGTGGGTATTTATACTGCAAGCAGTGTTTTGCGAGGCATCTATTAGTGAATGACCAATAATCTCATCAGCAGGGAGAAACCAACCTTGCAGTGACCTGTGGCTGGATTTACTGTCATGATAGCTTCTAACTTGTTGTGCTGCTAGCTCAGCCCCTCTTAAATGCATTACTATATTTTTACATGCAAATACATTTGTAATTGGAGATGGTTTTTTAAACCTGATGTAATCTGGTTTATAGTTAGCTGCTCCACAATTCTCAGTAAGTCTTTCCTATTTTTTTTCTCATTCCCTGAGTAAGAGACAAATATAATAGTATTGAATTCCAGTAGATTAGGGGAACTTTACCACAGTCAGCAATACAGGCTGAATGAGCTCTGGAATCATGAGCCTGGGGCATAGGCTAGGCCAAACTTCTGTTCTTTTCCCCTGCATTTTTAACTAGTGCAGTGAAAGCCTTATCCAGAGCACACACTGCCTATGATTATGCTTATCATCTGTGTTCTTTATTTCCTTCTTCATGGTGTCCTCCAGATTTATTACACTAATGGCTCCATTAACAGTAGAAAGAAGTGGGGGACTAAGGCCACAGAACTGCTATTCCCGCAGTAGTTACTGGTGGGCCCCCTGGCAGTGGGCTGGAGACTCAAGGTGGTGTACTTCTCCTCAGCTGTATGCCATTAGGCAGGAAATACTTGGCCATTTTCACTGATGTGGGCTGCTTGTCTCTTCTGCACAGGAAGATTTCCAAGGCAGCTAGTCAAGGACTTTCCAGTCTCTCTCCTGTTCCTTATTAGTTGACTCATAACAAAAAATCTCTCTCTGGTGAAATGGCTGCAGTGGAAACGCAGTAGTGTGAGAGAGCATGATGGTGAACCTAGCTGGTTTATACTAGCATGGAGCTCTGTCATGAAAGTAGCCCAGGCATAACAAATTACATTTTGCCAGGGTGCTATAAAACAGGAACTGTCAAGAAGAGGGCAGTAATTGCCTGTGAGCATGGCAGTTATTGAGCATGAGGACTCTGTCAGCATGATACGGTCAAAGATGGACCTTACTAACTGTGCTGTTAGGAAATTTAGAAAGCCTGTGTGCCTCACAGTGAAGGCAAGGGAGCTGGGGAGCACAGCAGTGTGTTCTGACCAAATCACTTCCTCAACATCTCTGTCCTCAAGGCATAAAACCTGGCAGAACTGAGCACAGAGAAGCTCACTGTGATGTGTGTGTAACCTTCCTGTTGTAAATGTAATGTGCTTCAAGGGCTGCACATGATAAGCTTCCACCCTTTACCCCTAATGCAGTTACTGAATGTGTGCTGGGGAATTGCTGAGCTTTCATCAAGTAACGTAGGAAGAGGAGCTTGGAGCATTACTGATCTCCACTGAAGGGTTCTCCTTTTCCTGTGGCACAATGTTGTGTAATCACTTAAGAGTAAGCTCTTCAGTCAAGACTGGCCATAATCCAAGTTCACCTGCTCTGTTGTGGGAAGGAAGTGCTCAGAAGCTCCCATCACTCATCATCTATACTTCCTTACTTTCCCAATCTTGATGCAAATAAGACAACAATTGATGAAATAGTTGGTGTGTTCTGCAGACCTGGCTTTTCCACTCAGATGTCTAGACAGAGCTGTGGGTATTTATTTCTTTATAGGACAAGTGCTATTGTTTTTATGAATTAATTTTAAAATGAAAAATTGAGAAAGAGAAGTTTTGCACAGAAATCCATGTGAAATCTTTGCAGTGTGTGTGTGGAGAGCACACATAACTGGTGTTAACGTGGCATAACTCTCTGGTCTCTCTGTACTGACTTACTGCTTAATGAATGTGCTTCTTTCAAAATAATAGGTTTGCTGCTGGCTTTTGAAGCAAAGACTTAAACTTCTCGCTTCAGCATCTCTAGGATCAGTCCACTTGGATGTTGAAATAAGGTTCTCAGATACTAGATATCTGAGCTACAGCTTTGAGCTGAGCTAAGCTGCTCTGAGCTACTGTATGTGCAGCTAGGTTTGTCTGGTGACTGACTTCCTCAGTCTTCCATACTTGTTACTTTTAGCATTTCCTTTTCCAGATGCTTAGATATTTTATGTATTTTCTTTTCGCTTTTTAGGTTTGGAAGGCATTTTGAATCTCCTCTTTTGTGGCAGAGCATTATCATGATCATTACAATGTTACTGATGCTGAAACTGTGCACTGAAGTTCGTGTGTCCAACGAGCTGAACGTGAAACGCCGCTCTTTTGCAGGTCAGTGATGGAAAATGGCTTTTGCAGGATAAATATTTTTGAAAGTATGATGTGCTGTACTTAGTACAAAAGTTCTGTCTTAATTGCAATCCAGTAGCACTTTCTGAATGGTTTTTTTTTTTTGAAACTGCTTATTTTCCAGATAAAACTGTACAGCTGAAATTTTTTTTCTGACAGGTCTTGGTTCAGTCTAGAAATTGGAGTTCTCCTTAATATTTCACACCACATTCTGAATATAGAGCTGGTTGTTACGCTATTTTGTTAGCCTGGATTTTTTTGAAGATCTTGGCTGGAATAAGAAGTTATTTTCTTCAGCTGTACTTTTTACCAAGTTCTTAGTTATGATTGTACACTATTAATCTAAATGTTGCAATTGCAAACATTTTCTTTTGTAGATAATAATTTTCTACTTACTTGAGTTACTGACTGTCAAAATACCAGGTGCTTCTTATCACAGTTGAAAAACTATCTCTTTTTGTATACCATGTCCTTTGGCTTTAGTGTGGGATTAGTTGGGAATTATGGGAATTTTCCCATATATTTTATTTTGGTTAATTTTGTTAATTTTTAGGCATTGATAACTTCAGTTGGGCCAGACTATTATTCTCTATTTAATAAAATGTTCAATCTTTGTGCAAAGTCCTTGCTTTTTTCCCCTGCAGATAAGAAATGTGAAAGGGGTAGGTTTTTGTTTCTCTGTGTTGACTTTGACTTACAACATTTTATGTAACAGCTTATTACCAACAAGAACAGAATTAACACTGTCAGCTTTCTGTCAGTTGTTTTGCCATTAAGGATGTATAATTTATTCTTTCCATCTGTTCTCTTCCACACTCCCTAATAACTGAGGATCTGATCCAATTCCAGATATCCACAGCAACATTAGAAGGCAGCAGCTCTTGGCTGTGCAGTAGGGTAATTTATCTAATAGCTAAGGAAGCTACTTCCATTCCTGCTCATTGAGGAGTGTAGTGTGAAACTATTCAGGTGAGTGAATTCACGTGGAAAAGGAGCTGCACTCCAGCTTCCAAACACAAGCTGCTGTGTTCACAGGGGTTGTCAGTCTGGCAGGATGAATGACTTAAAAGCTACTTTCAGCCAGATTTAGCAGCAGTTAAAATCCAGGAAGCATTTGGGAGGGGCATGTATGCTTTCCTCCTCCTCTGCTGTTTGTGCTAGCATTTTGTTGAGTGACAGAGAGGTTTCTCTGTTTGCCCTTTCTGAGAGGAAATTGTTCTTGTGCACATTTACACATGCATACTTGCAGGCTCCTTCAGTAACCTTTGAACAAAAAAAGCAGGCCCTTCAGTTTAGTATATAGCACTCTTTAAGCAACTTTCCCTGAAAGACATGCAGTCTCCTAAGGGGTAATCAGTCCTTCCCTTGACAGATGATAGAAACTCCTTAAGGTTGCGTTGTGTTATTTGATCCTTTTTCCTAAAACTCAGTTTGTCACATGGAATTTGCTAGAGAGACTGATTTTTACCTACTTGTGGTCTTTAATTATTTGTTTTCATCGAAAGGCCTGCATCCTCCCACAAACATTGAGAATAGTTGGATTTTTTTTCTTACATGGGATTGATTTTTAGTAAGGACAACTGTATGATGGCTCAGAATAAACATACAGATGCATACAAAGCTCCTTTCAAGCTGGACAGAATGATAGGTTTGAAGCATAATACGAGTAGCAGTGAGAACTGTTTCTAATCATACACCTAATCTTATCTCTAAAGTTTTATGGTGATCTAGGCAAGCTGATTAATCTGTGTACTTACTTTCTTTCCTTATAGCTTACTGGGGCAGTGAAAAGCTAGGTTTGAAGTCATTGTTTTTTGTTAACCTTGCAGAATCCTGAGGGAAGGTACACCATTTCTGTATGATAATATAATTTATTATTTCTCACATGGCTGGTCTTCATTTTAAACGTTTTCTATCCTCCCTTTGAATGTTTCTGCAAAATAATCCAAAATATTTAGAAAGAACAGAATATTTCAGTGGAAGGGAGTTTGCTGTTTTCTTGTATTGTTGTTAAATGTGGTATTTCTTCCAAGTGGCATAAGTATATGTTTACCAGTGTGTTTTCAGTTTTGTGGGAGTTGCCTTATTTTTTTTTTCCCCCTAACAAATTAGGTCCCTTAAGTAATAACTAGTTCAGAAGGACTCTACTTCCTATCTTGAAGCATTAAGAAGAAATGTCTTCAAATCCTGACAAGCTTGTTCTGTATTCTTTAGATTGTTTTGTGGTGTTACTGGCTTAAAATACCCAAAATATTAATAACTTTTCAGAACATAAAAAGCCATTCAGTCAATTTGCTTGTACTTTGATTTGTAAGGTAACTATCATAGCATGAAAAATGCAGTCTCCCTAGACTTTCTAGTAATGTTTGATTTTTTTTTTTTTAGACTCTATATAGAGAACTTAAAAAGATTATGTGAGTTTTCTTAAATTTCTTCCCTTCTCAGTTACTTCTCAATTATGGGATTTTGCCCCCTGCTCCCTTTTAGTATTGCAAAATGAAATTAAGTTGAAAGTAGTGGAACCCATTTTGTGCTGTTGCTGCCTTCTCTGATTTTTTTGTTTTGGATACATAAACTTTATCCTTCAGTACATACTGATTGAAAACAGAGCAAGTCTTCTTCATATACCCAACTATTATTTTTTTTGGAACTTGGACTGTGTAGCCTGTTTTTAACAATTCAGATTGGGAAAAGCCAGCACCCACAACAGGCAAAATATGAAAACAACAAATATCCCCAATTTGATTTTAAAACCTCCAGTGATAGGACAGTTCTCTCCCCTGCATATGAATGCTTTGAAAGCTACATGAAAGAGTCTTCAGGTGAAATCAGCAGGCATGAACAATAGCTTCTCATCTTTTATCCTATATTTAGCTTCACTGCATCTTAACTGCCGTAATGCAGATCTGCTGGTACCACTGTTGTGGTAACAATAGCTTTCCATATTTGTTCCCAAATTTTAAAGTTGTATCTGTGCAGCCATATGTATGCTGCTTTGCTGGCTCAGTGCAGAAGGGGCCAGCGTTCTTGTTAATTTTGTTGTTGTTTTTGTTCAAAGTATTGTAGTATTATGGGGCATGATGGAGCTACCATGCTAAGGAGCTGAATATTGAAATGCCAAATGTGCATGTGCTGTGTCTTGACTTGAGAATCAAGAGGTGGCTGAAGCAAGGTGGTCACAGATACAGACAGCTGAAAACATCTGGTTACTTTTGGGAATGTTGACAGGCCAGAGCAGTCTCTTCATATTCTTGGAGAGACAGACACTCTATGAAGAACCTTCTTTTTCTTTCCTCAAATCAGCTTCCCACCTCTCTCCAACAAAAGTTCAGTTCTATTTATGCCCAAGACATTGTGACAGATTTTGAGCCCCCTGAATATTAACTATACTGAAAATCAGTGGACAGCATTTGTTAAAAGGAGACTCTTGGACATCTCTCCTTACTTGTGCAGCCCAGCGTCCACAAATAGAACTTGGGCTCCTGTGTTTTTACATGAAGATGATTTCCTCTTGTCATCCATCCAGTTTTGCTGGTTGACTTAATCTGCTTTATAACTTGTATCTTATTATAGCACTCTGATCCTTTGAAGAGCTTTGGTTTTGGCACTGGAAAACACTCTTGTGTAATACATGGTTTTCAACTGGCAGAGGAAGGTTAGACTGAAAAAAACTTAGCATGCAGCATGGTTGCAGATGAGGTCTGTTCTCTCCTTCTTGATGTTGGGCTTTGTGACAGTATTTTTGAACAGCATTTTCCCCTGGAGGCAAGGCAACTACTGTCTCAGCTGTTTATACATATGTATCTACACCCCCAGTGTTGCTGAGGTAACAGCGTGTTTTCTCTGATCATGAAAAGGTAGAGTTTATGTAGTCTAAAGTAAGAACCAAGCTGTCTGTTCCATTGTTTTTTAAGCCTTTATTGTCCTGTCATAGGTACACTACTGTTGGGTTGTGTGAACTGAGACTGTTCTGAGACTTCCTACTGCTCAATCCTATCTTAACATCATGGGGTGGGAGCCTTATAGAAAGCATGGGGACTAAAATTTCTGGCATGTTTTGGTCTGGCTATTATTTTTTAGTGAATAAAGTGTACTAACTGACTAAACGGTAACTCAAATAACCACTGTTGCATTTAATCATAAAAGTCTGTTTGTCTTTCCTTTCTTTTTTATTTCCCTTCAACTCTTTTTTATGTAGCTGCAGATAGTAAGGATGAAGAAATCAAAGCACCTCCCAAGAGATCCTATCTGGGTATGTACTGTACAAACCCATTCTGCATGAAGTTGTTCCCTTAACTATATATTTCATGATTTGCTACTTTTTGTGATCATTTTTGGAAAAGACTGCATGATCATTTCTATAGAGAATGTTTCCATCACCTTTTCTTGACATACTAAAACCTGGTGTCTGATTTCTTCTTAAATTTTCATCTGCCCACTTTTAACTTCCATAGAGGAAAAGATGCTTTCAGCTCTATTTCAGAAACCAGTTCTTTAAAGGCAGTTGAATTGATCACACTGTGTGTCTCAAGGATATCTTCCTTACTCCTTCCCCAAGCTGGACAAACAAAATACTACATGATACAGAGATCCACCTCTTCAGACTCAGTTGTCCACTTTCAGCTCTTACACTGGAGGAAAGTATGAAAGATAGAGAAGTATCTTTCAGCAGTGTTCAGAACACTAGATAAGAAATTTCACACAACACTTGATATTCAAGCAAAGTGCCTGCATCCTTGTGAATATTCCTCTCTTTTTCATTATAGAGCAGCCTCAGAATTTATTTGGTAATTAGTAATGCCCAAGGTGAGAGCTTCCAATCTTCAGTTTCAGAGTTGGAATTGATGTTTAATTTGCCTAAGGAAGTGGAAATATTGGGTGCAAACCAGCCTTGCAGTATTTTTTCCACTCTTAATAGTTTGGAATGACAATTTTAGTCAAGTAATCGTAATTTTGCTTAGATTAGTTGGGGTATTGCATCAAAGAAGTTACGCTGACACAGAAGTTCCCCAAAGTCAACTTTTGGACTGGTTTTAACTGAACTGATTCAGAATCTCCCATTGGTACCAGCTGTGCTATGTTGCAGTTCTTGAGTTAGTGAGGGATCGACTGGAAATACTCAGGGCACAGAAGAACATTACTGCGGCAAAAGGAGAGTCTCTGTATTTGTCAACACACAGTTAATTAAACTGGAGTTAGCTCTGAGAAACACTGCCCAAGAGTGGCATTAACCTGAGTACTTTCTTGAAGCCATAAGGCCGTCCCTGTTTAGTTTAAATAAGACTCTCTTTTAATGATTCATCTTCTGGATCTCCCCTTTCAGATTTAAGGGCAAAATCCGTGCATTGGGAAATTTATCCTTTTTTTTTGTCTGATACCAGTATTTTTGCAAAGCACCTTTTCCTTTCGTATTTTCAAAACCTCATTTTTTCTGGATTTGATATCAAACTATTTTTTTTTTTTCTGTTTGGCTTTAACTCTAGTTTGTGTGGTCATTCTCACTGGCTTGCAACACTAACCATTGGAATGTAACATTTAAGCAGTTCTGTCTTTTTTGTGCCTGTATTCTTGTTGTCTTTCACTAGTTTTCAGCAATGCTTTATTTACAGTGTCAGAGCTAGAAACAGTTGTCAGCTTCAAGTGGTTAAAATTAAACAGAAATAAGTAACTTAATGTGACCTTTTACTTATTTCAATCAAGTTTTTTTTCTTGTCTTTTTGGTTAAAAAGTCATTTGTTGGTAGTTTGATAGCTTAAAAAGATGTAGAATAAAGCACCACACATCTTAATCCAGCTGATCTAAGTCTGAAGCATTTGGTTAATAGGTATTACTTGACGTTTGTTTTGGAATTGCTTAGCAAAATGGGATGAATTGAATTATCACTAAGGAACAAGACAGCCTTACACTACTGCTCAGAAGTTTAAAGACTGGGTGGGCAAATTTGAAATGTGACAGTTCTCACTGCTATAAAGAAATCAGAAATGTTTTGAGCTGTTTGTGTATAATGTACACACAGAAGTGTGTGCTGGTGGTATAAAGAGTGGGGTGGACAGTGCTTCGTGTCACAGCATATGTCATATTCAATTTACAGAGGGCTAATCTGAGCTGTGCCCTGCAGTGCTCTGTTTTCCTACAGCTCTGGGGAAGCTCACTTAGAGATTAGCTGAGGGGAATATTTGCCATACTTTCATGTTCTAGTGCATTCTCATTATGTCCTTTAATGAGTTTTAATTAAACTTCTGTTCAAGAAAAATGAATTTTTAAAAAATTTCCTTTGACTAATTCAGTGGTGTAAAAACTGTTTTTCAGTATATTTTTAAGCTTCAGAAATGATTATATTACTCTCTTTTTCTGGTCGTATATTAAATTATGTTTGTAATTGAAGATGATCTATGAAAGCTGTTTTGTTAAAGAGCTGTTGAACAATTAATCTGAAAATGTGCTGGGCTACTAATGAATTTTAGGTGAACTTGTTAGATAAATACAGAGGCATTTCTTGGTGCCTCTCTTTGAATAGGAACTGAACTCCTCCTGAGCTCCCCGAGATTGCTTTTAGTTGTGTTTTATTGTCAGTAGTTCAAGAAACCACTTAATGCCACTATTTTTCCACATGTTATCTGAAAAAGCCTTTATCTGTCACATGACTCTGAAAAGTGACTTTCTAGCAGTCAGTACTGAGAGAGAGTTGAGGGTGCGGGGGAAGGTTGCTGCAGTTCTAGTGACCTAAAAAATTTACAGCATGGTTGGCCCCAGGGTGTAGTGTTTTCTGAGTCCATACAGAAATAAAATTATTTCCCTTTTTTTTTCTGGGCAAAGGAAAGATTAAATACAAGTAGTTCCAGTTCTGAAGGATTAATGCTTTATTTCCTTTGTTTTCTGATGCAGGTATCTAGTTCTACCTAGTGCCTGCTAGCATGGCAACTGCTGAGGCTGAGCAAGCTGCAGTTGGGTGAAATTTGGGTTTTTGCTTGTTTCTTGTTTCATGATGAGATGTTTTAGAACAAATGTGAATAAGTGCATTAATCTGTTTTCCTAAAATACGAATTCCATATATATATTTTGAGCTGTGTGAGTGTTGGAGACTGTTGGGGTAACAAAATCACTAAAGAAGTAACAAAACACTACCATTGCTCCAAAGAGCCTGTATTGTTTGAAGTTAATCAGAGTGGTTTCGGTGGTGTGGCAGGTGAGTGTCAAAGTGGATGGGACTTGTTGGATTTTTTTTTTTTCCTTGTAAGTAGACAGTTAAACATTTTGAAAGACATCTCTGGTATTTCCTTCCCTCTCTGAAGATGGTTTCAAAAAAACTTGCTGTATTACTGAATCTTGAACCTTGGTTTTAACTCAACAAAATCTCATCAAATAACATTAAATTTTAAAACAGGAGTAATAAAAACTAGTGGTAGTGAAACAACAAAAACTTAGATTCACCAAATATCTGTTGCAAAATATTTTAAACTATGCTTTTTTTTTGGGGGGGGGGAATGTAAAAGGTGTGTGTAGTTGACTTTGCACACTTATATCTGCATTGTAATGAGGAGAAAACAGTAATGTGAATTTAGCAGGTGCAGCCATCTGCTGCATGGTTTCCACTGGCAGTGTGACAGCCTAGTGAGTAACTCACACTTCCACCTCTCCCTTTGTCTGTGCTCTTTAGTTAACTCAGGGTATCAGTTGCCTTGTGTTGTTCAACACCACCACAGTGTTGACATGTTCTAGAACAGCACTACTACATTACATGTGCCATGAAGGATGTAAACTTTATTTAATCAGCTCTCTGGTGTCTTCTGTTCAGAGTGTTTGGTCTGTTTGGGTTCAGCACAGCATCCTGCACAGCTTGCAGGTGAGCACTGTGCTTTTCCAGAGGTGCTCTGTAAGTAACATTCACAGTTTGCTTCTCTGTCCAGCCCCGACACCCTGAGCAGAGCTGGGGACACAGCAGAGGCACAGCTTTCCTTGCTGGTTGTGGGCAGCACTTGGGTTTCATTGAAAGTGCGTGACTTCTGCACTGAGCTGCCCAGTATTTGAATTCCCTGTACAGCTGGCATAATGAGAGCAAGTTGTTGCTGGGCTGTCACCACCTCTGTCTGTGCATAACTGAACATGCAAGTGCTTTTGGAAGGATTTCGATCCCTTCTTCCCAGGATTATATGAATCCTTGTTAGACTGATTCCAGAGTGCTTTTATTAGTATTTTGGGGAGGGGATCCCCAAATAATCCCTCCAGGAGAGGGGATTGTAATGGCATGCCTGTGAGAAAATAAGATGCCAAAAGGATATATTTTGTTTGTTTGTTTTCCTTTGTTCAGTTTTGTGGTTTGTTCGTTGGGGTTTTAAAAATTTTTTTACTAATGGAGTTCTAGTTGTTGAAGAATTCAGGTCTACTTTGCCTGAGAAAATGGCACCTGTCTGCACTGACATTTTGGTTGTAGTTCTGTGTATGGTGGGAAAAGTTATTTCTCCTTTTCTTTCTCTGCATCAAGTTTTAGACCTTTCAGGAGACAAAAGAGAGCAAGAAATGGAGATTATAAGGATGTAGGGGCAATTTAAAATTTTTTTTAATAAATACTTAAGTGGTAAACATTGGTGTCTTTTTTAATATATAATTTTGGTTTCTTTTTAGTTGATGTTGCAAATGAGACCAACACAAGTCTGGAAAATAATTTATCTTTACAGCTATGGGTCTGTGCTGGAGGTTTAAGTTACTTACTATTTAAGCATTTCAGAATAATTCAGTCCAAGTAGAACACTATTGATTTTTTTCGTTAAAGGAGCTTAGAAATTGTTTGCATACTGAACAGATAACCTTTTTTTTTTTAAACTACAGACACGGAGAGAGGGAATAGTTTCATATAAAAAGTTGTTCTTTTATTTTCATGGGAAATTTGTCCTGAACCATTGCAAGATCAACATTAAAATAATTTCCTTTCAGAAAACATGAGAAAAGTGGGTTTGGATCAGTCTGTTTTCTGGGACCAATTTTACGTTTCTCAGTAGATACTCTCTTTCAGGCTTTGAAGTTCCATTCAGCCTAAATCTTTCTTCAGCCCCTCAGGCTAATGGGCCTCAAAAAAAAAGTACTGTGGCCTGTTCTCTCCTGTTGAAAATGTTGGAAGTGGTTCAGTAGGAGGCCATACCTTTTGCAGGCTTATCTGGTATTATTCAGAAGGTATAAAAGGGAAGGATAAGTTTAAATTCTGTATTCCAGTGAGACCTTTTCCTTTCAGAAAAGACAGCTGGGAAGGGAGAAACCTAAAGAATGATTGTTGAGGCCTCTGAGCAGCTGTGATCCTTGCCTCTGGCAGTTTGCAGTTTCCTTAAGGTGAGAGATCCAGAAATACACACACCCCCTCTGCAATGAGGTGGTGGCATGAGGGCAGTCTGTTTCCTGCATGCCTGTGTGCTGTGAAAACACCTTCCTGACCACAGTGGTCAGGAATGGATTTTCTTTTTATTCTCCCATTTCCCTGTGCTGGAGGCAACTGGGCCACGTGGGTCTCTGGAGGGAGGAGCAAGGGGAGAGGGAGAGCTGCAGTTAATCCGCAGACTTACAGATGAAGTGGTGGGGGATCCAGGTGGACAAGTCACTCTTGGAATGCATGGCATGTAGGTTTAGGCCTGAGAGACAGGTGGTGGCTTGCATGAGAGTAAAGGTGCTCACCTTTGGAAAACATAGGGGTATTTCTTTTCATGGGATGCATGGATGAATTGGGCAATAGAAGTGGAAGAGACTGACATTATCTGCACGAGTGTTACGTAAAGTATGAGGCAATAGGTTCCAAGTCTTAAACTGATCTCAGATGTGTTGTTTCATTCATGAACTGCAGACTTAACATCAGTAGTTGTAGTTAAGCCTTAGGGAATAATCCTGGGTTGTGGGCTCACCCTGGCAGGCAGCTCAGCCCAGCACAGCCACACACTCACTCCCCTGCAGTGGGTGGGAGGTGATAATCAGAAGGGTAAAAGTGAGAAAACTCCTGGGTTGAGGTAAAGATACTTTAATAGGTGAAGCAAAAGCTGTGTGTACAGGCAAAGCAAAATAAGAATTTAATTCTCTACTTCCCATCGGCAGGCAAATGTTCAGACATTTCCAGGGAAGTAGGAATTCATCATGGGAAGACATACTCCATAATTTCAGACATCTCTGCTTCCTCTTCCTGAGCATGTTCCTTACACTTTCTGTGATCACTTGATGAATGTGTGAGCCAGCATAGGCAGGCAGGCTCTGCTGTGATTTGATTATCTCCAGAACAGGGCAGGAATCTCAGGCATGTTTGATAGGGTGCCTCCTATTGTAGGCCTGTGTTACCTAAACACAGATACTTGAGTTTCCTCTTGGAGAAAGGTGGTGAAATGTGGTTTATATCCAAAAAAAACCACAGCATTTTTATCAGAGTCCAAGAAATGCCAAGGACTCCTGTCTTAATTCTGCTTTCTGGTTTATTACTGTATGAGACCTGTGGAGCACCTGTTACTTCATGCTAGCATTGAGGTCCTTCTTCCCAAGTTGAAGTCTTATGTTCTTAGTCAGCATGCTTCATAGTGGATTCTTACTGGGTCTGCCAGTTATCTGAAAATGGAATTACATGTGTCTGCCAGGTAAATGGCTTTTTTGGCTGCTGGCCTGCTGTTTTCTTTGTGTAGGTAGCATAACTCAGAGGAAAGGGGTCTTGTTTGGGTGGCAACACTTAATCCTTTTTTCTAGAATTTTGGTTACCACAATGATGGTTGAACAGGTTCCTACTGATTTTGGGCTTTGTTTTGGAACTTAGATATTTTACCTTCATTTAAGATGAAACTAGAATTGGTAGGCAGAGCAGTAATATCCTTTAACAGACAACTTGGGGAAAAAATGTTTTAAGCTTTGCAAGTTCTTGTGCAGGTCTGAAATAGAAGCAGTGAGCTTCAAGCTCCATTCAGTTTGGAAAGTGCTTTTCTCCAAGTTTAACTTGTTTATCAGTTAGAACAGTTAAGCAAGAAGAATAGTTGCCACCTCTCAGGTCATTGTTGCCTGTGGGATGGAGAATGGAATGAACACCCACCATGGAAGGAGATGGGTGAGTTACATTTCAGGTTATATTTTTAGTAGGCAATGAAGCCAGCAGTTCTAGAGTCTGTAGTTTTTGATAATCATTGATGAATTTTAGTTTCCGGACTTCTTGTTTGGCAAGTTGACAAAAAAATTTCATCTTTGGGGCTTCCCTTAGAGATCAGAGTGAAGGCAAAGAGGCACCTTTGACAATAAAAACCCTATCTGGCCAGTAATGTTTCTCTCCTTAGTTTGTATTTGGGAGTTGGTGACTAGTGGTTGTTTGGTATTAGCCACATGTTTTGTACCAGCACAGCTGATACACTAAATGAAGTATTTTGCATTCAGTGATAAATGCAGTAGCATTCCTGTGCTTTGAGAGCTGTATTGTAAGAAGTACTCTTTCAAAACACTTAAGAAATTGGAACTGCCACCTGCAACTTCTTTTGGTTATTAAACTGAATCCTCTGAAACCTTAAGGACTGAAGGGGTTATTCTGATCTCGTGTAATGTGGACAATAACATTTTGCTTATATTTTATTGCAGTGCATACAGTAACTTGTAGTCAAACTGGTTCTTCATCACAGTTTAAAAATTTACCCATTCTTAATCAGCAGGCTTCAAAGTATCACTTGGTAAAGTGAAATGTCCTCAGTTTTAAAATTTTTAACAGGTTACTGTTGAACAGAGTGGACTAGATGTCCTGCAGAAGGCTTTTCCAATCCAAACCATTGTGAGATTGTAAATAAAATATTTGTAATTTCCTCTGTCAACTGTATTAGCTTTGTAATGTTTTGTATAACATGTTAATTCATTTATTATTATTCATGTTAATTCATGGCTTCTGTCATTGGTGGTAATCAAACAATATACATCTTCTCTATCCCTAAAACAGGGACTTTAGAAGGTATTACCTGTGTTTACTTTTTATCAGGGCAGGGAACCTGGAGGACAGTGTTCTGTTTTTGCTGCTGCCGCATTTTAAAATTATTATTTAGCTCCCTTTAAGTTTTCAGCTTACAGGCAATAGGGAAATAGCCAACCAAAGACTTGTAAAATCTCTTCTGAGTTAGAATAATTTCAGTAAGATGTTATTTGGTGTTAGAGCAGTATGTTTGGGCCCAAGCCTTTTGACCTCTTCTTTGCACCAGCCTTGCTTCTGCTTTTGAATGGCTTTGACATGAAAATATGGGTAGGCCATTGTTTTCTGAACTTCTAATGCAGTTTACAGTGCTTGTGTTTCTAGTTTAAAAGGATCTGCCAGCCTAAATGTAACATGTGGAGGGCCCATGCCTATTCCGAAAGCCTTACCTGCTCAAGGAGAAAGGGGATGGACAGGCAGGCACAGGTTAGGTGGAGTGAGGGAGGCATGTGCAGTGTCAGGGCCTTTCCTTTGCCATGCAGCACGAGGAGCATACTCTAGCGGTTGGGAGAGCTGGGAAGAAGCAGTGCAGCTGTTGTTCTCCCAGCCTGTCTTTATTTAAAAAAAAAAAAAAAAAAAGAAAGGGTGAGCAGGGAAAAGAAAACATCTTTATCTGCTACCAAGAAATGTTACCTTAAGTGTTACCTTAAGTGGAGGGAAAACTGGTGTTTAGGCTGGGGAGAAAAGAGAGGTGGTGAAGGTTGCTCCCCAGCCTGGCGTGAGCAGTAATACCTAGACGCTTCACAGGAGGCAAGGTTCAGCACCGTGTTTCTGGAGTGCGCTGCTCGGGGTGACCGCTCCGGCTGCTGGTGCCCCTGCTCAGCCGTCCGGCAAGCCTGTCATCCAGCTGTGTGTACTCTGGTGGGAAGAAGAGACTTGAAACGGAGTCTGTTGGAATAGCTGTGTGGCAGCAGAAATATTATTTATGGTATAAGAACCATGCTCAGTTGATGGTGTGGTGGGGAGATAGACCTGTGAATAAAATGTGGATTTTGCTTGTACCTCACGCAATTCATACGGAGGAAGGAGAGCGCCTAGCAACATCTAGCCACATGAGGGTGCTCTGGGGTTTCCAGAACTTGTCTGCTGAGGCACTCAACTGGAACCTCGGAGAGGAGGCTGAGCTCGCTTCTAGGGCTGTAGAAATAGTGAATAGGTGTTGAAAAAAATCTTTTCCTTCTTGGTGGGAGCCAGAATAATTAGGTGCTTTAATAACATCAGCGGTGAAACATCTAAATGTTCAAACAGAGCTGGTTTGTCTGCTCACCCTGCACATCAGGGAGCAGTGAAGCTGCTGCTTTGGTTTGGTAGAGGTGAGAAGTTTTTGCAGTTGCCTACTTCTTGAGCTTGTCACATGCTGTTGTATACTTGGTCACATCTAGGTCTGAATGGTGAGCTTCATTCTTTAAATTTGGCTTGGAAGGGACTTCTGAAGTTATTTGGTCCAGGTCCCTGCTTGAAGCAGGTCCAGTTAGATGAGGTTGCTCAGGGCCTTGTCTGGGTGAGTTGTGAGTATCCCCAGAGATGGAGATTCCATGACCTCTCTGACACCTGTGCCAGTGTCTGACTGTCTTCATGATGATAAAGTTTTTCTTCCATCTAATTGGAATTTCCCTTATTGTAACTCATGTCTGTTACCTCCTGTCCTATTTCCAAGTGCCTTCGAGAAGAGCCTGCTTCCATGATCTGTACACTTCCCCCTTAGATAGCTGTAGGCAGCAAGAATCCTTCTCTTAAAGTTGAACAGGTCCTATGAGCCTCTTCACGTACACCATGTACCTAAGCCCTTTAATCCTCTTGGTGGCCCACCACTGGGCTCATTTACAGAATCATAAAATTATTTAGATTGGAAAAGGCCCTTAAGATCATCAAGTCCAGCTGTTAACCCAGTGCTGCCAAATCCACCACTAAACCATGTCCCTAATCACCGCACCTAATCATTTAAATTCCTTCACCTGTGGTCACTCAGCTGCCACACTGAGCAGCCTGTTCCAGCACTTGACAACCCTTTCTGTGAATATTTTTTTCCTAATACCCAATCCAAACCTCCAACCTGAGTCCATTTCCTCTCATCCTACTGCTTGTTATTTTGGAAAAGAGACTGACTCCCGCCTGGCTACAGCCTCCTTCCAGGTAGTTGTAGAGAGTGATAAGGTCTCCCCTGAGCCTCCTTTTCTCCAGGCTAAACACTCCCAACTCCCTCAGCTGCTCCTCATCAGAGTTGTGTTCCAGGCCCTTCCCCAGCTCCATTGCTGGACATGCTCCAGCACTTCAATGTCTTTCTTGTAGTGAGGGGCCCAGAACTGGACACAGGACTTGAGGTGTGGCCTCAGCAGTGCCAAGTACAGGGGGTCAAACACTGCCCTGGTCCTGCTGGCCACACTATTGCTGATACAGACAAGGGCCATTGGCCTTCTTGGCCACCTGGGCGTACACTGGCTCATGTTCACCAACTGCCAACCAGCACCCCAAGGTCCTTTTCCACCAGGCAGCCTTCCAGCCACTCTGCCCCAGCCTGCAGCTCTGCATGGGGTTGTTGTGACTGAAGGCACTTGGCCTTGCTGACCTTCAAAGAGTTGGCCTCAGCCAATTGATCTAGCCTGTCCAGATCCCTCTGCAGAGCCTTCCTACCCTCCAGCACATCAATGCTCTCACCCAAGTTAGTGTCGTCTGTGAACTTGCTGAGAGTGCACTCCAGTCTTTCTTGTATTTGTAAGCCTTGAACACATTACTCCAGATAATATGTCTTGTTGGCATTGAGTAGAGAGGAATAAACATGTCCGTCCTTCTGCTTGCCACACATTTGCTCAACTATACAGCTGAAAAGTGATTGATTGCCTTTACTATGGGTGTTCACTCTTTGACTCATGCTCAAATTGCCTGCCAGGCTACCCTCTGCTATTCTGTTCTCTAGTGAGTCAGCCCTCTGCACCGGTACTGTGGTGTGTGGTTACTCCTTCCCAGCTGCGCAGTAACCCTGAACTTCATGGTACTCCTGTCAGCCCATATCTTCAGACTAAGATCCCTTTGAATAGCAGTGCTGTCCTCAGTTCATAGAATCATACAATAGCCTGAGTTGGAAGGGATCCACAAGGATCATTGAAGTCCAGCTCCTGGCCCTGTAGAGGACAGCCCCAAGAATCACATTGTGACCCTGAGAGTGTTACCCAGACACTTCTTGTGTTTTATCAGGCTTGGTGCTGTGACCACTTTTCAGGGGACCCTGTTTAAGTGCCCAACCACCTTTTGGGTGAAAAACCTTTTCCTAATATCCAACTTAAACCTCCCTTGACACAATTTCATGCCATTTCCTCAGGTCCTGGTACTAGTCAGCAGAAAGAAGAGATCAGCACCTGCCCTTCTGCTTCCCATTGTGATGAAGTTGTTTATTGCTTGCTCTCCCTAATTTGGTATTCATGAACTCACCATCATCCAGGTTGTTAATAAAAGAATTAAAGAACGTTGGCCCTAGTATTGATCACTGTGAACTGCCTTGTAACTGGTCATAAATTGAATGTTTTTCCTTTGAGAGGAGAAATTCTTTGAGTCTGATGACCCAGCGAATTTTCTGCCTTTTTTGTTGTCCGTTTACCAATCAGTAATTCATTAATAAAGATACTGCAGGAGACTGTCAGCAGCCTTGTTAAAGGCACTGTAAACAACACCCACTGCTCTCTTCTTGCTCTTAAAACCATAAATTCGTAGAATGTTAAGGGGTTGGAATGGTCCTCAATGACCATTTAGTCCCAATCCCCCCACCATGGGCGAAGTATGTCCCACTAGACCGGGTTGCTCAAGGCCTTGAACACTTGCCAGGGTTGGGGCATCCACAGGTTCCCTGGGCAGCCTGTTCCAGTGTCTCCCCACCCTCAGCATAAAGAATTTCTTCCTAATACCAAACTAAATTTCCTCTATTACAATTTGTACCCATTACTCCTTGTCCTATGACTACAGCTGCTGAAGAGTCCCTCTCCGGTTCCTGGTAGGCTCCCTTCAGATACTGGAAGGTTGCCATCTCATAGGTCAGGTTGGTCAGTTGGTGTTTGTGCTTGGCAAAGCCACACAGGCTGTCCTCCTCACATTCTTATACTTCCTGTGTTTTGAAGTGACTTTTATGAGGACTTCTTACATAAACATCCCAGGGATGAGGTTGTCCTGACTGGCCTGTAGTTCCCTGGTCTCCTCCTTGCAGGTAAGTGTGATTTTTTTAGCTTTCCTTCCCTCTGTCCTCAGTAATAAAAAATCTCTCCCGATACCATGATCTTTCAGAGACGATGGACTAGCCTTGCAAAGACATCAGCACCCCCACATGCATTCTGTCTGCATCACATGCATAAATTTAGGTACTCCCAAAGTCCTGCTTTCCTGTTCCTGGGTACTGCTTCACTCCCTCAGCTTTGCTAGCAGGGCTGAGGAGCTGTAGGGGGCAGACCTTACCAGTGAAAACACATTAAAGCATTATTAGTGCAAGAAGGCAAGAGGTGAGTTTAGAGCCATGGTGACAATTAGTTATCTGGCTTTCACGGTGATGTTCTGCTTTGCTGCCTGCCAGCTCTCTTTCAATTTCTGTAAGCAAAAAAGTGAGAAGAGAAATGATAATTTTTGAGATGATGGCCAAGTTGTCAGTTCAGTGCAAAAGATACAAGTGAAGAAGTATTTAAAGTGTGACTCAACTCCCCACAGACTTAAGAAAAAACTTTCAGGCTGAGGGGGTTTTAATTGTTAGTACAGATACACTGATAGCTTGCTTTTTTAGTTTCCTAAATGGCTTGTAGCACTGGCTGGCATGGTGTGTGCCTAAAGAAGCACTGTTGCCCAGTGCTGCCTGCTCAGACGTAATGGATTGTCTAGACAGCTTGCTAGGGAGGAAACTTCTGGTTACAGCACATTTTTACGATCTTTTTATTGCTTCTGGAAGATCCAGATTTTGTAGATTTCATGAATTTTTAAAGCACGTTATCTTTGCATTTAGGTAAGTGGTATGGGATCAACAGTTCAACACATGAATACGTCATGAGAGTCAACATCTGCCAATGTTCTGTCCTGTACAGGAGACGAGGCACAGCTTGCACTCACTTTCTGCTACTGACTCTCTAACATGTACTCCATAGGAAAGGCAGATGTTGTCACTCTGGCAAGCTGCTCATTTGATATGTTAGGGCCTTGAGGGCACTATTTACTCAGGAACTGTGCTTCTGTTGGAAATGAGCCTGCTGAGATAACTATACCCACTGCTGTGTGCAGTGGGAGAAGGGGACAGTAAGGTGACCTGAAAAGTGCTGAGCTGGTGGCAGCACTCACAATTAAAATGCTACAAGGGGCAGGTGTGACATTGGATGTCTAAGCCGTCATAATTTGCTGTGTGAACTGTATGTGGAGGTCATGCTCAAGGTACAATGTGATTGTTGTACACAGCCTGATTTATTTTTTCACTACATTTCATGTCCTATATGTTTCATTAGCTTTATTTAATTATTTAAAAATCACTGGGAGTATGAAGTTACTAGTTTCTAGTAAGCTAGAAATAGGGAATATATTTAATAAATCAATGCTTCTGAAGCTCTTATAAATAATGCCATTTTAACAAGACATTTCCTTATGCTGGAGATTGAAAGGCACTTATCACTGAAACATCCATGCTTTGCCATTTTCATTGCTGTATCAAGGGAAAACAAAATAAACCCTTTTCTGTTTCAACACAAATGTCATGCTTTTAGCCTGTAATGCAGGACACTGACCATCCTGGACTGAAAACAATTGGTGATAGCTCTGTTTTATGAAAAGATTCCCATTTTTTCCCCACTCCACACTCCCACTTTACAGGCAGTGATGCACCAAAGATTCATTGGAAAAGGGTTTTCGAAGTCTAGGAGGACATTTCAAGTGAGACAGAAGAGAGATCTTAGTCAGTCTCCCTTGGCTGTTTGCTTTTGAGAGATAACACAGGAAATTCTGTTTTGTGTCATATCTCTGAAGCAGGAAAATGAAGCAGTAGAACCTAGGTACCCTGTATCCCATGGGAATGCTGAGCAAGGACGAGCTAGGGCAGGGGGCTTCTGTGCTCCTGCTTTCCTATGTGTTCTTGATCCCCTGTAGCCACCACAAGAAGGTGCATGCAGTTGGCTCTGTTTAGCCCTCATTGCCCATTTAGTGTCTGTCTCTGCCCTTGAATGCTTTTAGCCCTGTAAAGACTGGAGCTGAGCACTCCAGTTACACAGGCTGCAGAACAGCATCATGGCTCGTGGATGGGATACGAGAAGACTGAGGTGGAGGCTCCTGCTTGCACAGATAACTCCCAGTATATAAGTGTGAGCAAAGTGGCTCTGATGGTTTCCTGGTAAGCCAGGCTGCAGACAGGAGAGAGAGAGAGCCCTCAGTGGGAGCCTGAAGCCAGCATCCTAACACTTAGGCTGTTTAGGTACTGCTGGCTCCCCATCTTTTAGTGTTAGTGTGATTTTGTCCTGACTTGGGATGGAGAAACATCTGAAATCTCGGTGTTTTCCATAACAGAAAAAGGCATCCTGTCTGGTTCTATCTGGGACTTGCTGACTGGCTTGCAGAAGCTGAAGGCAAGCCAGTCTCTCCCCGTGAATTGCAAAGGGCCTGAATCTGAGGCTCAGTCTGGTGGGTTGGACTCCAGATCTCAAGTCTGATGAGATGAATACTGCCTTCTGTGGTGCTGAGATCAGCCCTGCGTCAGGGAAAACTGCCTGCCTCATGAAGTTCTACTTACTGATTTTCTACTTTACTGATTTTCTTTTGCAACAGTAAGTTCACAGTTGGCTTTATCTATTTTTATTTTTTGAATAATTTTTTATGAACCTGCAGGCCCAAGGTGTGCTGACGAACAAACACCAAACCAAACACCCTTCTGATGTGGATGCCAAGTTGTCTCTTCTTATGTTTGGCAGTTAACAGGTGCCCGAAGAGTGACTTACAAATGCTAAAGAGAAGAAACTTGTTTACAAATTATTTGTCAGTTCTGTTCCTGCGTGTTGGGTAGGTGGGCATTGTTATGGAAAATGGTGTAGACTTTGGCAGTAAGTGTGAAGGCTGTTTGATGGGAATGCTGCAGTGGAGCAGGTTTGGCCTATGTATCAACTACGCTTATCTGCACTGAGATGTGACAGTCAACTTTCAAAGATGGGCAGTACATCATCTTCTCCCCTGCCTTCCAGCCTGATACTTTTTACTGTTGTATGCACCTGATATAGCTTATTTCAAGTTGCATTAGCTATTGGGGCAAATTATTTAGAGATTTAGTGGTGTGATAGCACAGTGTTGAGCAGTGCTGGCTTACAGCCACATTCAAGATTGCAGCCAGGACTGCTGGAGGGTTGTACAGGACATTGTATCAAGGAACAGACAGAATTAAGGTGGAAGGATTATTTTGTAAATCTTACCAGTTCCTGAATTCACTTCAGTCTTGTCCCACCAACAGTTGTTCCCGTTTCAAGGCCCAAACCATCTCCTTTTCGCTTCCAAACACTCTACTTCATTAAAGCTGTGATGAGGAAATCTTACATTGTAAAAGGTTTTTTTCTCTTTGTGCAAAGAAAGGTTAGTGTTGGAGCTGCCTTTGCAAATCATGATTTAAATTACCAAGCAAGAAATATGGGAATAAAATAAATTATTTTGTGTCTTTACTAAAGAAAGTTTGGTTCATGTGATGATATGTATAAATGGAATAACTGTATTTTAGTAATGATGCATTTAAATTACATCTTTTGTCATCTTAAAAATGAATTAAGTGGTCAAATATTGCATTACTTTTAATTGTAACTTACAGCAAGCTGTTTGGGCTGAAAATTGATTTGAAATAGAAGTGCAAAATGACTTACTTTATATTACTAAAAAGTAAATGAACTGCAGTATTTGTTTTGAAAGTTCATTTTGTGGGAATGTTTCTTTTTTAAAAACAAATGAAGGGGATATTATTTTCAGATAGATTTTTAATAAAATTAATTTACTCTTTTTTTCTCATTCCTTTATACTCTCAGTCACTAGTCAAAGACACAAGAACAAAGCAGATGTTACTCAGCTCCAATCAGTTTGTTGTTAGACTAAATGAGATATTTTTCCTAAGCAAAACTGAAAAAGTAAAAAAAAATGTTCTTGCAGAAGTAGACAAGGCCTTCTAAGCTCTGGTTCCAGTGCACCAGCTAGTAATTCTTCAGATGTAGTATCTGACTCGTTAAAGCTGTGCAGTAGTGATTTAAATGATGTTAATAGTTTGGCAAATATAGGCCTTATTAGAAGGGTGCATAATAGAATTTCAAAATATGATTTTGTTTTATGCTTCAGAGCAAATGTTTTTAACTTCATAATGTTGTCTTGTCTTGTAACTAAGAGAATGGCGTGCAGTCTCTGTCTGTAGGAGGAGGTGACATAACACTGAGCGAGGCTGGGAAGAAGGTATATAACTTAGCTCTTTGTGAGAAGCTGCTTCCTGTATCATCTCGAATCAGCAGCAGAAAAGGTGTCACTTCTTGGTGAATTGTGAATTTACGGTGAGGGGCAGGGTGTACACAGTCTTCCTCCAAACACTTCGATTACTAATAATCAGCATGTTTCCCTCTGTGTGGAGGGAACTATACCACCATTATTCCTGAAGTTATGAAGGTCTGCTTTCTGATGCATTTATGATGTGCCCTACTTTCTCTTTGCTCTGCTCTGTGATCAGTATGCATTACATCTACTGCATCGGGATCCTGTGTCCCCTCCCATGGGTAAGGGAAAAAATCCAAATCCCAGAATTCAGTTCTGACAGATTTATTTTTACTTGCATTGTACATTTACAAAAAAGGATCTTGTTCGTCCTGACTGATTCCATGGAGCAATAGAAATCTGTGAAAGGAAGACAGATCCTGAGTATTTCAGGGAAACATTTTTTATTTTTAAAAGCTGCTTAAAGCTGTCTTTTTTACTATTACCCATTGCAACTCAGAAGTCTGAAGAGAATTTGGAAGATGGAACATTTTAAATATTCAGAACATCTCTGTTTCTTTGCTTGACATATATGCGTCAGGGTTTTTTTCACATCAAAATCAGGACCAGTGCTGTTGTTTCTAAAATACATAGTCTGCTTTGGTGTTACACACACTTCAGTAGCCTTTGCAAGCTTGCTGCATTTTTTTGTGTGTGCATGTGCGCATAGTCAATCTTGAAAACTTGACACTTATCTCTACGATAATGTAAATTATGCCATCCTTTCCTTTCTTAAAGCGGCTTTTTAGTAGGTTGCTTTGTAAATGCCACAAACTCTGCAGTTGTTGCTAGGTAAATTTTTTCCCCTCCTTATCTCCAATTTGTATAACCTTTGGAAAAAACCGGTTGCTGGTCTTGAAATTATCTGCTTTCTGTCACCCCTATTTTTTTTGTGCATTTATACAAAAAATGACGAACTTGCAGTGACTCCTTGCTTATGTCAGTGTTTTCCACTTTGTCTACCCTTTGTCTTTGCACGTCTTGGCATGTAAAAATCAGGAGCAGTTATTTTAAGAAAATGTCTTTGGCTTAGATTTTTTTACTGTGTCTTCAGAGATGCTATTTACTCCCTAATGCCTTTCTTCACCCCCTGTTGGGAGTAGGTTGTAGTAGAACAAGTAACTGCACTTAGGGAATAGAGCACACTAAATACGGAAATGGCTTAAAATAGTCTTGTACACAAGTTCCCCATTTAATTTTTGTGTACAGTAGATGTTAAAGAACTGATCACTCTTTAAAGAAGTTCACTATTTCTTCAGAGCAGAACTCAGAAATGTAATGAGGATTTTGCAGATAGGATTGTTTGCAGCTCATTGTTTATGGTTCACCTGTCATCATTCTCCACATCCCCTACACTCCTGAATACACAGTGCGAAAGGAACACAGCAGTGGAGGGCATATCCCAGGATCCACTTGGACAGGGATAAAAGGATGGTGCCTTGTGGTGGCAAAGTCATCTCTTTGGTGAACACTTCCAGTGCACTCTTCTGCTTGTTTTGGTTTGGAGGCTTTTTGTTGTCCTTTCTACAAGTAAAAATATTTATAAAGGGGCATAATAGCCAAAGTCTTTTGCCTCTAGCAATGGCTGGGTGCCAGGATGCTTAGCTGCAATGCTGAAGATATTCTTGATCCTCTTTTTCCCCCCACTCATTCTTGCCCCCTCACTTGTACTGATAGAACAGTTTGTGGGATTATGTTTTGAACCAAATAAGTGAACCAATCTTGCTTAAAATGCAAGCTTGTTCTTTTTGTGTGTGTGTAAAATCTTAAAAAAAGAAAGAGAAAAGCCCACATTTTGTGGCTTCAGTGGGAAATGCTTCAGGGAGCTAGAGTTGCCCTGTTACGGATTGAGGGGAATGAGAGGGGCTTGAAGTTCTGCTGGGAAATGTGAACAATTTGTGAATGCACTCCTGTGTCACCACCATACTCTTCATGACAGAGCCACTTACTTAAATCAACTGCCTTTCGTTCTATGTCTTGAAGGTTTTTTAGCTTTGGAGCATTGAACTGCAGGCGTTCACATGGTGTTCAGAAAATGTGGTATTCAGAAGTCCACCTTACGTAAAAACCACTGGTCTTGTCAAAACAGGGATTTATCTGTGGTCAAACTAAACAGCTGGGAAGTTGAAGGGGAAATTCTGTTTCAGGGAAGCTCTGTCTCTCTTGGCTCCGCCAGTTACAAGTGCTGTAATCAGTAAGGCAGTCTGCAAGCACTCTAGTGAAACTCTCTACTGGTCTCTCATTCTATAAATTCTTTCTGCTAATGCAGTGGAAACTCCTGCTGTTTGGTGTCCATATACAGTAATTTAGATCTGTGCAGACTTGCTCTAAATAGAATGAGTTTTGGTTTAATGGTTGTGAGGGTACAGTGCAGGCATGGAGGTTCTGGAAGACCTTCTGCTACTTGAAATCCTTTTATTCCCTTTTTGCCTAGAAAGTTGCATGGAGATTAGAATTATTGCCAACTTATCTATCTATATATACATTTTTTTTTAAATAGCAGATGAATTTCCATAGTTACCTTTATACTTTTAAGTTTCAATATACTTAAATTGTGTTTATGGTAGCAAATGAGAAGTTATAAGTAGAGATTTTTTTGCTACTGCTGGCCAGAAATTTGTGAATTGATTGTTGGTGATAAAGGTTGTCACCAGTGAATGGTCACATCTTCACAAACACACATGCATAAATTATTTTAATGAATTTGGTCAAAACTGGTCAGAATGTAGGAGATGCTTCCTGATCTGAGTGGGTAATAGTTTCATGACCTGGTGCCATAGGACGTGGAAAAACCCAGGTGGAAGGTCCTTAATTCAAATCAGAGACATGAAAAGTTTGAACTGATTTCCCAAATCCCATCTGTATGTTTGCCTCTCTCTTCATCCTCCCTCAGATTTCCCAAAGTCTTCCTTTTTATTCCAGCTTAGAACAAAAATCCAGAAATAATATATATTTTTTTGAAAACAGGATACTTATTCACCAGCCTACCCTATTATTATTAGCTATAATAGATATTTGAAAGGAAGCTCTATGAAATGGAGTAGACTGTGCCATCATTTTGAGATATTCGCATCTTTGTAATGCAGATCAGATAATTAAAGAAAACACGTCTGACATTTTCGTGTGTGTAGCAGGGACTGGGCAGAGGAGAGAGGCAAAAGGAGGTGAAAGCTTCCTACAGTTTCCTACGTGCTTGTGATGACTTTGAAGCATTCAGCTATTGATTACTAAAATGGGTTTTTCTGAGTTTAACTGAGGTAATTGCCAAGAAGTGTTTAGCAGGCCACATCACATTGTTTTCGCAAAGGAGGCAACTGCACAAGGCATTCTTCTGTTTGGGTGCTGAGTTAGTAGGGCCAGTTTGGCGGCTAGAACTTGTCTTGGCTAGTGGTGGGATACCTAGGAAACAAGGATTAAACTTGCCCCCAAAAATCCTAAATGAGGAGATGAGTTTAGATTTTTATGAAGAGTTCGGCTTTGCATTGTATACATACTTACATATGCATTTATGCGTCCGAAAAAAATTCACAAGTGCCTTATTTTTGTTGTGTCTTCACAACAGAGGAGATAGGGTCTCAGGCAAGTCAAGCTCAGACAAGGCTGAAAAGGAGAGGGATCACTTACCAGCATTTTTCTCAGAGATCTGCAGTTCAGAAGGTGGTAAAGTTTTACCTGGCAATTACTTCCAGAGTTTCTGGGAGTAACTTGCTGCATTATACAGGCAACCTAGCATTGTAATCTCTGGCATGGTGGAATCTGAGTCAGACTGCATCTGGTCTAGTGCACAGCTTGGTTTTGTAATGTTTAGAAGCACTTTTATTCATCTCTTTAATTACAGTCTTTAAATGAGAAAGGGCATATTGTTTCTAATATTATAGTAGTCTTGATATCTTCTGAGACTTAAGCTGCAAAGAATAAGTTTCAGTACTATTCAAAATAAATTAAACTGTTTTCACAGAGAGTTTGTAAGTCCCAACTACAAGAATTTTAGAGTCAAGGCTGCATGCTCTGCAGTGCTTAACTTACTCCATTTTAGTCTTTTTTGGAGGCCTTTGTGTACTGCCTGGTAGGGCTGTGGGTGATATCTTCGATAAACTATGCTGATGATAGTGTAAAATATTGTTAAAATTACTGTAAAAATAGAAACTTGGTTCTACATGTTCTTCTTGCTGTGACATTCTCATCATCCCTGCTTATCTTGCTGTCAGAAAAAGAAGTCTCTGTCTATAGTTAGCATAGGAAGGCGTATCTGGCCAAAAGAAGAGTGAGCTTATCTCTCATCTGCTGCCTCCATCATTGGGCACAGTTGGGAGCAAAGGCCTGACTTCACAGCTCTGCTTGTGGGTGAAGGGTTGGGGCACTTCTTTAGTTTGACTTGCTCTGGGGTTGTTGATGCTCCTGGTGTAGGAGGTGAGCAGAATCAGGAGTATTTGTAGTGAAAGCAAAGGCTGCCCAGAGTCATCAAAACTCTGCTGTGGCATCCCCTGGCCTTCTCATTTCACTGCCACTGTTGCAACTTCAGAGGAGGATTTCCTCCTGAGGTCCATGCTCACTCTGAGTCACGTGACTTCTAAAGCCGTTCATGCTGCTTTCACTCCACCTTTCAAATACAGAGCTTATTTCTGTAGCACTAAATCCTTTGGGCCACAGCTGTCTTACTCCAGTGGCTTTCCAAGCCCCATGGTCTGCTTAGTTATTAGGCTGTTTTCCTTCATTGGTCATAAGTCAGCTAATTGCTGCTTTTGCCTGCTGTTGACACAATCTCATGGACACAATGATTAAGAAGAACAGTCAGTACATTGGAATAGAAAGGAGAGAGACTTCTATACTGAATAGGCAAGAGTAGCAGTAACACAGTAGGGGAGTTTCAGTAGTGATGCTACTGGTGAAGCCAGTCTCTACAGGGGCAATACAGTGCTGTAAGTGCCTTGATTGAGATATAGCTAGCCTTAAGTTAAATGCTTTGCCTTAGTAGCAGTATTGGCATGTGTGTGGTTGTCTTTTTTTCTTCTCCTAATGTTAGTGGCCTACTAGTACACCAGGAGTAGAGACCCGGTGTTTTCTCTCAGCTGGACTTGGGAAGCAAACAGTGCGGTTAGCATATGTTGCACAAGGTACATTGGTAGAGGGGTTGCATGTGTACCTGCTGCAAATTGCCTCAAAAGCATCTTCCATCTGGAGAACTCCAAGAAATGTCTTTGCTTTGGAAGAGACTAGTCCAGGGTACTCTTTTGCACGCTTTTTGTGGGAGGAACTGGGGTAGGAGTTCGCTTCTGGCTGCCCCCAGGGTGGTTACACTCATTCTGCAGTGATGTGCAGAGATGGCTGGGCTGAGCTGTACTGCTCCATGTGGATTTCCCAGCTCAGCTGGCATTCACCAGTAGTTTCTGAGCCCAACAGCTGGAACCTTGTTCACAGATACCATACTTGCTAAAACTTCCTCTGTATTAGAACAAAAAAATCTTTGTTCTCCCCTGCTTGCTTATATAATTTTGCTTTCTTTTTAATGCTTATAACATCAGCAGTACTGTGAGGAAGAGGCATGTATGTGTATGCAGTATATTTAGGTATAAACACACAAATTAAAATGTTAACAAGGCTGGTATCAGTGCAGCACAACTGATGTAAACAATTCTGCATCCTTTCCTAAGACAGTGGAAATTCTCAAAGATGAGGTAAAGGTCAACCTAATTTTGTGGGTTTATATAAATCTATATAATTTTATAAAATTTTTCTCTAGATTTTTTTTTCTTCACTGTGAGACTCCCGTAAACTGAAGCTGTGTACAAAACAAATTACACTGCAGATAGCACAGCAAAGCCTGTCAGCTGCACAGAAAGTGCCCAGGGTATGAATATTTTGATTTAGCTTTTCATTCCTATTGTCCTGTGTGGTGTTAGCAGCAGGGATAAAGCTTTCAGAATAAATTGTAACTTTTAAATTGCTGCTCTTTAGGGGTCACAAAATGGTAAAGATAGGTGTTACTGCTAATTATCTGTGGTGAAGACCACTGTGCTAAGTGCTATTCACAGGTTTCCCTTAAACCAAAGGCTGTAAAATCAGGTAAGTAGGACATTAATGGGAAAAGGCAGGGTGTTAAGAAATAGAGTGTGGATTGTTTGACTTTTTCATATGTACTAGTGCATTTGTGTCAGATTTTTCTGAAGTAGTTGTAACTCACATGTGTTTCTTAATCGTGCAATTGCTAATTCCCTTTGGTGAGGAGGTGGAGTGGACCCTGCAGAACCCAAAGGGGAAGGATAGAGCAGTTGCTGATGCTTGTAGGTGTGTGCTGAGGGACAGTGTGGAATATGAATGAGAAGTGATAGGCAGGATAGTGCTGAAAAAATGTCACCCCACTTATATGTAGGTTTTTGAGAAGGAGGAAGAAGAGTGGGTAATAATCCTGATGGGAGGGAAAAAACATGAACCTGATGTGACAAAACAAGAGACCCAGCATAGAAGATTTTAGAAGATTGTGACGCTACATAAAATGAGGCAAAGAAAACCAAGGCAAGTACTTGCCTTCAAACTAGAGAAGATGACTGAAGGGAGATAGGGATAATGTTGATATAGAGGAGGTTTCATCAGACTTGAACTTGTAATCTCAGGTGTTCTGTCCCCCATGAAGTACTGAAAACTCCACTGAGCTTTAAAAAACGAAAGTTCTTTGTATGAATCTTCAAGGTTTGTGTGGGTCAGGCTTTCAGCCTTTTTCTCTGCAGTTAAGATTTGGCATTTCTCCCCTCTCACATGAAAATCTGCTGGTTGCTTTTTGTTGACTGAAGGACTCATGCTGGGCTTTTAAGGAGAGTCAAATACTAAGAGGACTGGCTTCCATGAACTGACATTAGATGTGGCCAAGAGAAGGCACTGTATGAGCCAACGGATGTCAAAAATGGATTTCATTGGAGGAGAGTAATTTGTTTGGTATAGGCTGGGGTGATATTTTCAGAAGAAGTTCAAGACCCTCCAGAATGTTTTGCTCCCATCTTAGATGGGCTAGAGAGGAAAAAGTGACAATATTTGGGTACAAGTCAGTGTGAAACCCACATAGAAGGGAATGTTTGAGAGATGCTGAAGTACTGCAGTGACAAGGCTGAGCAGATATGTAAAAGTAACTCAAGAGTTTGCAGAATTCCTAGATCATGGGCCTGAAGGAATGGAGATGAAGAGCATTGTCTCTTTATAGTCAATGTCCTTTCAAAAAGACAGTGGTTTGGATCAGAGCCAGAAGTTTTTGGTGCTAAGCTCTTGTTTCGTTTCTTTTGTACCATGAGTGAAGGATAACAAGTGCCTTCTTAGTCCCCGTGAGTGTAAAAGAAATGCGGGCTTCAGACAGCATTTGCAGCTTTCTATCACTTCTTGAAAAACGAGGAAAGAAAATCTAAATGTATCAGTTCTCACTGTCTGTCTGTAATGCTGCTTCCTTCCTTCTTTCTGGAAGGAAAGAGGAAAGTGCCTAACTGGATATGTGGATGATTGAAAGTGAGAGAAAAAGTTTTGGATCACCCAGATCATTTTGGATCATGCAGAGCCTTGCTGCCCTTGTCACCTCAGTTATTTCCTGGGTGCCCTGTGGGGTACTCAGGAATTTCAGAACAGAGCATCAGAGAAACCCGGGTTCTGACTGGGAGCTGCTCAGAATGAGCAAGGTGAGGAGTGCTAGCCAGCATGCTTCTCTGCAATCCTGCTGCTGTTTTTAGATGAGACAGCTGAGATCAGGATTGCCAGGAAGACAGATAATGCCTGCGGCAAGTATCTGAGGGTTTGCTGCAGCTGAAGAACTGTAAGTGTAAAAGTCTCCGATTTTCAGAATCTACTGCCTGGGCCCAACCTCCTGTGGCAGGTGCCTCACAAGTCCTCTTCAGAGAATGTGGCAAAGTTTATTTTTAAGATGCCACTGCTTAGTGCAGGACCTGTATCTAGCTTAGTGTGCTCATTGGAGGTGTGAGAGGTCTGAGTTAGCTTTTCTTGTCAGCCTGGGGATACAAGGCTGCATCTTCCAACTGTCCAAAGAGTTGCCCTTGTTGCCGGGCTGGGATGAGGAGCAGCATCATATTTGCCTGCAGCTCAGAGCTGAACCCCTTTTACAGCAGAGACCATGAGTTCTGGAGACGAGCAGAAGAGCAAATGAGCGAGAGAGTGTTGTACTGTAGCCCAGTGGCTGAGACCCACAGGCAGCAGAGAGAGTTGCAGGTTGCAGCTCCTGCATCTTCAGAGTGTGTACATTTTACAGTAAACAAACCATGGATAACAACCTGAAATAATTCCCAGCCATGACTGCATTTTGTAACTGTTCCAGGTTGGATATATTACTGTTATCAGGCTCTTCAGCATCTAAGCCCTTGGTTTTGGATTCCAGTGTTGTTAAGGGAGGCACTGGACGTCTGACTGCTCGGCCTGGACTCTTTTGATCGTGTGGCAGGAACAAGTCAGGTGGGCAGGCACTGTGGTCCACAGTCAGATGATGGACATTGGATATCCTTTGAACAGCACCACAGTCTCACAAAACATAAGAATTAGCTGTGTACCGAGGAGTAGGAGGATTAACTATGCAGTCATCTGTTTAGAAGGGCACTCAGGTAGAGACTGTCTGTCCAGCATGCTCTTAGAAGGAGTTAGCAAGCAGTGTTTTTCATACAGCAGGTCAAGAGTTTAATTACGAGAGGCAGTTTGGGTGAGTGACTATGATGTAAAGGCGTTCATAAGGAGTGGGAGAGAGAGTAAAACCAGTAGCCTTAATAAGAAGAAAAGAGTTTATTTCCATATCAAAGCTATACAGAGGGCTCAAATGCAAACTCTCCCACCTTGCAAAGGCAGTGAAAATTGCAAGCTTCTCCTTGACCTCAAAACTAGGAAGGAACTAACCAAAAAGGAGGAGCTGGGTCAAATGTCTAAGGACAAGTATAAGTGAATGTAGTGCAAGGGATGTAGGTACAGAATTAGAAAGGTCAAGGCTCAAAATAAGATGCAACTAGTAAGAGAAATTGAGAGCTAGAGTAAATAATTTTTAGGATGTTAAGGTCTTTGCTTCACTTTCCCAAAAGGAACTAGCATGGTAGCTGGCTTGGTATAAAATGCTTGACTAAAAATAACGTAACTGTTTGGACCTCTGTGTCGTTCTCAAGTGAAAGTTGATACTGTGGACTCTTCTTTGTATCACTTGGCATCTATCCCACACCAGAATCTTGGATTTACTACTTTCATTTTGGCCCAACTTATAATAACCATTGTTATTTACAATGCAGTCTCTGCCTGCTTTACATTTTTCATATCTGACATGCAAAGTGCCTCCCAGAGGAGGCCTTTTAATCTCATCCTTCTTCGCCCTCAAGCTGTGTAGAGTTTTCTCCAGTCAGTGCACAAAAAACCTACCAACCTGCTCCTTCTCCCAGCATTAATAGGATTCTCCAACATAAATCTCTCATCTATCAATGGATTAACATGCTTAAAATGCAACTCACTGAGTGGTTTAAAGAGCTTAGCCATGGGTAATAAAGTACAGTACCTTTTGCCACAGTAATGCCAATTCTTATCCACACAGGATGTTAGTGACTGGGAGTTACTGCTTGAACTGAATCAGCTGAATGTGGTTACAAACTCAGGTCAGGGATTTCTCTCTGGGCAGAATGGAGTGAGCTGTGCAGGCAGTGCCTTCCCATTTCATGGAGCAGAAAGATATGCACCCACATTTAACTTAGACAGTTTTTAAGATGTTTGCAAAAAATAAATGGTGGTACAGTGGGATTTCTTGTTTTGTCCTTTTAAAGAAAAGAGATGATGAGGGGGGCAAAAATCCGGTATCATATTTATTATTCATACTTTTTTTCAAACATGAATAATGTTTGCAGTGATATTTATAACTTTGTTCAGTTCTCAGATGACATGGTCTGGGGCACTGACTGGTGTCCTCTGACTGTCTCCTTGAGATAGGACTGGTTTGCATACGCATGAATTTTGTTCTGTTTTTAAAACTAATTTTTTTTGTTTTTTAAGCATTTAAAAGATGTTTTTTTTGCATATACCTGTCACTGTACTCAGCAGAATCAGCATTTTTTTCTTAAAAAAAATATCACTCCCATTACAGAACTAATGTGTTTGGACCCCCTTGAGAAGGGATCCACTTGGAAAAATAAGTCACAGTTTATTTCCAGACCTTGAAGTGATAGGTATGTGATTTTTTTCCCTCTGAATTTTTTAAACCATTTGTCAAAGAAGATAAACTAGCCTTGGTTAAAAAGAAGCAATCATGTGGCAAAACATTTTAGCAGTTCAAATAAGGGCTAGAGAAGCTACAACCCTTATGGAAAGTCAAATATGTCATTCTCTAATTTTTTTTTTTTTTTTTTTTTTTTTTTTTTTTTTTTTTTTTTTTTTTTTTTTTTTGGTAATGCAGAGTGTGGTGATGTGTAGTGTCCTAAAATAGACTTGTGTATCTGGAGAATACATCTGTTAAGTAGAGCAATTAGTAATTATATATTGGGTTGTTTTTACAAAAAATCAGATGTTTTTCTGCAAGACTATTACCAAGGTTATGATTGCTCATCTCTTTTGTTTTCTCTTCCCTTCTTCCCTTCTTTCTTGAATACATTACCAAGCAAAATTTATAGCAGAAACTAGAACTTATAAACTACTACAGTGAACGGGAGATTGTCTAGCATCATGATAGTTTTGAGCAAAAGAGACTCTCTGTGCTAGTAATTAGTTCTCCTGCCTCAGCTGAAGTCCTGTTTCACACGGTGTTTTTCTCATCTGTGCTCATGTGTTTGCATGGATCCATGGATTTTGTAGTTTGCCTCATGGTAGCTGTAGAAATGTTGACATTTTTGGTTTCATGAACTTCCTAAACTTCTGCTCCTTCCATGTAGTTTTAGTTCTTTCATTTCTATTATGAATATGAACTGGGGAAGTAGGGATTTGGTGTCCAGGGATGGGTATTTTAAAAAGGATCCTTGAGCATGTGGAGAACGCAGGAGGAAAAACACAGTGTATGCAGGGCAGATCTGACAGCTGGTAGGAAGGTTTAATGAATGAAGGGCCATGGGCCCTTCATCTCCAAAAAGGAAAGCCTTCACAAAGCTCCAGAAATGCATGAGGCTCATAAGCTTTGGGCTGTGCCAGCACTGGGTCTAACTTTTATTTAGTCTTGTGTCTCTGAATTCTGAGGCTGAGGAGCCACTACCATAAAATACTGAAAGTCAACATTTACAATGACAGTGGTTTTGCCCCAGGTCATTTCCTTCAATTCTGGGTGATGGCTGACAATGCTGCAGGTTGGGTATGGCTCCTGGGCAGTTGTGCCTTCCTCTTTGGGTGGCAAAATAAAATGATTCAGCTGGGTGCAGTCAGGAGGTGTCCTGAGGTGTGAGTTTGCCAAGTACTATAAAGAGGATAGTTAATAAAGGGTGTCTGAGGGCCAGACTGATACTGATATGAAGGTATGAAGAGATGCAGAAAATGAAACTATTGCTTGGCAAGCATATGTATCCTTAGGCAGCTAAGTGCCTGTATTCCCATCTCACTGAATTTGCTGTTAGTATTAGTGGAGTTGGATGTCTTCCTTGCTTGAGTCAGCTGTGGGACTGTTTCTGTAGCTTTCTCTACTACTTCTGAAGTGGCAGCAACAGAAATCTTCTAGTGATGTGCTGTGTGTTGCATGGCTTTGGGCTGGTTGTAAGAACCCTGTTAGGACAGTAGTTTATCACCTTGGTAGTTAACAGAGTCCAGTTGGTCTGAAGTTGGTATTTTTAGCTTAAAGTGCTTCTAAGAAAGGAAGGCAGGAACAGCACCTGCTAATGAGCAGTTATTGTAGCATTTTTGTTAAAAACGAAGTTTGTTATTTTGCTATACAGTCAGTGGCTATGGGGTTGTGTATTTTATTCTTCATGAATAAGACAGCTACATATCTTCCAGTGATATGCCATGAATGTGCCAAGCAAATGCCCTGCTTGGTTCGTTCCTGCTCTCCTTCCCTCAAGAGGGGTATTGTGTTTTGTGGCTCAGCGTTTTGTTGTGACAAATGCAGAAATGGGTGCTCACCCTGCACTCCTTGGTGCTGGCAAAGGCAAGAGCCAAGTGTGTTTTGTCCTTAGAGTGAAAGCAGTGGTGTCTGCGGGAGGCTGTTTTCCAGGGAAAATCTTGCCAGTCTTGTACCTGTCTCAGTAGAACTGTAGCAGCTGCACTGGCATCTTGCCCTTCTCCACAGGCAGCTGCACTGCACCAGGTAACAGAGCTGTGGATGTCAGGTGACCTTCTAAGCAGCTTGGATTGAGGCACTGGGAAGATAGAGATAATGACCTAAGAGAAAGAATGCTTGCACTGCTGTGCTTGGGGCCTGTTATTTGTATTGGAAAGATTTTTGTGAAACATTTCCTATGCCACCTCCACTAGAGCAGTATCCAGAGTCCTTCATGTTTGATACAGGAAGGTATTTTTGAAATGCTTTCTTTTAAAAAATTATCTTTGCAAATACTTTGTTGGCTTGCAAGCCTTTGTTTTATTGTTTATTGAACACAGCCCAGAAAATGTTTTTGAAATCAGGACTGTTAGTCTTTATTTTTCTTGCTGTTTTTGTGGGGATTTTTTAGGGAGGTGGTGGTGGTTGGGAGAGTGAGTGTTTGGTTGTTTTGTTTTTATTTTTTTCAATCCTATCCCTCATTTTCTAATATCCCCTACCACCAAAGACTGTGGCTCCCTCATGCTTCCCAGTTCTCACTTCCACCCTGATTAACTTTGAGTTGGTTGGGAAAACATATTTGATTCTTCTTGCATTCCTGTTCTGTTGC
Organism: Eulacestoma nigropectus; assembly: GCA_013397775.1. Taxonomy (NCBI): domain Eukaryota; kingdom Metazoa; phylum Chordata; class Aves; order Passeriformes; genus Eulacestoma; species Eulacestoma nigropectus. Next base: position 971,222 of record VZTE01001278.1, on the reverse strand, counting down.
AGATTTTGACTTGAACTACTTTTGGCATTGGAGCAAGTTTACAGACTATGTGCAGTGCGTTCTCACCTTCACTGGTGTGACTGGTTACATCACTTACCTGTGGCTGGACTCCTCCCTCTTTGTGGAAACGCTGGGCTTCCTTGCTGTGTTCACTGAGGCCATGCTGGGTGTCCCCCAGCTGTACCGCAACTACCAGAACAGATCGACAGAAGGAATGAGGTACGGTGCTTTCCTACATCAAACACGTGTGTGTGCCTTTGTGTGGGTTGTCTGTGCAGTGTGGGAATGCTTTGCCAGTAAGGGCAATGTCATCTCTACAATTGTTACTTGAAAATACAGCTGTGGTCAGAGTAGACTCCCTGTCAGTAGGAGCTGGTGCAGCACTGCTGAAGGCAGTGGGAGTTCCATGACACCTCTGAAGTCTGACCCATTATCCAAGTCCAGCTGGGCAGTTCCCAGGTGAAACATGTTTTAGTGAAATAAACATGTGAAACCACTGCTGTTGGTGTTAGCAAGATATTGCAGATCAACTCAAGCTGTGCTACACTGGTAATTGAAAATGGTCTAAAGAGTTCTTGCATATCAAAAGTAATAAAGAGAATAAAAGTATTTTGAGCCTGCAGCTTATAACTATCAGTGTAACTCATATAATTAGCTTTTTCTCACATGTCTACTCACCACTGCTTCATAATCCATTATTACATTTGTAGCAAATGACATCAGTATTTATTTTTGTGTCAAAGCTTGAAACTGACATTTAAGAAAGCTCAGATGTGACTTTTACAGTCATGACTAGGAAACCCTCAGTAAAAAAATGTGGAACAGAAAACTTTAATCTTGTGCCCACTCTTGAGTCATTAAATCAGATTATCTTTTCACACTGTTTATTGGATAACTCAAATGGTACCACTAAGATTACAAAGGCAACTTGTGAAGCTTTTTGAGAGAGGAAACCTTCGCTGTGGTGTATCAGTGCATTGGTCTGTAGAAACAATACAGCGGCAAATTGAGTTCACAGAGTGCTATGATCATTTGTGACTCTGTCTTCTCTTTCATTGCTTCATTATGACTTTTTGGCATTGCTTTTAAATTTGCTGGGATAATTTTTACTTTGGTCAAAACAAATAACCATGCCACCCCCAAACCAAAACAATTCTGTCCTCTCTTCACATTGTTCACTTTACTTGTGTGGCTTGTGCATGCTTATACTAGCTACTCTGAGATATTTTCTAACTTGAAATGTTGAAATGTTTAGAAATTTGCTTTGATGCTTCAGGCATTTTCTGATTGAGAGCCCCTTTGCTGCAGAATGAGTCAGGATTTGCTTCCAAAATATTGGGGTATTTTTTGTGCACCTACAGTTTTCCTATTTTCTGTATATGCTATTAGCAAAAGGATTAAAAAAACTCTCTTTGTTCTTTGTGAACTGCTAAGCATAGAATTGCAGAATGCTCATCTAAGGCTGCTTGGCGAAAGAATGCTGTGTTTAGTCAAGAGAAAATAGCATAAAAGCTCATGTTTCCTTGCCATAGAATAGAACCAGGTCAAGGATAGCCATGCTCCTTATCACTTGTGCCCACAGTTCCAGAATGCATTTCCCTCTCTGGTTCCACTCTTGAAGCAGTTCTTTGTGTGGCATTGGACATTGATGGGTTTGGGGACTGATGAGGTAATGCACAGCTTTGTGCTGCTGTACTGCAGTGGGAGGCTATTCATGCACATATTGGTGCTCTTTCTTTTTTTCAGGTTAAATTGCAGTTTTATGTATGTTGCAGGTACCACACACACTTTGCAGTACCCTGCAATCCTAAATTGACTGGATGTTCTCTAAGCATTACTGAGCTGTTCCTCCTGTGAGAGTGAGTGACTTCTGCCTAGTGTATTGCCTTCTGTTGAAGGGGCTGTTAGAAATATTTCCTCTGAACTTGCCTTCCTGTGCCCACCTCTCTAAAAGCACATCAGAGAAGAGACCCCAGTCATGGAAACACAGAAAGGAGCAGGTAGCAGTGCAGCCAGCCTATTTGCATGGGTATTTACCAGGTGGAGGCTGGCTGATGCCCAGGATAACGGGTGCCCACTGCTCTGTGCAGTTGGGTACAGCTCAGGGCAGAAATAACCACGTGTGTGGATGGTTACACTGTCGGAAGCAATCGCACTGGGGATGTGGGCCAAAATGGCTAGCTGCCAGCCATGCTCTTAGCAAGCCTCAGTGGCAAAGTAAAAGAAATGAGTTTCAAGTGTCTCTGTGACTTTAAGCTTAATGGGGAGAGCAGTGAGTATTCACCTGTTCTATATAGTGACCTTTTGGTCAATCATTACATCCTGGTTGGAGGTGGTAACTTCTTAAACCACAGTAATTCTGTCATCCAGTGCAGGAGTGCAGTCTGTGTCCCTGATAAGGATCACAGCCTTTACTACTGCCAGAGAAGTGGTTGTTCATAGGTCTTCATGGCTTGGCTGAGAAAAGCATTAACATGCATCTATCTCTGAACTGGGACGGAGCAGCTGATGCATTAAGTCTATTTCGCAAACAAGTCCTTTCATAAAGTCAACTGTTGAAAAAGAAATGGAGAATAACGCTACAGTATGTGGCCCCATCAGGGCCATGATCAGGGTATCCTGCCAGACTCCTCTGATACTCATGTTTCTGAAAAAAGGCCACACTACCCACAACCCTTCTTCCCCAGTAACACCTGTTTAAGTGAGAAACTGAGGACATCTCATACTTGAGGTAGCAGTCATTTCCTGATAAACAGACCTGGAGACCAGGGGCCACGAGAGGTAAAGGGTAGAGGTGGCTGCACTGGCAGGCAGGATACCCTTTAGGAGTCTATTGTGGAAAGGGTCCTATTATCTCACGTCTGTATTTCCATCTACTACTGTCTAAAAAGTCCCCTACTGAAAATGTCCTCTGTGTCCGAGGTAAATGTCCAGAGGGCATCTGCAGCTTAGTCAGTTACGTTTATTGTGATAGAGCATGGCTGGAGTGAAGGAATCACAGTTATGTGCTTTGTAGTGCTCCTGAGAATGAGTCTGCTGGTTCTTTGATATCTCTGTTCTGCTGGATAGAGCTCCTCACATCTTATTTTTAAGTTTTCATTTTTCCCTTCCTCTCTCATTTTCCTTCTTTTTGTAGGATTATTACTACTAGGTCCTGTAGCTTCCTCCTCTCTTCTGAGAGAGTGGAGACCAAAGGAGAAGTTGGAAAGAAATGGAAACAATAAAAGTAGAAAGGAGATGCACGCTGAGTAACAGCTTTTGTGGAGTGAAGATAGTGTAGTATGTCCTGGTGGGCTGATGATTGATGGGTGGATATTTTCCTATGGTTAAGTAAACAACTAAGCTAGTGAAAGGAACAGAAATTTCCATCATGTTCTATTTGACAATTCACCTGATTACTTTTGGAATGACTACTTTATGGAAACTTGGAGCTCTGTTTAAGTGTTTAAGTACTTTTGAATGGTTGCAAACCTAAATAGTACAGTAGTAGTTATATAAATTATGGTACTAAACTTGACAGAAGTGTTTTGTAGTGAATTGTGTTAATACCTATCAAAGAAATAATCACTTAATCTCCATTCTTTTCAAGAACTAAACTAGTTCTGTCAGGTCACCTAGTAAAAGAGTAATTTAATTACTTTAATTATTGGGGTGGATGAGAATTATAAGTGATTATGTTAGAAAAAGAACAAAAGCTGCCTCAAAGTTAAAGAGCGTTAAAGTATTTGAGAAAAAAGGGCAGTATGACATTAAAAGATTGTTCATCATTGTAAATTTTCTTTATATTATGTGGTAAAATATTTCAAGATTTGACATCCAGAACACCTCCCCTCAATCACCTTTTAGGAGGCAGAACTGCTGAGTGCTACAGTTGGGATCTGATGCTCCTTGTATTATTAACTGCTTTTGTTTTGTGACAAAAACCACATGAACAGGAACTTACTGTGTCATTTATCTTTGCATCCCCACTCCTTCTAGGATAGTTGTCTTCTAGTCACTTTCTAATAAACTGCATCCGTGAGAAAAGGTGGTGTTTAACAAGAAGCAGTGGAAAGGCAGTGGAAGGTTGGCTCTGGATCTGGCAGCAGCACTGCTGCACACAGAGGTCAGTGCGTTGGGAGAATCACATCCTTGTGTGGACAACAGCTTTTGTGGAGTTCCTGTAGAGGGGCAGTGTATGCTTTTGTGCAGGTGTGGGGAGAGCCTCTGAGGGAGGCACTGCTGTTATTATGCACTCCTCATAATCCCATCTGACCTCCTTCCCCTAAAGGAGGAGGATGGAGGGTATTCCTCTCTAAGGTCTGTGACCAAGTCCTAGGTGTGTGGTCCTACCCAAGGACCGTGTTAATCTTGGGACTGCATGAGGGTTGATTTGCTCCAGGACAGCATTGCATTCCTGTCTGCTGCCCTGCTCCAGAAAAAAATAACTGCCCTTCATTGAAAGTTTTTTGCAAAAGCGTCTCAAAATCACCTGGCAGTAAGCCTTTTGACTGCCAGCTGCTGCTCCAACCCCATGGAGAAGCAGTTTCTTTTTCAGTCAGAGCTGCTGCATGGCACAGTCTTCCCAGGTCCAAGAAAGAGGTCTGGCAGTAGGACAGAGCTGGGCTGCCTATCTTGAAATCTCCGAAGCCACAATCCATCAGATACCCAAATGTGCCCATCAGTTGTTAGCTTGGAAACATGTGGGTTCAATAGAGCAAAGTCTTTTTGCAGCAGTAGTTGAGGTCCTAATACAGGGTCTCTTCCCCTGGCTGCACCTTGGGTGCAGGATGGCCCTTGCTGTGCCTGGCTCAGGGCTGCACGTGCAGCTGCAGGGTCAGAAGGACACAGCCAGGCAAAGTCTGTGTCATCCCCTCTGCAAGCATTTTCCCAGGTCTCTCTTCTTGCTCATGGACAGCTTTCAGTCTGCTTGGAAGGAACCTCCTTTCTGCATGACTTTGACTGTCATGTTTGGCTGACATTGGGTCAGGGGCTCAGAATTTCACTGCCTGGAGACAGCCAACACAATCAGTGACTCTGCTTATATGTTGATAGGAGACTGTCTTGAGAAATCTAGCCTGAAAAGGCTGAATGAGGATAATCTCAGGATTTCATTCAATCAGGTTATTGTGCTATGAAAGAAAATACTAATTTAGTCTCTCCTGTGGCAGTGCTGGGTCAGTCACAGTGATTATCCTGTTTTAAGAAGCACAAATCACTGAAGGAGAAACAGTTGGCATTTATGGTCTCAGAAGCTGCTGGAGTCAAGAGCTGTAAATTATAAGAAGCTTTTTCATTCAGAAATGTTGTATAAGGTATGCTGCAGCTGTGAGCTAGTTATGAGCAAGTGTTTATCTGAAATGTATCCAGTGAAATGAGTGTGGTGTAAAGAGGTATGAAAGAAATAAATTATATTAAATTATTCTAATATGTATATATATTTAATATATTCTTTACTTTTCTCCTCTGTAGATAATTTAAAAAATACCAGAAGACAGTATTTCTTCAGGAGATAAAATTTTGTTGTTGGGTGCTTTTATTAAATACTGCTCTATAGCTCTTTCCTTTATGAGACATGCAGCTCTTTAGATCAGTTTTCAGGAGAAAATTTTGACTTCTGAGAACAGTGTTTGTCCCAGAGACATATCCTGAGTTTATTCAAACACTGCGAAGATTAATGAAAACTGCTGCATTTTTTCTGCCTGTATTGGATTAACCAGGTGCTGTGATGAACAGATGTAGAAGGCTTTATTCAGGACTGGCTAACCAATGTCTGGCCACCTCATTCAGTGAGATTTTAGATTTAAGGAGATTGGGCAAGTGCTCTAAAAATGCCACTGCTGTGGTTTCTTGGGACTTTTTATCCTGAGGGAATTTTTTATTTGTGAATAAGTAAAACAACTTCAGTGAGTTACTTCCTTTGGAGTAACCTTTGAGTTACTTCCTTTATGCTATTTAAAAGAAAACAAAACCCTATGCTAGAGGGAGATAGCAAGAGTTATGGATCTTTCTGCTCATGCACCAACTATGTATTAGCTTCTTAAGAATAAATTTAGTTCCATTAAAAACAGAGGCAATTCACGTCTGTTATGGCAACTTTGTTACATATCTGTGCTTCTTTTTGGAGGCTTAGTAAAGGAGTCAGAGAAATTAACTGGAAAAGAACTTAAAAAGTGCTAAAAAGAAGGGTAGTTAAAAGAGAATGATGCAGGCAATGGCAATATTGAATGTTACGGTTTTTTTCTCTTCAGCTCCTGTTTCTCCCTGTCAGAAATTGCATGGATGAGAGCAAAATCAAAGAAATAGGAGTAGGGATAATGGATGCCTATGTGAAAGATTTACTTTTCTGAGTATGCCACATACACAAAGCAGACACTGGCCAGTACAGTGGAGACCTGAGTTAGGAGTACATTGTGTCCAGTCCAGAACTAACACCAAGGAAGATGCTGAATAGAGAGAGAATTGTTTCCCTCAGGCTTTGGCATTGTACCCTCCAGGTCCTGATTAAGCAGTGTCTTCTGTTATTCTTAAAATAGCAGCTGCTTTATATTTTAAACAGACAAAACAGAGAACATGGACGAGGGGTATGGGAGGTGAGGGCCATTTAATTAAAAACAAACAAATGAAAAAACCCCAATATAGCTTTCTGGATTCAAATCATCTGACCCAACTAAGAAGCAGGTTTTCATTGCATAAAGCACTGTGCAGACAATTATAGGGACTAAGTTATGAAAGAGAAAGTAGTTCTCAAGAGACTAGTTAGGACCTAAAAGTTAAGTCTGGGACCCTGGCAAACAGAGAAATCAACGTCTTAAGCATGAGCCAGAACTACATTGGGTAAATGTAAAATTCTTAGCTCTACTTAAAAGTGGTTTGTACTTAAGGTTGTATAGCCCATTCCTTAGTTTCACTGCCTTTCCTGTTGCACTAATCAGAACTGTCATGGTGCTTACAAATTGCCTATTTTAAACTATACATATTACTTACTGTAGTTCTGTGATTGTATTCTTTTATCTTCCTAAATGTTCTTCTACTCACATCCTTAGTTTTCTTTGTAGGTCTATGAAAATCATTGTTGTTGCTTCTGTGGCAACATCCGTAGCCAGCATCTGTAGTTTTCTGGGGTAGTTTTACTTGTTTGATTGCTTTGCTTTGCTGACCTTTCCTCTTCTGCTTCTGGCACTGATCAGCTGGTTTCTATTGTCCTTTATGGTGGCTTTTATATAAAATATTCCAAGATTTTTCATTTCTGGACTTTGCAGGTTTGCATAGTAGTCAGTGAACAGTTTTCATGACTGGATGGACCAGGCTTTTGTACAACTGTAAGGCTTACTACAAACAGCTTGTCTTCTCTCTTAACCTTTCCATTTGTGGTTCTAATAAGCAACAGGAACATCAGATTCCTTTCCTGAATCTGCCTGTTTTAAGGCTAAGAGATTGAAGAAAGTCGTCTCTAGTCCTCAAAAGATTTCTAGTTTCTTCTCCCTTAGAAGTGTTACTACATCAGGAAAATAAACAGGCTTGGTCTCAGTGCACTCAGGATGAGGGCAGAGTCCTGTCAGCATGTGAACAGATAGACTGAAACTATTTCGTTCTGATCCTAGGAATTAAGTGGATTCTTTCCTCTTCTCCAGACCCTCTTTTCACTTGGAGCAGACCTGTGATCGATGCCTTAGGTTCAAGTGCCTGCACTTTCTGTTTGACTCTCTGCAGATCTGGGGCCTGTGGGTTGCTGTGCTGGGGTCAGCACTGCAGTCACCTCTGTGCTCTCCTGCTATGTCTCCCCACAGCTGTTCTCTCAAAACCTGCAGCAGCACAGTATGAGGCTCCAAAGACAGTTCTTTGTGCCCTGTGCACTCAACACATCTGAGAATTTCAGGAACTGAAGGAGGAGGCAGGTGGAAAAATCCAGGAGGGAGACCCTTCCTTCCCTCAGCCTCCCAGCACTTCTGACAGTGGGAGCAGCAGTATCCACTTCCTTAAGCATCTCTAAGGTTGTAGCACAGTGTGGACTGCTAAAGCTCTTGCACATATTGAACTTCTTTGTCATTTCTCTTCCCCTGGCACCTCATCCCCTCAGTTCAAAAAGTAAATTCAAAGCAAATGACTTCAAACCAAAAGCATTCATCTTTTACAAATAGTTCAAGGCTTCTGGACAGTAATAGGATTAAAGCTCTCCTAGCATGTTTAATGAGTGCTCTCTCAGTTGCTGCTTCTCTCTGTGCCCTGAAAATCTGAATTACAAGAGAAAATTTATTGCACTTCTGTTACAAAACCATTCCATTAAGTTCAAGTGCTCCATCTTCCTCTGGCAAGGAAGTGTCATGCAAGGTATTTTGCATAGTTAAGGTCAGGTCAAGGCACAAAAGATGGGAATTGACCCTGTCATGAAGACACCTGAGAGATGAAAGTTTTCTAAAAATATTGTCTTCCTCTGTTACCTAACAAATTTGGGAGCAAAAGTGCCTCAGTTCTTGAAATTCCAGCACCTATATTGTTTTGTCAGAGTTCACCACAGCCAGTTGTGTAAGTTGGGTAAGTTACCTGCTTGTGTGGTTGCAGAGCTGTCTCCCTCAGTGCAGTAGGACTGAGTGGGCTTAGAAATACAGAATGGAAGTAAACTGAGATTTGAGTTTGAAGAAATATAGGTTGAGATGCAAGGATGCAAATATCCATAATGGTAATACTGTCTGTGATGAAGATCTGTAAAGTCAGCAGAATGGTGAGTAATTTAAGTAGTTAATAGGGGAGCCAGAATGGCAGAAAAAAGAGATCAAAGCACCTCAAGCCAGGAAGTGACTTTGCAGAGTGGTCCAGAAAGGCTACCTAGAAGAATTGGGTAGGGAATGGGAGTCGGGCAGATCCAAGTGGGTCAACTACAGAGATTTTCTGTTTCAGCTTTGACCTGTAATGGTGCATTTGGTCCCCTGCGCCTCAGACACAGAGGGACAAGCAAACAGAAGATGAGTGGGAAGTGCAGAGACTGACATACTGAATGATCTGCTCAAAAACTGAGACAGGGGAGGAAGTGCTCATAGTATTCTTGAGTGGAATGTAGAAAGAAAAAAATCTTGATGTCAGAAAAACCTGTTTCAACAAGACTGAAAGGTAGAGTTTTAATTTGTTCTGGGGAGGATGGCTAGGAATGATGTATGTCCGCATCACCTAAGGGAATTACATGCCAAGCCAGATGTCCTGGCATTGTCAGGCAGGCCTTCAGGGAAGCCTTGTCCCATCAGATAATTAGTCTTGTATATGAGAATTTCCTAAAACAGGATTCATAGTGTACAAGGCAGCAGATGGCAAGAGTTTGGGAATGAAGATAGGCTAAGGGATGTCTATCCTTGTTGAACTGCAAAGACCCTACTTGGGCTGAAATTTTAAGATTTGTTTCATGCTACTGTGTGTGGGATGTGATCATGATGCTTTTATTTCCTCCCTACAGCATTCAATTCTGCCTACAGCAGGGCTTCAAAGCTCTGCAACCACTGTGGGTCAGTGGCAATGCTGCATGTGGGAAGTGGCTCAGAAAGGGTTGGTTTGTGCTGGCACCTGCTGACAAAGCACAGCCTTCCCACTGGGCTTTGCTTTGAGAAGCAGCACACAGGTGTATGGTGTGTCACTGTCACCAGTAACTTCACTTCTGCACCTCTGTGTGCACATGAGCATGTGGAAGGAAAGGGAGAAACCTGGCATTTCAGATGAAGAATCAGGTGGTGACATACTTTCATACAGAGCTTGCAAGGGGTTATTTCATAGAATCAGTAAGGTTGGAAGAAACTTCTAAGATCACTGACTCCAACCATTGACTTAACACTGCCAGGTCCACCATTATTTCCTTACAGTGCTAAGGTGTTTTGGAGGAGAATGCAAGCTTTGTTCTTGGAAATATCTCTAACTTCTTTCTGGACAGTAATCTGGACCTTGTCACTCTTAAGAGTGATTACTCTTATTTTACCCACTAGTGTGTTTGGGATTTTCATTTCCCCAGTGTTTTCCTAGAATGTGAGAAGCATTTTTACCGACTGAAGGATGTGATTATTCATGATAAGTAATGACTGCAACATCATTAGATTTTGTCCTTGTGGATGCTGGCTTTGAAGACAACTGAATCTAGAACAAGGAAAGCACTAGAGCTGAAACTGTCACTTTATGTGTGTTGACCAAAGAGGTAATTGCAGTTATTGAAGTGGAATACTAGAAGTGTGCTCAGGCTATGTACTCGTTACTGTATGAAGTTGAAGGGAAAATGTGCTCAAATTACCTTGAGTTGGATGAAGAGTCTGATGATCTCTTGGTTGTCTAGGGCAGGAAGAAAGGAAGATTTAAAAGTGTCGCTGTTGTACCCGGGATGGTGAGAAATGACACAACCAAGATCCAGAGAAAATGGTTTATTTAATTAATTATAAATCGGTTTATATAACTTGATTCGCAAGAGTAGCATAGTACTATTGGTCCCTTGGTCAGTCACCTCCTAGAATGATTGGTGGAGGCTGTACAACACCCATTTCAAAATATTTTCCTCAGTGTACCATAACAACACTAACTGAACAACAGCCGGTGCAAAGATAAAGAATTAGTTTACAAAAACCCGTAGCAGTGTTTTGCATAGTTTTCGTGAGAGACACAGAGTTCTCACAGAATGCTGCAGAAAGCTGAAAAATCCCTCTACTAAAGGTTTTCAGTGTCCACATAAAAGCATTGCTTTGAGCTTTGGGATACACAGCTGGGTTGAAACAAAGCTCAATTCCCTTACATCTTTTTATTACCTTTCAAATTGAATTTGTCCCAAGTTATTTAGAACCAGAGCAGGAAGTACACTGAATGGTGTTGCACAGGGACATTAATGTTGCCACCTCGTGGCATTGGCCTTGCAGGACATAGCAGTGATGTCCCTCCTGGCAGTGGGCAGGCTGCAGCAACTGGGATGTGGCAGGGCCAATTCACCCTGTAGGGAAGCAAGCCATGGGCAGGAATGTTGCTTCCTGGGATTTGTTTGTGTCCTTGCATGGTAGCAAGTCCTTTTATCACCCACCTTTCAGTGCATGATGTGGGGCCCCAGGGTGGGCTGTGCCAAGTGGCTGGGGAGAAGATGGGCAGCATGAGAGCATCTAGAGCAGCATGAGCCAGCAGCTGTGCTTGCAGCTCCACCAATTGCAATGCTGTGAGTGGGAGGTGATAGACAGGGAAGCAGGTACAGATCCTTAAGAACAACTTCATGAGTGAGATGTTGAAGGATGGTGTGATTTAGGTGTACTCTGCACCATTCTCGTTGACAGCACCATGCGTGTTGGCAGCTGACTGTGGTTATTGCGAGAAGTGCAGGACGTGATTTTCTGCCCTGGCACTAGAGGAAATCAGCTCCCTGCCATGGCAGCAGGTCTCAAGCTTCCCAATTCACCAGCAGCAGAAGCAGAGTCTGTCTGATCTGTGTTCATACCACATATCTGAGCACACCTGAGCTTTGCAGTCTGGCTGGCATCCGAGTCTCCTGCAGGATGGGCACTAGTGTGAATTGTGGCTCAAATCTCTCCTCTGATCCACAGAAGAGATTTATTTTCACACCTGCTTCACAGAACTTGGAGTGTTTTGGGCTGTTTAAGACCTGCTGCCCTTCTTCCTGCAGCACAAGTTGTAGAGTACTAGAAGTACTTTGTAGCTGTTAAGGGTTACCAGTTTCTGGACCCCTACAGACGAAACTTTAGGTACAGCTGCTTGGCATACCTAGAGGCCATATTAGTGATCCTGGACTATGCACCGGCCCTGTGTGGCGTGTCTTGTAGCTTCCCTTGACTGTCCTTTCATATGCCTGACACTGCCATTCTTGGGAGTTTAGAAAACAGATACTCATGAAAAAAAATTGACAAATAGCCATTTACCCTGTTTTTCCATGAAACTTTGTTGTTTAACTGCACCTTTTTGCGTTTGTTTGCCTGATGGTGTTTCAGAGTGAAATCTTGTATTTCATCTTTCCTCAGTGATGAGTACAGTCCCCGAAAATCACAGGAACTTTCAGATAGTTTGCTCTTGGATTGCAGCTGACTGTGGTATCAATTGCTTGTGGATATGGCTTTAACTCAACTGCTTCAGCTTAGGTACTGAGGTCCAAAATAAATGCTGGATCTCTCTTGCTGCATGTTCCTCTTAACTCCCGCTAGTATTGTGGGGCTGAACAAATGTCTTGCTCTGGAGATGGTCAGTGCTGCTCCAGCCACAGAGGAATTGTTGAGAAGTGAGGTAAGGCACCCACATACTTGGATTCCCAGCTGGCTGTGCAATATTTAAAATGAGATCTTTGCTTGTTCACACATAAGGACCTGTCTTAGGGTATGCACATTTAGTTTCCGTATTTTCAAACTTCAGACACTTTCGATATCTGATCCCTGTGTTTTCTTTTTCTTCTTCTCCTTTTAATAGTTTTTGGCAGGCTAAGCAATTTGCTTAGCATGAGGAGAACTCCTTTTTTTGTTAAGCCAATATGGCATTTTGTTAGAAACAAATGCTCTGTTTATTAATTTTTGTTTTGTTTTGTTCAGTCTTAAAAATGGCATTCGTGTTTCATGTTTTCTGGTCTGTGTTTCACTGCTGTAGGCAGGCCAGCCTCTGATTGAAGTGCAGTGTTACGGATGCTTGCTGTCTTTTCTAAGTAGACTATTTTGGAGCTGCAAATGGGAGCTGAAAGTTTTCCAAAGTCAGGATGTTACAACTGAATCTGTTTTCTCTTCCAGACATTCCTATGCAAATGGTTTGTGGGAGGTAGCAGCTTAAAAGGTTGCAAGAGAGATACCTTCTGTACCTTCTTCCTCACTTCCCAAAACCAAATGCAGTGTTGAAAATACTCAGTGACAGGCTGTTTCTGTGTGGACTTTATTCCTGAACGAAATACTATACTGTCAGCTTTTAAATGATTTTATTCTTCTTTTATATCCTGTCATTCAAAGAATTGTCACTGTGTTTTAACATGTGAAAGTCAAGTGCTAATACATCAAGAAATGTCTGAAACTGTGGCAGTCTAACCAGATTTTCTGATTTGGCAAAACCTATGTCTTGGCCAAGATGTGGGGAATTTGGCCGTGATGTGGGGTCCTGACGTGTGGAAGTTGTGGACAACTTCCACTGATTCTTGAACAGAGTCCAGACTAATTCTCCTCTTTAAGTAGGTAAAGGTCAAAAAATTATATTCTTTTCTTCTATTATCAAAAATAACTTAGAAGTTTTGAGTTCATCAAGTGTCTGAGTACAGTTAGCCCTAAGTTTTTGACTGTAGCAGGATGTAATTACATCAGGGCAACACGTACCTCCTGTTGCTATTTGTGCTGAAATGTCTGCTCAGACCACTATGGGATTTTTCAGTGGAAGTCACCGTCGAATGTCTGATTCTCTCTGTGTCTTCCAGTGTGCAGGGTGTTTTTGGGTTTGTGTGTTAAGCTACAAACATACAGAGTCATAACATCAGTGTGAGAAAATCTGCAGTGCAAACAGGAAGCGAGGAGGACTGCTGTGTCTTTTATTTTCTGCATGTTTTGTGCTCAGTCCCAGCCTGTGTTGTGCAAACGGCTTCTCTGCAGCCCTGCTGCTGTTAGTAAGCTGTTTGTATGGAGGGGTGCAACAGTCTTAAGACAGACTGGTTCACCAGGGAAGTGGAAGAGGGGGCTTCACATCTCATATTTTTTAACAAGATCCTTCTTTTTGGTAGTTTTTGTTCTTTCAGATGAAGGAAGAAGAAAGATGTAATGACCTACAAGTGACTAATGTTGAGCAGAGTCTGCAGAGACTCCGAGGAAAAATCAGAGACTGGAGACTGTTCCAGCCAGGTTTTGTGCAGAAGGAATGAAGATGCTGAAAAGCTTCGATTAGAATAGAATTAGTCCTGGATAAGGCAGATTGAGCCTGAATATCTGGCTGACGTAATTGTTTTTTAAATTACTCAGCCTCTAGTATAGTTCCATGAAAAGAAGCAACAGAAAATGTTCTGGGTTTTTTTTTTTCTCTTTTGAATGCACTTTACAAGCTCTTCCTACATCTAAATAATTCTGTAAAAATTAAGGTTTGTTGGCTGACTGCAGATACCATGTTACTGATAGCTGGTTTTTACATCTAGTTGCTGTCACTTCATGATTAATATACAACATACAGGGAACCTGAATGAAGCAAGTTGTTCCATGAGAAAAGTGAATGCCGCTTTCCAGCTTGTCATTTATTTATTTAGCAAATGAAGATGGCTTGTTTATGAAGTCTTCTATCAGTGGTAGAGAACAGCAGCACCATAGGGCATTTTCATATTACCATATTAAAGACCAGCATTTAGCAACTCACCCCTAGTGTAGTGTCTGATCAGAAGGGCTGGTGTCTCTCTGAGAATCAATTGCAGCAGCAGAATAAATAAGTGCTCTTTCAGATTTTAAAAACAGTTGAAAATACCAGCCTTTCCTCTTTATGGTCATTGGCAATTTACGCAGACTTGGCACTGACTGTTACTACATTAACAACTCCTTCTATCGAGCTCAGCTGTGAGGAAGGCACTTGCTTTTTAGGAGGTTTGTTGTCATTGGATACTGCGGTGCTGATGTACATTCCTGGGAAGTGCTATTTTTACCACAAGTCTGCCTCAGCCTCTGGCAATACCAGCTATTTGAACGCAGTTCCTGCCTCCTGCCTCTCCAGTTGGCATCTCTGTTGTCACACAGACAAATGCTGCCATTTGTTTATTTCTGCATCCCCAGGTTGCTCTCTGGCCCTGGTCACCCCTAACCTGCTTTCTCATTTGTGCTAAGAGCAGTTGTGCTGTCCTACTAGAGCGTATCCTCCATATCGACAAGGTGAGCATTTCCTGCCTTCCACATCTCCCCAGCTTAGCTTTGGGCCATTTCAGGAAAGAAATAGTTACTCCTAAGTCCTGCTTTGCTGTGTAGCCAATGCTGCACAGAACAGCTTGGCTTGTGTGACTTTGCAGATGTCAGGAAGATGGAGCGTTAAGCTGGTATTTGTGAGATAGGTTGGGAAATTTTTGGTGCACGCAGCCTCTTTGTGCCGTGCTCTCCAATCTCAGGCAGTGTTGATGGTGGGCCCTCACTGCCTATTATAGCAAAGCCTCCTCTGCCTTAGCAGTGCAACATTTTCTCTTGCACTGTGAAGCCAAGGGTCAGACTCTGGTGTGCCAATGGGCTGTGATTTGCTAGCCCATGACACCTGGCACATGGCAAAGGTGCAGATCCATGGACTGAGGTTGGTTGTTTGAGCATCACCAAGACCAAATGCCAGGTCCTGCTCTTGGGTTCCAGCAAGCCCAAGCTACAGGCTTGGGAAAGTGTGGCTGGAGAGGTCCTCAGCAGAAAAGGACATGGGGGTGCTGGTTGACATCCCCCTGAATATGGAGGTATTTAAAAGATGTGCAGATGCGTCACTTACAGGTGTGGTTTAGGGGTGGACTTGGCAGGGTTGGTCGAGTTTAGTTTAATGGTTGAACTCAATGATCTTAGAGGTCTTTTCCAACCTAATGATTCTATGATTCACTCAGCAAATACAGATTTACAATAGAGCAGTGGAGCAAGAGGTTAGGTGTGCTCTCCCCTTTTTATTCTTCCTTCTCCACAACCAGTTGAAAATTCTCATTTCTTTTGGGCAATAAAACGCTGCCTTTCTCACAGACACTGCTCTTTCCTCCACCAGGGCAGGTAAGGGGGCAGCTATCTGCCCAAGCTAGACTGGTGTATTTCTTGTCTACCCTAGATGTAAGAACAAATGTAAGAATTGCCTGTCTTCTCCAGGTGACTGGGTGAAGTTGAGAAGCTGCAGACAAAACCTAGCTTTTCTGTGCAATGTGGCATCCTGAAGTGACACAATAGCTGGAAGTATGAGAACAGTGATGGTGTATCTATGCCATCCATTTCTCATAGTCATATACACACCACTGCATCATTGCAAGTGACATATGCAGCAAGGACAGAGCAATTGCAAATCCCAGACTGGGGGAGGACCATTACTATTGCACTGAGCATCTGGAAACTAGGACTAGACAGAAGCTGTGTTGGTGCTGTAAGCTTCATCTAGCACATCTCCCAGCCCCCTGGAGCACGGGCCTGTGGTGTGGTAGTGGGGGCAGGGCCAGCTCTGTTTCCCCCAAGGTACCACAGAGACACTCGACGCGTTTCTCAGCAAGCTGAAACTTCGAGGCTCTGTGTGCAAACAGGTGCTGGTTGAGATGGGAGAGAGCCAACAGCAGTTGTAGCTTTTCCCCTCCCTGGAGTGGGCACTGGAGGAGTGAGACACATACTGAATTGGAGAGGGTGCTGGGGGAATTCGGGGGTGTTTGGAGTGATGAGGTGGAGGTCCTGGGCCAGCACACACCTCTTTGCTCGTTCCCTAGCTTTACCCCTGTGGTGGATCAATGTTGGCTGGGATGCTAGGTGCTCACCAAGCCATTCATAGTGCTTCCACTCCTCGGCTGTACAGGGGGCAAGAAAAATGTAACGGAAGGCTCATGGGTCGAGATAAGGACTGGGAGATCACTCACCAATTACCCTCATCGGCAAAACAGACTCCACTCAAGGAAATGAATTTAATTTATTGCCAATGAAAATCAGAGTACGATAATGAGAAATAAACCCAAATCTTAAAACAGCTTCCCCAGACCTCGCCCTTCTTCCCAGGCTCAATTTTATTTTATCTTCTCTACATCCTCCTCACAAATGGCACAGAGGGACAGGGAATGGCGGTTGCAGTCCATTCATCTCATGTTGTTTTGGTGCTCCATCCACTTCATGCTCTTTCCTACTCCATCTGGGGTTCCTCCCAGGGAAACAGTGCTTCATGAACTTCTTCAGCCTGGGTCCTTCCCATGGTATGCAGTTCCTCATGAACTGCTCCAGTGTGGGTCCTTTCCATGTGTCCTTTCCATGGGGTGCAGTCCTTCAGGAGTGGATTGCCCCATCGTGGGTCTTCCCTGGGGTCACAAGTCCTGACAGAAACCTGCTCCAGCTTTGGTGCTTTGGCCTGCACTCTCCACGGGCCCACAGGTCCTGCCAGGAACCTGCACCAGCACAGACTTCCCATGGGGTCACAACCTCCTTTGGGCATCCACCTTCTCTAGGGTGGGTTCCTCCACATACTACAGGTGGATCTCTGCTCTCCCATGGATCTCCATGGGCTGTAGGGGCACAGCTGCTTCACCGTGGTCTTTACCATGGGCTGCAGGGGAATCTCTGCTCCAGTGCCTGGAGCACCTCCTCCCCCTCCTTCTGCACTGACCTTGGTGTCTGCAGGGCTGTTCCGCTCACATGTTCTTGCTTCCTCTCACCTGGCTGCTGTGTAGTGCAGCAGTTTTTTCTGCCTTCCTAAATACATTATCCCAGAGGTGCTACCACTGTCACTGATCGGCTCAGCTGTTGCTAGTGGCCCGTCCGTCTTGGAGCCAACTGGCACTGGCTCTCTTGGACTTAGGCGAAGCTTCTGGCAGCTTCTTATAGCAGTCACTTTGTAGCCTGCCTCCCTGGCCCTTGCTACCAAAACCTTGCCACACAAACTGTCCACCCCAAATTCAGGGCATTTTCAAGGACTTGTGTACCAAGTTTCCAGTTCTTTTCTGTTCCTGTCATTCCCTGTCCCGCTCCAGTCTCTTTTTTCTATCGTCTTCTCATCTGACCAATCTCTTGGCTCCTCTGCTGTCTCCTTTGCTTTCCTCTGTGGCCCTTCATTGCCTTTTCTCACCTCCTGCATGACACTGTCCCCATTTCCTTGCTAAGCTCTTTGTGATTACCCCATGCCCCTTTTGGTCTATGCTGGACACGCTCCTTTTATCCAGTCCCAGCCTCTCTTCTGGGAGAGCAGCCAGCACTCCCACAGTCACTACTTTGCATCAGCCCTGAGAACCTCGGTGCAGTTGCAGTACTAAGTTCTGTTGGATGTTAAATGTTTTCTTTATTTTATTTTTTATTGCACCTTAGTGATTTGCAGGTTTTCTCTGCTGTTTTTTCCGAGCTACTGGACAGAGAAGGATGTATATTTTTTGGTACATAGATAGACCAGTGGCATTAGCTTCTTAAACTATCTGTAGCACTTTTTAAGATCATTTTTGTCAAGGACAAGTTGAGATTTTCATGTGTGTGGAGTGTTGTCATGTCCTAGTGAGAACTCTGGGCATGATGATGATGATGATGTCCTTGAGTGTCAGGTGTGTGAGCTGAAGAGTGGGCTCTGGAACATACAGAGGCTGTCAGAACATGCACCAAGTTTTCCAGCCGGTATTGCAGACTGTTGAGTTCACAGGTGGCTTCCTAGCAAAACACAGACTTGCTTTGGCAAACTTGGCACAGCATGTGACACAGCTAGAGGTACGCTTGGCTCCTGTGGCACTGCTGAACTGCAGGTGTCCCTAAGTTTTCCCTCAGTGATTGATTATTCTTTCTTTGGGGGGTTAACTCTTTTGTAGGCTGTACATCTTCTGACTGTGTATCTTCTCCTCCACACCTGCACTGCATGTAAGGTCACTTAAAAAACCCAGCTAGTTTTCTTCATAGGGAATGTGTGGCAAATATCCTTTGCATTAAGGATATTTGTTAAATTCCTACTCAGCTATCTCATGGTATCCCTGAATTGGCCTTCTGTCAACAATGAGCAGTTAGTTTGATCAGCCTGGTTGAGCATGTGCTTTTAGTGAGGGTGCCTAGCCATGCCAGGGCAGATTCACAATTAATTGTGATCAGTTGCCCAGCAAACACTAATAAGCTTAAAATCAAAGGAGGAGGTGCCAGTTTTATTACCTTCAGAGTTTATTGCCCTCCTAATTAAAATCTCAATCAATCCCGACCACCACCTGCATCTATAAACATCCTGTAAGTGTGATATAAGATGACTTGGTGTGACTGGGAACGTGCACAGGGCAGGTGGTGCAGGCTGTTTGCACCAAGCACAAATGACATGTAGAGTTCAGCAGTTGTTTTCTTTCTCTGATTATTTATTTATGTTTTTTAGAATGACCTTGGCTGGGGAATGACTGCTCACTCAACCCCATATCCTTGCTTGCACTTCCGCACATGTTCTGTGGAAGGTCCCAATTGTAGAATTGTTTTGTGCTCTGGACGACGTGTTACAAAAGGCTCGTGTTTCCGTAGTGTGAGGGGGCTGTACAAACTGATGCTCTTGGCCACCCTTCCCATGTGGGGAAAGAACGGGCTGCAGCATTTGGCTTGCAATGGCGTTGTGCGCTTGTGCCCAAAACACAAATCCTGCAAGCTCCTGCCTGAGCGTTGGAAAAGTGAACATTAAGTCCTGCCCTGCTGCAGGGGCCTGACTGTGTGTGATGAATTGGAGTCTGTGCTGGCAAAACGTAAATTGCTTGTAATTATGACAAATCATGTGCAGTGCTCGTACTGTGAACTACAAAGCTTTTGTCCACTGCTGCTTATCCAGCTGCTTAAAAACCTCTCCTCATAAAGTGCATGAAGCTCAGAAACAGCCTTCCAGGTTTGGTTGTTCACATTTTGTTGAGGACCCTGAAAATAATTTGGCCTGTTTGAAGAACTTGCTTCTATTTCCCAGAGTTTCTCCTGATGTGGGGGAGCAGGAGCTGGACTACAGGACAGGGAATGCTCCGCAGAAGAGCAAGATGAAAGCAAGTTTGGCTATTAAAAGGAACTCTGAGCATTGCTCTTGATCTGTGTCCTTGATAAAATCCCTAGTGCTGTTCATCCTTCCAGTAACAGCTGCAGGCATGTAATTTCTCCTCTTTCTGTATTACTGGACAATCTGTCTTTCTGCTTTTTTTGGTTATGCATTTTCTGCAGTAAGGAGTGGTTTCTTCTATCTATTTTGTTTGTTTCAGCAGATGCGAAAAGTGTTACATGCATGAGAGAGCAATCTATGTGTTACTTCACCTTGCAGGAGCATAGAATGGCACGCACAAGAAGTAACTGCTGAGATGAATTGCTGTTCTTTTCTGTGCACTGTTTTACTTCGGTTTATGGTCAATGCTGTCAGCATGTGGCAGTCATGTTTACAGAGCACCACTGAGTCAAATATCCTAGCTGGATATTTTAAAATGTTGGATACTTTCATAGCCACAGGTATTTGGAGCTGTAATTGCTGAGATAAGAGTGCTGCAGTTTGTGGAGCAGAGAATTTGATCTTCTGTTCCAAGTACAGTGCTGCCTGTCTCAGCTAGGCACTGCCCATGTCAAGGGGAGTCCCAACCCACTGTTGGATGTAAATCCTAGCTGAAGGAGGTGGGATCCTCTGGCACAGCAGGTCTAATCCAAAGCCAAGTTCTTCTCAGTAAACACTCTTCTCTTTTCTCTGTCTTTCAGCATCAAGATGGTGCTGATGTGGACCAGTGGGGACACGTTCAAGACTGTTTACTTCATCCTGAATCAGGCCCCTTTCCAGTTCTCCATCTGTGGACTCCTGCAGGTTTTTGTGGACATCGCTATCCTGTTGCAGGTTTACTTGTACAGCCACTACCCTCAGAAGCCCGTGTCCCACACTGCACACCCAGCCAGCACCAAGGCCCTGTGAGGAATTTGGCTGGATAGGTTGCAGGTCAAGAGAGTCAGACATGGCATCTCTTCTTCCACTTGTAAATACTCCTGTGTTGCTGAGTTGAAAGCAGAAATGAGAACAAGGATAGAAAATATGGCTGCACTTCCAGCTCGGGAGGCTCTGTGTTAAATAACTTGCTCGCTCTGTTTTCAAACTTAACTGTTTCTTGGTGGGGGGAGGGGCAGTTTATTTTTGCATACGTACCTATGAGCCTTATCAATTCACAAATGTTTGTATATTTAATCACAAGGGCTGGATGGTTTGTGGTTTTAATGCTGTTTAAAAATGTTCCTCCACAGAAATTATAGGATATTTTGTCTGAAACTTCTACCTATTTATATATAATATAAAGTCCATATATTGGTGGGAAGTTTGTGGCATATACTAGCATTCAGTATCTCCGCGATGGAGGAAGAAGTATTGAAGAGCAATCCAGGAGCTTTCTCTTTTGTGTACAAGGGTGTCTGGTGAGCAGAGAAGGTGGGGATGGGAGGCCCTGCAAAGAGGTGAGCAGCCAGAAATGAGCCGGTCACAGAGGATGTAAAGCTAAAGAGTGAGCAGATGTTCACCCCCTCTGCAGGAGGACACATGGAGGAGATGATGGAGGGGGTCTGATGGTGCTGGAGCCATGTCTAGAGCTGGCACAGCCAGTCAAGCATCTAGGCAAAAGGAGGAGTCAGCAGGAGACTGCGGGGAACTTAGTTGTGCTTTAAAACCACAGGGTGTGGGAATAGCCTGCCCTGCACTTGGGGGGCAGCACTGCCCCTTCAGCTGTGCACAGGACAGAGCAGGCCTGTGGGGTGTCTTTCCCAAACCAAGGGGCCAGCAGATGGGTGTTGCCAATATTGCCAAGCAAGTATTTCTAGATGGTGATTGAGCCACAAAGATAGAAGCAGCTCCACTTTCACTGGCTCAGAAATGAAAAAGTTTGAGACAAAGAAAAAGCTGTATCCCTTGGAGTAGGACCAGCATCTGACAGCTTGATTTGTTGAGGCTGAGATTCGTGTTCATGTTGTTCAATGCCAAACAAGAACCAGGTTATGTTTTGGGGTGTTTCCTGCATTGGCCCAACAAGGAAGGAGTCCATGTTTTTCTTTTACTGTTGAGAGCTTTCAGGCTCTTGAAGAAGAGATTCTTCTCTTTTAGAAGAATCAGCAGTCTGTACTTAGAGGGACTGAGAAACCTGAAAGAGCAGAGTTTATGTAGATGTTGTCTCTAAAGGCTGTTTGCCAGCATAGGTTACGGTGCTCTGTCCGTGACGTGCAGCTGCTGGTCGTGTGGACCCGTTGGGGGCTGTGACCAAGCCCCTGGGCTCCTGTTGTGACGGTGCTGTCATGAAACTGCCCTGGGTGATGTGAGGAGGCCATAACATGGCCCTTGGTCCAGGAACAGCTATGCCTGCGCTGCTTCCTTCATGAGGCTTCCTCCCTCTGCTGGGTGAGTCCCGTCTGACCACAGCCGAAGTGTTGGACAGAGTTTTCAGAATCATTTTTTTTCTAAGAATAGCCCAAGAGTTTATGTTTTCTTAGCAGTGGCAGCAAGTCTGAGGTTTGATAACTTCAGTGTGTAAGTCAGATACTTCCTCTACTGTGCTTTCTTTGGGAACCTCACGATTTGAGTCTGGAATGTCTTCATCGGTGGCAAACTGTCCAGCGGAGAGGAATCACACTGTGCCCAGGCACTGACTCCATGCTCTTTGTTCGATACCATACTCTTCTAGGCCTGAAGTGACCTTACAAAGACAATGTACTCAGCATGGCAGACTATGAATGTTTTGTTCCTCTCTTTTCTCCAGTGTTCTCTTTGTGTTACAGGAACATCTGGGCTTTTGTCTTTTTTAATTGAAAACTTAACAACTGGCTTCTCCGGTATGCTGCTTTAATGAGGATTGTATTTCTACTGTTTGAAAACAAACACTTTCTTGTGCGTTTTAAGGGTATGAAGGGTTTTTTTAATGACTTGTAATGGTAAGATTTTTGTATTTGGTGGTCTTTTTCTAATATTCTGCAAAACGGGGATGTAAGAAATTAATGGTTCATAAGAAACATACTTCTGTATGTTACAGCTTCACCTGGGAGTGCACACTTTTGGCCACCTCTTTGGCTTTGAACTACAGATATTACTGAGGATAAAACAATTTCTGTTTTTTCCATTTGGGATTCTTCCGTAGGGGGATTCTTGGGTCTGTCATCAGTACCCAAACCAGCAAGCTCTGCAGACCAGTCTCATTTACACCAGAGCAGCAAATGCTGGAAGAGAAGCCAGTGAAACCATGTCCAAGTCATCTTCTGTATGTGGCATTTAGCAAGTAGGACTCTTGGCCAGGAATTATAGAACTTGTTGCAAGGTACTTTAGGGACAAAGTGTTACAGATCTTTCATTTTTTTCTCTACTTGTCAGGAAGTATCTATTTCAATGATCACCTCAGAGGATAACAAATCGATTACTTTAAATACATCTCTTTGAATGTATGGCACATTTCATGGACTTTATTTTTTCTGTCAGTTGCAATGTTTTTTTTAATAAAAATTACCTATTATATATAAATTGCAGTGTTGCTTTGTTTTGTTCAGGCACAAAATGTGTGCTTCTTAGCTCTTATTGTAATTCATCTTGTCAGGAGCATTGTTGATAGGAATAACTAGTGTGCTTTTTCCTTCTGATGAGTGGGTAAGCACAAAGCATAAATTGTCCTGAAGTCATGATGCACAACAGGGATTGTGGATTTCTGTCCCCTGCTCTTCCATACATACCTAGGGTAAACTTAACCCTCGTGACCACATAACTTGTTTGTGTTTGCAATGCTCACAGTAAAAACCAAATAACTAACAGATTATTACATAGCTTTTAAAGAACCTTGTGTCATGCAAACTGCAGAATGAGGTTGAAGATGGGACACAGGTGAGGGATGTGCTCCTGGCAGCCTCTGCATAGAAGATGAGGACACTGAGTCTGTCATCTCATGGCCCACTGCTGCAAGAGAAGTCTTGGCCATCCTCCCTGTTCATTCTGGATGGGAAAACAAGCCAAGACTATCAGGAGCAGCCTTGCAGCTGCTGTGCATCTCCTGGATCCTGCCAGGCTGCTGATCCAGGATGCTGGGCTGCTCTGGCATGGGGAGGTGGTTTGCTATTGCTGTGTGCAATGGCTGCAGTAGCTGGAGAAGGGGAGATGGGGAGTAGAAAGGGCTGGAGGCACAGGAGAGAGGGTTGGGAAGGTTGGGAGGAGAGATGTGGGAGAGACTGAGCTTGCTCAAGTAAAGGGCTGAAGGGAGATACTCCTGAAGGGAAGGGAAAGAAGGAAAACCAAAATCTGAAGGGTAAAGGTAGGTAAATCAGTGAAGTAGGGGGGAAAGGAGGAGGAATGTGAGGGTGGGGAGTAAACCCTGCCTACTCTGTTGCAGTCTGCTGGCAGTAGCGACCCAAGCAGTTCTCACAGCAGCTGAGCCTGCTCAGCACTTGCAGTGCTGCACTTTCTCTCCCAGACAGTGCTGGTGTTACTGGCTGCTGCTTTGACATTCACTGTGGGGAAGCCAATGGAGGGGTGGCCCTAAAGGAAACAATAGGGAACCCCATCTCTGGGTGCTGCAGCAGCCAGGGCAGTAGCCCGACCCGTGTCCTGCTGGCTGGTGCAGCGCTGCCCCAGGCCTCCCTCAGGGCAAATCTCTCCTTCTGCTGTGCATGGCAGGCAGTGGTCTGCACTGTGGCTCCATGAAGGGAGAAATGTCATGGTGAGATGTTGGAGATGCATGCAGTTAGGTGCTATTAAAAACATTTTAAGATGTGAAATAAAGCTCACATTCGGTACTGGGTATTAAAGCAAAAGTTGGCCCACAGGTTCTGTTTGTTAAATCTGATTGTGATCCTTATCTTAGGCTTGAGAGCCTAGCAGGCTTCAAGGACCTGACTGACAACTGTAGCTTTGTTGGAGGCTTTCTGTAAGAAAGAAAACATCAATATGTAAGTCAACAGTGCGCCAATAAATAAACACTGCCTGGATACCTGTGCCAACAGCAGTAAATAAGAGACGGGGACTAGAACACAGTGTGAGGTTCACCCTGGAGCAGGGGCAGGTCTTCCTGTAAACAGCCTTGTAAAGCAGCCAGTCCCAAGTGGATGTCAGCATCTAGAAATGCACTGACAGCAAACACAGCATTTCAGACCCCCATCCTGCCCTTCTGTGTCCTGGCTTGCATGCATTTGGCTCGGGTAGGTGCTGGCTGGGAGACTGAGGGGCTTTGCTCAGCCGCAAAAGGGCCAGCAGAACCACACTGGATTTCTCTACCTGTCAGCCCTTCCATTCACCTCTGTCCTCTTCCATGCCAAGGCTTCACAGTCCTCTAAGGCTCTGGCTTATAGGTGCCAAGGGGAAGGCCAAGGATGCTTTGCCCCTGAAGCACCTGCTGTGAGGCTGCCGTAGCCTGCGCCTGTTCTGGCCTCAGCAGTGTGGGACAGCAGCCTCTGTCTGGCTTACAGTTGAGGAGATGACACCAGTGTCACATTTTTCTTACCATTACTGCTTTCTCTTAACTGAGGCTGCTGAGAGGTAGGAGGTGGCTGTGCACATGAGCTGTATGAGCTGTTTGACTTTGTGCCATTCCCTTTAACTCTGTCCCTTTATGAGGTAAGACATCCTTAATTCTCCTAAGTTACGGTTTTCATGACTACTGTTACCAGCTCCCAGAATTTGTAGGTCCAGGTCCATGCATGCTGCCACCAAGGCAGACATGCAGAAGAGGTGGCTTTGCTCACATGTTTAAAGTCTTTGTCCTGTATGAGAGAGAAATACTTTTTTCCTTTTTTTCTTTTTCCTTGAGGCAAAACTAGTGCTACAATCATGAAGCACTAAGTTGTTCAAAGAAACAGGTATAACCACCTGCTGGCACTGGTGTGCCTACAGACAGCAGTGTGGCATTTATTATAGTGAGAAATAAATGGCCGTAAAATCATCTGTGTGCTGCGTCAAAGAAAACCAGCCACCATACACAACAAAATCAACATTCTCCAACAGCTGATCAAAAGTAATAAACATCACCCATAGCAACAGCTGCCCTGGGTGAAATTCATTCTCCTCCGAGTGTCTTTTATGTCTGGCAATGTGTGCATCACAACTTTATACAGCTTCCAAAAATAATTTGTTTAAAAGGTTCCTGGTTTATATTTGTTTCCTCATCTGTCATCCCAATAGATGAAATGAAACTTTATTAAAAGCCAGGCTTTGACTAGGAGACATAATGAGTGGGTTTTGTCACTTTATTAAAACTCTGTGCGTGCTGGAATTAATTATGTGCCTTTTGAAAAATACAAAGAACTCACTATTGTAGGACAATAGCAACTTGATGGAGAACAGCAATAATATGGTGTCATCAGTCTGTTTTTTTACACAGCTGCTGAGCTGCAGTTTGCTATCCCAGTGCTGTTTTTTTCATGCTGCAAGGCCAAAAGCTGCATTGGTTCATGGTTATTTGCTAGCACTGCAAGTGTGAAACTCTTCGTTCTGCAAGGATATCTACTCCAATGTGGCTTTTCTAGTAGTAAGGGTGCTTGCAGTTTGTGGGCTTCACCACCTGGAGGAGATGCATTCTGTACACTCCAAGCACACTAGCCATGGTCACTCCATTCACATTGGAGATGGAGCATGAAACACACCTGGTGTGCATGAACCAAATCACCATGAGGAGTGAATTTGTGAGTCCACCTTGTGAGGCTGTCGGGTGCCATCTTAAGACTGAGCACCTGAATGCCACCAGTGGAGGCAGTGCTGCCCCTCAGCACCACACCACGCTGTCCCCCTGCCACTGCACCCTTTGCTGGTTTGCAATCAGCCGGCTGCAAAGCTGTATCTCTGATGTCAGACCTTAATAACCCTTAATGAAAGAAATGCCTGCATCAGGAATAAAAAAACAATAAAATTAAAATCTTTCATGAGTCACAGCAACCCAGTGCTGGCTTTGCTTTGCCAGGAGTCTGAGTCAGCCCAGGCACGAGCCACCAGCCCTTGGCCCTCCTCTCCAGCACAAGGAGTGGATGTGTTCCCAGTGCCACTGGGCCGTGAAGGATGGGCAGAGCCCTGGCGTGTGCACCTGTGTTTGGTTTGCCTGCAGTTCGATACAGCTGGGGCTTTGCTGACCCAGGTGCATCCTGCAGGGCAGGGGGCTCCGTTTTGCTGCCTCCATCTCCTGCAGTGCTCAGCAGCAAGTAACACACGTTACTTCAGCATGGCAAAACACCACCTCCCCCCACACCCAAATCACCAGACACAAAGAGTCAGCAACAAAGCTTTAAATTTTTATTAAAATTAAGTGTAACCTTTCCATTTCCCTTGCTTCATTCCTATACGGAATGGCTTAATATGAGAGTTTGCTAATGTAAGGATTGGTTTTACAACGTATGCTGAGGCAAAAAACCCCCAAACAACAGACCAGACAAATCCCATCTTCAACACATCAGGTTTTGTTCCCTTCCTGGCAGGACAAGAACATGGAGGGGGATACTGCATGGCTTTAGTACAAATAGGGGTGTAGGTACAAGAGACTGTTGGATTCCATCTCCCTCCATTCCCTGATGACATCCCACCTGTAGGAGCACTGAAAGACCCACAGAGCATCCTGACTTGGACCAGCTACACAGCTCCTCCAGAGTGGGGGCTGGAAAGCTCATGCATGGGCCTGGCACCAATAAGCAAAATGCAGATGTCACCATATGATTCATTTTCCCTTTAAATTGACTTAAATCCTTTGAGAATCAGGAAAAAGAGCAGGAACACTTGTTCTAATGACAGGACTGTCTTTTTCTTAGTAGGAGGGCAAAACCAAAAGGCTACTCCTAATGCAGAGCACAGCTGCTGCACTGCAGCTTGGGCTGAAGCCCACTGAAGGTGTCTCGCTGGCTTCACTGGGTTTGGACGACTACTCTACTCCTGGTTGCACATGACTGCACTCAAAGCAGCCACCACCCCTTAGGAAGATTAGGCAGAGCTGGGAGTCACTGCTGGTTTAACATTACCCTCTCCTTCTTGGGCTACACGTAGTTCAGATGGGTTCAGTTGCCTGTTAAACACATTTCTTCATACATGAGAGATGGAAATAGTTAACAGAAAGTGGAGAAACGTCATCATTTGTAACGGTATTTTTTATATTCGACTGTTAGCAAAGGAAAAAAACCAAGTTAACATTCAGTACCACAGTCAGAAAGATTTTTTGTATGTATATTTCTGTCATGGGGCTAAGATACAAAGCTTAGGATGGTAAATATGCGTCTCTACTAAATAATGCAAACTCTGCTCACACACAATTCAGAGTTGGTAGCTCCAGCTGCACTGCCTCATCTGTAGAAGACAGAACCAAGCCCCTGGTAAAGCTGAAGGGATGCTTCAGCCCTTCTCTTGCCCTCACCCCTTGGCTTGTCTGAGGTTTGTGTTCCTTTGTGGGGCTGCCAAAACAAACGTGCTGTGGGGCGTCGCAGCACAGGGAACCCCTCGCTCAGCCCCTCGCACAGGGAGTGCCACCAAGCAGGGTAGGGAGGAGGTGGCACACTGGTTGCTCTGCCAGATGGCACCTGGCACAGGCTGTACTTCACATTACATTCTGCTGGCTGGCTACGTTCAATGGCTGCTCCTTGGGCGTACCCAAAAATACTTGCTCAATAGAAAAGAAAAGCCCAAAGAAAAGCCCTAAGAAAAGCAATGGAGCAGAGCTGTACTTGGTAGAAATTTTAGGGGTACTTTTATGTGGTCCCTTAAGATCAGAAGTTGGTCTTTAGAGAAACCTTGTGTGTGTCTGCCCCTCATTTATGCAATTCATGGGGTTCTTCTTGCAGAACTGACCTCCCTTGTCCACTGCTTCTTGTGCTGCCAACACATGTCCTCAGCTGTTCAGGGTCAAGAACTTCTCTTGGCTTACTGGTCCACCAAAGGCAGACCCTCCTGCCCACCAGCACTTGGTGGGAATGTGGCACTGAGCCTCCTTGTACTGTCACCACCTGGGAGCTCAGTGTTCTCTTGCCGCTGGCACACCTGCCTGCTGGCTACTCGCTGCTGCTGCTCCTTCAGCTCACTGTAGGAACGGGAAAAGGTATGAAAGATGGACGTGACTGGGAAAGCCATCAGCAAAATCCCACTCAAGATACTGCTCAAGGCTACCACCTGTCCAGGGATGCTACGAGGCACCATGTCCCCATAGCCAACAGTTGTCATGGAGATGACAGCCCACCAGTAACTGGAGGGGACGCTGGTGAACTCTTGCTTGGCTCCCAGTTCGCTCTCAGCCAAGTACACCAGCGGCGAGAAGAGGGCCATGGCAACGCAGAGGAAGAGCAGGAGCAGCCCGAACTCACGGGTGCAGCGGCGCACGGTGAGCCCCAGCGTCTGCAGCCCCAGCGAGTGCCGCGCCAGCCGCATCACGTACAGGATGCGCAGCGCCCGCAGGAAGCGCAGCACCAGCCCCACTCGCTCCAGGTACTTGTTCCCAGCTCCCCCGCCAGGCTTGCTGCTGTTTTTTGTGGAAACCACATCCACAATGAGAGAGATGTAGAAAGGCAGAATGGCCAGGACGTCGATGATGTTGAGCGGGGTTTTCAGGAAAGCGCACTTGTTTTCTGCCTGGATGGATCGCAGCAGGAACTCAAAGGAAAACCACGCCACACACACCGTCTCCAGCACAAAGATGTCATAGCACTTTTGTGAGCATTCACCCTGGGGAGAAGAGGAGCGGGAAACGCATAAAAGGGGGAAGAAACAGATTTAGCCAGGGAGTGAAACAAAGAAATAAAAGAGTGTCAGTTCTTAAATAAAAACAGCACGTGAAATTGATATGAATTGTGATGTACCAAAATAAAATCATGGCTGCTGAGAGGTATTAAAACCAGAGGCTACATATTTGGCTAGAGAACAGGTCAGGCTACATGTTTGACTACAGGACAGGTCAACAATGCTCTGGAGTGTCCCAAAGCTGCCAAGAACTTGGTGTGAGCTTATCAGCTGTTGGCCAGAGAGCCTACTTCTAAAAGGCCACTGGCTTACACTTCCTGTATAACCAAGACTTTAACACCTTTAAAAAAGGATTAATACAGGATTCATGGATTGTAATAAATGTGTGATCCTTCCTTCCCTTCCTGATCAATAATAAATTGCTTACTAATGGCTCATAAACACCGACAGCATTTTAAGTGATATGCTTGGAGTTATCTATAATCTATTATTCACTAAATACAGTACATATTTTATATTCCAGTGAACATTTATTAACACACTACCCTTACAGTCAAAAGCTTATATAAAGTACTGAGAAATGTAGGCATTTCTAAAAGAAAAAATACCACAGGACAGAGTGGGGTATGGAGAGGTAAGTGTTTTTAGTTACCTCACCTGTAACAACTAGTGACCACAATGCCTTCCCCAAGCTTTCTGAGGCACTGGAAGCAGTGCTCTTCCCTGCTGGCTGATTTGGTGGCAGATAAAGAGAGCTCTGGCTCTTTGGTTATGATGCTTGTAAACAAGTCAGCCTCAGTGCATTGGAAAGGCAATAAACAATAATGCTGGTGATGGCCACTCTTTGGTTGTTAATACTGTGGCAATGCTCTGCTATAGCACCGTTGGTACCTCCAGCTGAATAATAAACAACTTCTCTAAATGAACAGATTTTGATGTGGGCAATTATAGGGCTAGTGCTGTTCCTCTATAAATGCTCATATAAAAGTGTGAATGCTCTGGGGGCTTTGTGTGGAAGGCAAGTGTATATTTATTTAAGGGAAGTGTATATTTATTCAGTGTGCCAGTTTGAACAATTTGTGAAAACTCTTTTAAGGAGTCCATCCATGCTAGTTGGGTGTGTGGCTCCCACTGGTTGCAACAGGTCTTAGGTCCCAATGCCCAACCTTGTTTTACTTGCCTGTGCCAAATTATAGCAACTAAACATCAGCTGAGAATGGTGAGACTGTGTCATGCTGGTCCCCATTTCACCACTGGAGAAGCTGAGAACCTGGCACATCTATTAACAGTTCTGCCCACACACTCAGCCACAGCAGTCTTTTGCTCCTTGCCAGAGAGCCAAGGAAACTTTTACTGCACAGCACCAGATCCTAACTTCATCCCTCTCAAAGTGTATGCATAGGCTTTTTCCCTGTTGGGAAAGAAAGCAGCAAAAGACTGATGAGGCTTTTGCCCTCTTCACTAACTGCCCTCTTCCCCAAAATGTTGTGGAGGGACTGGATATGTTTCAAGGGCAGTTGCACTGCCAGCAGTGAGAGCAATGTCATCACATTGAATACAAAGCCTTGGGTTACCTCAGTATGTTAACCAAAATGCTGAGGCACCCTGCACATCTTCCACTTAAGAAGAGATTGAGACAGTAAGTAAAGAGATGTCAACAGGAAAAACAGATGTGAAAACGAATTTATGGTCCTTGTATAAGGACAATAAAAAGTTGTAATGCCTTGTGTTTATGGCTTTTTGTTTTGTATTCCACTTTCAATTGGCATATGATGTACTTCCTGCTGTTTCCCATGCTGACATGGAGAGAAAAATTACTTGTCCCATTGAAATTACTGTCAAGATTTTAAGCATATTGCAGGGAGGAATGATAATCTTATTTTACCAGTATAGTAGCTCAGATAGCTTGTCTTTAAATTCCTAATTTTGACATGTGTGAACACTAGAAGGAGCTTAATTTTTATCTGCCTCACCAAACTAATTTGGTCATAAGTAAGTATTTTTGTCACAATCATAATACATAGGATATAAGATTTTGTTTCTAGGAGCTTTCCTCCTATCACAGCATAATTAAGGTGTTGGGCTCTCCTATCAAATAGAGAATCAAGATGCTTTCACAGCACAAATCTGGCTCTGTGAGGAAGGACTCTGCCTGTACCACTGTAACTTCTCTCCTTACGACCCAGAAACCAGCCAGCAGACCAACATTTGTCCCACAGCTCTGCTGCCTGGGAATCTCTCATCAGGATATACTTGATCTCATACCTGAGGGCAATAGCTGAAGGTGATTTGCAGCTCTTCATCCTATCCTTGCAGGTGCTCAAAGGGATCAGGTTGAGGTGTTAGGGTGACAACCCAGAGAAGAATAGCTATGGCTTAAGCAAATCAACAGCAATGACAAGATAAATATCCAAATGTGCAAATTTGCTTTCTCTGGCAGGTGCACCATTACTTGGACCACCATCTATGGAACCTCGGCTACATCTTGCCTTCAGAGCCCTATCTGGCAGGAAGTGTTCTGGATTCTGGTGTACATATATAGACTTTTCGTGCCACTAAAAGTTTTAGGAAAGTCAGTGAAGCCTATGGAGAATTTAGACCTAAAATAAACCTACAAAGTCATTAGGGTGATTAATAGCTAATTTGGCACCTAATTCCCCCAGCACTTTCTATTAGCTGCATATGGAAAGGAGACTCTCCGAAGTGCTTTTGTATATGAGTTTTGGTGTAGGAGAAAACAGGAGTGAAGATTGTTCCTCACTAATGGGCTACCAGTGAAGATGACTTTTGGAAGACTCTGTCTGCTCTCCCACACTCTGACATGTTTAACCTGTGTAGGTTCACAGACCTAAAGCATTGCTATTTATGTCTTCATCTTCCTGCAGAACTACATCCCAAACACAAGTGCGGGAGCAGCCTGGCAACCTTTGTTCAGCTAAACTCAAGAAGCTTGGTGGAATCTGGAGCTCAGATAATCCAACGCTGCAGAACCAAGCTGCATCTTTGCCCATCAAGATAGTGAGGAGCTGAAATTTCCTCCATCCAGAGCCAATGCTGGGCCCTGGCTTTTTTCCACTCTTCCCACTCTCCACAGCTGACAACTAATATGAAAGTCAAAATGTTTACTTTCAGTAGAGTGATCATGCTCTGCTACACAGAGTTCACTTCAACAGGATGAAACAATCCCCCTTCCAGCTAATGCATAATTATCTCCAGCAAAGCGCTTGTCTTGCTCAGTATCCTTATTAACCTATCACAATCTGAACAAGCCAAGCTCTGTCCAAAGGCTGTCCTGAGAATAAGAGGGTCTGAACAGGCTTTTAGAAAACAGATCTGTGTGTCAATCAACCTGCCAGAAGTCTCTTTTTTCCACTAATTAAATGTCTTCCTGTCCCTTGGACCATGTTTCAGTATCATCTAGGTGTGACCTATTATTATCCTCACATGATATCAAAAACAGCAAAAGCAAAAAATGTATTTCAGACTCCTTGTACTTTGTTTCTTTCAGCTGCAGATGCTTTTCCTTGCAGGTTTTTTTCCTGCTTGACTACAGCATTGGTTAAGAAAAAAAAAGGCACTTTTTTGCTTTGTAAAACTTCTAACTATGTGTTCCAGTCCAACTGGATGCTGTAACTCTGCTTAGGCTTTTGAGGTTTTTCCGTTCAAGAAAACAAAGCAAAAATTCTCAGAAAGGCACACACACAGATGGAAAAAAAAAATCAGGAATTAATCAGCCATTGAAACACAAGAAAAACAAGTCCTAACAGAATGTGGCATCCTGCCTAAAAAAGGTTTTCATCAAATCTGTACATTCTCAAAGAAGATTGAGCTATACCAACTTGTGGCCATAAACATGTCCATTAACAACTACACACTGCTTTTTACTTTTTATAAGCAAAACAGCTCTCCCTCATACCAATGAACAAAATTTCTTCACCCTGTAATCTAATGGATACATTTTTATCACTACTTTTCTATATTTAGATTGATGAAATTGATCCACAGGGAAAACAGTTGTTCTTTACAAGGTGTGTATATTTATTTATCTGCGTACATTTGTTTCTTTCAAACAGTGAGTAGGGTTTTTTCCCCTGCAGAAATTACTTGAGTATCGGAAAATATCTGCAGTTGCACAAGATTTGGGGGCTATATCCTAATGTCAACAAGGAAAGAAAGGAAGAAAGGCATCAGTGAGTAATTCTGTGCAGTCAAATTAAAGTGAGTCTCCTTCATTAGGACCTATAGAAATTTGCTGTCAAAAAGACAACCACAGCATCTTTCTTCTGGAGAAACATTTTCTTTGCCAAAAGTTCCTTTGGCAAAAGGAAAATTACAAAACGAAAAAACGGTGTCACTGGAGTTCAAATCTATCTGTATTCGTTGTTCTGTATGGCCTGTCTAAAAGTTGCAGACGTCTTTCAGAAACATTTTGGTTTGGCTTGCAGGGTGCATTTCACTTGTACTTCCCTGTACTGAACCTCAGAAAAATTCTCCACTGTGTGTCGTGTGACTTCTTGGCCCTGCCTTTGTCCTCTGGTCTCGACAAGAAATTGTGACTCTTCCTTAGATTCTCGCAGGCTTTGACGTCATCTTCTAATCCCTCTGCACAAGAAGATGTCAAAAGCCAGGTCACCTCTAACTGCCCCAGTTCTTGTGTTGCTTTCCATGCACTTTTTTGTAAGGTCAGCAGCTCCACAGCACTTTCAAGGAAGAAGTTTCAATGCTGCCCACTTTGACACTATAGTGAGATTTCCCTTGCTGTCAAATCTGTATGTTAAGAAAAAAAGAAACCCCAACATGAGAGGCATTGCATACAAAAGTGCTTACATAAGCTTGAAAATCATGACATTTCTAAAATGATATTTTTGTTCACGTCCGCTTGCCCCTTGTTACTTGAGCCTTTCGGGTCACACATTTCAAGTGTTTCTCTGCGCACATCAGATCAAATTCTTTTTTAACAACAACGTGGAACTTGAAATTCTGATGCAACTGAGATCTTGGCATCAGAGATCCATGTCAAGAGACCTGCAGATCAAGTCCCTGAAGCTGCTGACAAGTCTGCCTACAGTCCCCAGTCCAGAGGCTTAGGGTGTTCCCCTTGGATTTGGGTGGGAGGTTGAGCTGCCTGTTTCAATGAACATCTGCAGGATGACTCGGAGGCCAGACACTCCTCCACTACCAATTATTCACCAGCCGAACACTTGGAGCCTTTGCTGGGCTTCGGAGAGACCCAGCTCCTACTCCTATGAGAGCAGGGTAGAAGCTTGCACCTGGCTCTGTCCCAGTGTGTGGGAGCACCTGGAACACTGGGTGCTGGGTCATTTGCCCTCTCTTGTCACTGTAAAATGAAGAAGCCTTCCCTGAGAAAAATTCCAGCAAAAGAGCAGCATTCCCAGAAACATGCCTCACCAACGAAACCCACGCCGCCACTTTCTGATAAAAGGCAATTTTCTGATGAAAAGCGATTTTCTGGTGAAAGCATCCAGATAATTTTCACAGCAGGGATGAGTGCAGGACTCCTGCGATGTGACCTGCCTTGGAAGGGCAGCATCCCACCCTGCCCTGGGGCACAGGCCCGCTCCCCTCGCTCCGACCACCCACAGGCACGGTGATTTTAACTCAATGCCTCTGCCATTAACGCCGGGGTCAGGCTAAACTTGCAGTCAGCCTGCTCCGAATATTTCCGTGTGCTCTCGAACAAAGATGATTCAGATAACTGCACAGCCTGTCCTCAAAGCTGGCTGGCTGTGAAGTCAAAGTAACAGTTTCTGTTTTTAAAGTCACCGAAGGGCCACGAAAGAGTCCTCTGCTTCTTGCTATCCATGCTTTGATCTGTAACTCGAGCTTAGTTCGTGCTTCATCTTCAGCCCAGCTGCCAGCAAAGGTAACCTATGGCTTCCGAGGGGAGGGTTATTGCTAACTTTGTGCAGCCCTGTTATGGACACAAGATGGCTCTTGTAGAACCTGTCTTTGTTGAGGAGAAAGGGCAAGGAGGTGGGCAGGAGCTACACCTGCTTACCTCTCTGGATTTCCCTTGATCCCGAGACAGCACAGCCCCAAATCACCACTTCTCAAAACCCCTCAGCCTGTCATTTTTATCCTGCCAGTGAAGCTGCAAATAAACATGGAACA
The DNA here is from genome assembly GCA_013397775.1 of Eulacestoma nigropectus. Taxonomy (NCBI): domain Eukaryota; kingdom Metazoa; phylum Chordata; class Aves; order Passeriformes; genus Eulacestoma; species Eulacestoma nigropectus. Next base: position 935,873 of record VZTE01001278.1, on the reverse strand, counting down.
CCAACAGGAACAAGGGAGATGCCAAAAGACTATGGCAACTGCTAGAAGGTAACTGCGGGGTGTGCTAAAATACCCAGCCAGAGTCTAATCAGCTTGTGGAATTGCAAGCTGCGCTATTCACTTGCAGTCATGCAGCCAAGGGGTTACTGAGATACCTGCATGTGCCTTTCATTTGTCTCAAATTGCTCCTCTGACCTGCGACTGTGAAGCCAGATGGCTGTGTTCACGGAAAGCTCGGAAAAGGTTCTGGGAGTCAATGGGAGGGAAGACCACATGAGGACTTTACCTATGACTACCCTTGCAGACTAAAGAGCCAGGAGACAGGAGGCACTCCTGACCCAGGAGGCTGCTGAGGGAAGGAGCTCTGTTTCCTTACTCTGCCCAATCCACAAGCAGCTGCTGCTTTGGGTCATCTCAGCCCCAAACTGTACAACCAAAATTAGACGCTAAGTAGGCCTCGGGTTCCTAAGCCATAAATACTGAGCTTTGAGGCCTGTTTAACTGACACCTTTTTCCTGGGAAATGCTACAGATGTCTTAACAGCTGACTGCATGGATTTGGCAGATGCATCTGAATTGTGGAGAAAGACGCAGACACAAGGGATTCAATCACCTACCTACCAGGCAAGACTGTTACTGTGATCCTAAGCCTTTCTTCCATTTCTCTGCCTCCTTCACGTACTGTTCCTAACACATGCAGATATGTTGTTTGGTCCACTATCCTGCCTCTTTTTGCCCCAGCAGAGTTGTTGGGAAGAGTGGAAAGCAGGTAAGTAAAACTCCAGATGCACAAAATGCCCTCTCATTAATATGTTCTTCTGAACTAGCTCTCATGCCTGTGCCCGTTTTTAGCACACGCTTCTCCAAAAGCAGTAGTATTTGTTAGAGGGGAAAAAAATGTTATCTGGCTCTACTTTATGGAAAGCAACCAAAACCTAAAATCAGCAAGAAGCAGGAAACACAGAAAGAATAAAACAGACCATAAAATACCTATGAAACAGAACACCATCAACTTGCTTGGTTTTCAGATGCCTATCAGGAACAGCACAGCACCTCATCCAGAGAGGCTGGGGGAGGTGTCAAGACATCCAGTGTCTTAAAGCTCCTCAGACTCTGTGACTGTGCCTGGAAGCAGCTTGAGGAAACAGTAGGAGCTCCAGCAGCCAGCTGCCCCTATCTCCCATTCTGATCACACCACACCCAGGAGTGAGGGGCTATACTACAACGTAAGGAGGAGCGATATACCCTGGGTAACATTTTCTGCAGATGTGGTGCAGGAGTGGCTGGGAAGGGCAAGACCATCAGCTGAATAACTGCAGTCAGCAGGAGAGCTAGGAGGGTGAAGGAAAGGGACCTTACAAGCTCAGTCTGTACGGGCTGTGTGCAAAGGGAACCCGTCACTAATTGACAGGACAGTGTCGGCCAGAGAAGAAATACCTACACCAGCTTTCAGAACCTGGACTCTAGAAGACACACAAAGTTCCAAAAAAGATCCCCTGCAAGAACAGGGAAGACCAGAGAGCTTTTAAGACGAAGCTTTTCAGTTTCGAGGGTTGGTGGTGTGAGGTAGTTCCCACGAGAACAGGGGTCTGCGCTCACCGCAGAGGACCCCTCCGAGTCCTACCTGCCCATAAGGTTCAGCTGGCAAAGGAAATGATTTCCTGGTGCTGCTGGAGTTGGCCCTTGGGGTCTGAGATCCCCACCTGGCTGGTCCACAGTTTTTGTCTGTGCATGAGTGTAAGACATAAACAGGCTATTACTAATATTTAGAGAATTACAACCTATAAGTACAAGAATAGCTTTACTGCCATTTGCTTGAACAAATATTCTAAATCAAAACACTGTTTTTGTACCTGGGGTCTGCTTTGTCAATTTTACAACCACTCAGTGCCACTGGGAAATTGTCTGAAGACAAATAGCTACACAGGAAGACACGGGTCCAGGAGAGCAAGGTATTGTATTTGAAATTCATCGACTCCCATGGCATTCGAGGCAGGATTTCACAGACCACAGCCCATATGGCTTGCTTGTCTTTGCCCTGCAGCTGACCCCTCTGTGGGAAACATCTGTGGGTGACACAGGGGTCCAGGTGTGCCCATGATTCCTGCACAGCCTGCTGTGCTTGGACCAGGCACAACCTGCCCAGCCTGGCCTCAGGGGCAGCTCAGCACAGAGGATTTGTTAATCAGTCACTGCCACCGACAGATGCAGGAAGGCAGGAAAAAGAACGATGATTTCACCAAGTCAAGGTGTCCTCCAAAGAATAGCTTCAATTTAGAAACACCGATGTTCTTAGTATTTCTGACTAAAATTAACATGGAATTTTCAATTTCCATATTTACAGAATGTTTTTCTTGAGTTTGGCCCATTTTTTCACTGAAATTGAAAGTAAAAATCCCCAAGGGAATAATGAAACACCAGGTGTCTCCTTGCTGACAAGTGTCTCCCTCTTCCCCTGATTTTACATGAATAGAAATCTTCCTCCTCAGCCCCCTCTATTTTCTAGCTCTGATAGAGGCATCGGAGCCTTGGAAGTTTACAATCCTTTTTAAAAAAAAAATCCAGTATCTGTAAATCTAAGAAAATGCTTGATTCTGAACTTTCATGTGAAGAAGCCCAGTTACATGGCTACTTAGCAAATCTGATTTCTGAAGAATTGTATTTTCTATCCTAGTGCTCTGAAAACAAGGCAGACTCAGTTGTCACTTGGAAAAGCCTGAGCAATGGCACTTGGCACTTGCAGCACACGTGCTCCTCACAGACAGGGCATGATTGCAGAAATTAAGATGAGGGCTATTTCCCTTAAACCAAACCAGCATAAATCTGCAGAACCAGACGAGGGCTGAGTTCTCACCAAGGGCACTTGGGTGCTGTTTGAACCGTTTCCCCAGGGAACGGGAACACCTGCACACCCCTCCAAAAGGACCAGCCCAAGAGAGACTGGACTGTATGACAAAGCAGTGGCATTCCCAATGCTTTCACACCTACCCAATACCTGGGAAAAGATGACGTGGTGGCACCTGGTTGTGCTCACAGATATCCGCAGATATACACTGCCTAGAACTGTGGTCTTCCTAAACCCATAATCCTCTTTCCATCTTCTCCTCCTCAAGCTTGTCTCACACTAAAAAAGAATCTCAGTCTGTTCTCCCTCTCTCTCTCACTTACTAATTATATTAAAAGAACAACTGATTCTTAATAGAATTTTAAAGTGTATTTTCCCTCTTATTTACAGCAGTTTCTCCCTTCTTTCAATCACTTTTTGAAGCTCTTCTCCTCCTGCCTCCCACTCACTGCTAGTTCTGTTTTACTGATCCATATTAATTTTACTGGTTCCTGCAACCCGGTAACCTGCTGTAAGATCTGGGGGTGTCTGTTTCTTTTCTTGGAGGAAAGGAGGACAGAGTCAAGCTTACTGTTTTCCTCTTACATTTTTTTCCAAACCTGTATCTCTCCCCCCCCTCAGTTTCCCTTTATCCTCTTATCTGAGAGCAAGGGAAGGATTTGCGTGTGTTGCCTGTGGGAAGATTTGCCTTCCTGCTGGTAGCAGCTCAGGCACAGCTGGCAGCGAGCTCCCGCAGTGCCCTTGCACTGAAATGCTCTAAGTTGTGATGGATTTTTACCAGGTGGGTGTGACCACGGTGAAACTGCACAAGCTTTCACATTTTCTCTTTCTGCTCAAGGCAACAGTAAAAACAGGGCTTTCTGTGACAGCAGTGCAGCATACAAGAACTTACCTTAAAACACCCTACATTTCTACTGTGTATGAAGGCAAGGAGCTGCAGACTGGGAGAAAATCTCTGCAGCATCTGCTCACAGTCAGTGCGGGGACTTCTCGGGAGAGTGCTGCAATTCCTCGTCATCATCTCTACCCTGTGTACCAGGTGCCAGGCTCCCAGCACAGCTCACAATGTATTGGATGGCTGGGACCTTCACACTATTCTCTCTATTTCCTCTTTGAATCCTGGCCCAGGAAATGAGATGGGGCAGAGGAAAAGGGATTGTTGTGTGTGTGTGTCTTATGGAAGGGTGAGGGTAGAGTGAATGAATGGCCAGAAGGGTGGGCTGGCACATGTCCAGCCTGTTCTGGCTGTGGCAAAGCCCCACCAGTACCATGTCCCAGGCCCTGTGGCACCCCCTACAAACACTGTCAGTGCTGGACAAGACACCGGGGTTAGGATGCTGCCTTCATGGGACCAGACTCATGCCACATCACTCTTCAGAAAGCTTCCAGGCTTCTGAGCTTTTTCTGGCTGCCCTTGCCTTTAATCACAATTATGAACTGTCACTGCTCATTTCATCTTATTGATGCCTTCAGGTCTGAATATTCACGAGGGCCAAGGAAGCCCCAGACAGCAAGAAGTACAGCATCCTTGCTGGCACCTCCTGCACCAGCAAATAAGGGACAGGATGGCAATGGCTCACTGCCCTGTAAGGTCAGAAGAGGCTCTTGAGCTGATCCCCCGTGGAGCAGAGGATCTTGCCAAGTGGCTCACGAATCATATGCATGGCTTCAACTGAGCTGAGAAGGACTAACAATGTATTTAAAAACTCTGTGAGATGCACGCAGGCATGTCTAGATAAAGGGTTTCCATTGTTAATTACCCACCCTGTAACACACTTTAATTCAGAGCATGAGTTTGTCCAGCCGCAGCCTTGAGTTATTTCAGTTCACTGCTGCCCACAAATGTTCTCTTACTATGATTCTCACTGCATTAAAAGCACTTCTTGTGTCTCACTACAAAGCAGAACTTTCAGATTTTAAACCATTTTTAAAACTTTTTTTTCAATTTGCCTGCCAAATGGATATCAATCTGGACCTCAGTATCTCAAGCCTCACATGATGTCTTATGTTGGTTTTCTGCTATTATGAGAACTAAGAGAATTTTTTTAAACAATAAGGAAGCTAATTTTAAAAAATGCCTTTTTATTAAGGAAGAATGTTGTGTGGCACTAATTCAAATGTCTTACAGAAGTACCTACATCAGAAGTTATTTTCTTCTGAAAACTTTATAACCCCAAAAAATTATACTAAATTTGATTAATGAGTGGTGTTCTATACAGACTAGAATTAAATATGCTGGTGTCCTCAAAAATGTGACTGATTGTACTCAGTACCATCTTTTTGATGTTTTTACTTGGAACTAATATCATACTTACTGTTAGAAAATCCAGCAGCTTTATAGTTTTCTCCTGGTCCTTTCTCAAGTCTTTGTTTAAAAACTTCTGCAAAAAATCTTACAACCATTTTTTTTTCCATCTGTATACCACCCAATTTGTCTGGAATCTAAATGTCGCCATGGACACTACAAAATCCCTCAGTTTCAAAATCTTTTATATTTCATCTCCATTGTCACAGCCTAGGCAATGAAAATGTAAGCATTTATAATGCTGAATGATTTAATGCAATTCTTCTAAGTGCTGTACACATGAATCACACAGTCATTACCTCAGCCTAGCTATATGAGGTGTAGCCAAATGTAAATCTGCCTGCTTGCTTTCATTCCAAACCTCCAGAATTGATAGCAACATATCCTGGAGCTCTGAAGTGAATTTTCCAGATGATATTTTCATTTCAAATAAACGAAAGAGTTCTCTCTTTCAGAACACTGGGACAGTACTCAATAAGCCCCCAGCACCCAAGCTCTCTTGCAAAAGGCAGTGGAGCAATCTATAGAATACAGTAGCTGTGCTGTATCCCCAGGATATTAGGCTGTGATGAGTAGCTGTTGTAATTTTACAAACACGTCTGAAGGCCAAGTGACTATTATTGTGAGATTGCTTCAGAGACTCCCTGGATGATTTACCTGAAATTTGGAAAATAAACCCACTGGTAGGCATAGATACTTATGGTGTTGGAACCAGAGAGATATTAAAAGAAATTAAACATGGAGCGTACTTTGCTGGGGGAGACACACTGCATCAAATGTAAACCAGTTAACAATGTGACAAAGTTCTATGAAATAGTTTTAGCTGTTTAATTATTTATCACTAATGTTACATTGCAGCATATTTATTTAATATTTAAAAGAAGACCTAAGCTTGCTATTTATTCATGAGAAGATATCCTGCAGATTGAAAGAGTTCATTGGCACAGAATAAAGCTATTAACAAGTCAAAAGTAATTTTATCTTAGTCAGCTCTAGCCTTGTTCCCCAGCAGTGCAGAGAAACACTCTCCATTTTTTTACTTTTAAGCCTAAAACACTGCAGAGAATCTCAGGTGGCTCCCAAAGTCTATACTGTAACCTACTGTCCTCAAAATCTTCCCGGGCAGCTCCCTGACCCATAAGGATTTCTCTCTTTACTTGGCAAAAGCAGCCCAATAAAAGGTGCTGCAGGGAGACCCATGGTTGGGAAGAGCCAGGCATGGACAGCTCAGGCAGTGACTTTGCTGAGAGGGGGAGTTTTGAGCAGGAGGTCTGCAGGCTCACTGAGGGACACTGTGTAAACCTGTTACACAATGCTGTGTCCCCACCCCCAATCTAAGGGCAATTCTTAGTGAAAGAAGAACCTCCTAACCTTCCCGATACAACGGAGAATGATTTTCTTACTGGGACCATGCTTCCTTTATCTTCTCTTGAAGCAGCTCCCATGATGGAACAACCAGGTATGCCTGCTAAAGTTTAGAGAGCTTCAGTGAAGCAGGAAGGCTGGATTTTTGGGGTTTTTTTCAGGGGTGGGAGGACTGCAGAAAACACCTTTTTTTTTTTCCCAAGAGGAGCAAGCAAGCCAAGGAGAAGAAATGGTGAGAACTCTCCAAATGTAGTCATGACTAAATACAACCAGTTGTTATCCAGCACCCTGTCCACACAACCAATACCGAGAACTACCAATCATTCCTTCAAACATTCTGTATTTGTTAGCAGCTTAAGGCAACCTTGCAAAGGGGAAGGACTGTCTCGTAGAAGAGTTGGCAAAGTGCCATATGGTGTGCTATTTGAAAAGGGGGTTTGCAGGCAGCGGCGGTCCTGGGCAGCGGTGGCAGAGCTGGTGCAGAGGGCAGTGGGTTGTGCAACAGTGATGCTGGGGACTCCCAGTACCCAATGTGTCTCCTCAGTGTGTGAATACAGGAATCCTGAACCTGGCAAAATAAACTGATACCGAGATATGCTCCATATAACAGCTGGATTTGAACAGCCAGGAAAAGAGGGATTTAGATTCAGATTCACAAAGCAAAAACTAATAAATGTATTCTTTTACATTAGGGACTGTATGATTCAGATGGCTCACAGACAGTTCCCAAGAAAGGGACATGATCACCACTTCCTGATATTTGCAAAGAACATTTTGCCACTGGTCTCACACTTACAAATTCCGTGGGAGTCAGATAAAAGATGCACACCACTCAGAAAGCCCCACAGAACTTGACATTTAAGGTTTAGATTGAGCAGCGCAGAGGTTCTCAGCTCTGTGATTTTAACGCTGTGTGACACACAGAAGCAACATCACTTACCAAAACCAAACCTCATCACTTCCCACTGCTTTCAGACAAACCTGAACTATCTGACAGACAACTTGCATAGCAAATGTCTCTGACCATCAGAGAGGAGTTGGGAGACCACGTTAGGATGACTCAGACTTGAGAACTGTGCAGTTACTCCTCAGTTTGGATTCAGCATGAACTAAACTGGTCTTGCTTGCAAAAAGAGTTTCCTTGCCTAGAAACTTATCTTGCAGGACAGGCATGAGGAAGGTGCCCACGTACCTCAACAGCAGGTAGATGTAGTTTTTATTTCTGTTATTACGATGGCCATAGACATTGTGTTTAAGACATTCTGTCCCAAAGCATTCACAGCCTAAGGGCATGACTGCACAGAACAGGGGATGGAACTACGCGAGGCCAACTGAGAACTTCAACAAGAAAGCAAACATTTGCTTATTGCTGATAGCTGAAACTGTGGGTAAAGGATGCTCTCAAAGCTTGTAATTCGGAGTGTGTGTTACCATTTTGATTTAAGTACTATCTGAGGAGAAAGCCTACTTTAAGCTTATGAAAGGAAAAAAAGAGAAACACCTTACTTTTAGTTAAAATAGAGTTCTGCAGTGCTCTGAGTCCTACATCCCTTAAGCAAGGACGTGAATGTGAAACTGAATATGAATCTCATGTGCCTACAGGAAGTTCCTTGTGCACCATGTAGAAAAGGCAGGTGTGAATTCCTACTGAGTCATTTGGTCTTTCCCTGGCCTCCAGCCAGCTGTGGCCTGAAGAGTCTGGAGCAGACACAAAATGAAAATTAGCAATATAGGGTACAAGTACAGTAGATCAGATGCCAAAACTAGTGACACTGTTACATCTTATGATTTTTGCACTTAAACAGCAGAGCTGAGAGTGGTATAACAAATTCTCAGATGATCCCCTGGGAAATTAGTTAGTCCAATTCCCCAAGATTCTTTTTATAAAAAGTCACCCTCAGTGCCTATACACTATAAATAGTTATCTGTTACATCAGAAGGGAGATTTTTTTTTAAATACATGTTTTTTGTTGACTGTGCTGTAATTTCTAGAACAGTTTATTCCACAAAGAAAGTAAAAACACAAGCTGCAATTTTATTAATACTTTCATTCATGAAAACAAACCATCTATGCATCACATGTGGCACTAAGTTAAAATCAAGGTCTCAGTATCACATGCAGAACAACAACTGAACAGTCAGAAAAGAGACATGGTCATAAAAATGAGCTCTCCAGTAATTGCAGAGTCTCAAGCAGAGTGTCATCTTAGGACAGTAAGCACCACTGGACTTTGTCCAGCATGTCTGTATCTCTCTTGCACTGAGGAGCCCAGCACTGGACACTGCTCCAGGTGCGGCCTCCCCGGTGCTGAGCAGAGGGGAAGGAGCACCTCCCCTGACGTGCTGGCAGCACTCTGCCTGATGTAGCCCAGGACACTGGTAGCTTGCTTTGCAGCAAGGGCACAGTGCTGGCTTACGATCAACTTGGTGTCCACCAGGAGCCCCAGGTCCTTTTCTGTCAATCTCCTTTCCATCTGGGTGACCCAGGACACGTACTGGTATGCGAGGCTGTTTCCTCACCAGGAATGCAGGACTCTGCATTTCTCCTTGCTGAGCTTGCTGAGGTCCACAGGCTTCCTGAGCCCGTTTCTCCAGCCTGTCAAGGCCATTCAGGACAGCAGCACAACTGTCTGGCCTATCAGTCACTTGTCCAAAGTTTGTGTCCTCAGCAAACTCACTGCAGGTACACTCTGCTTCATCCTCTAGGCCACTAATAAAGAAGTCTAACAGGACTGGACCCAGTATAGACCCCTGGGGCACTCTGTTACTGGCCTCCAACTAGACTTTGTGTCACTGACCACCATGCTCAGGGAATGCCCCTTCAGCCAGTTTTCAGTCAACCTCACTGTCTGCTCATCCAGCCTCTTACAGAACAGCTTGTCTACGAAAAGCTATTGAGAATCATTATACAAGACTCTCTTAACCTTGTCTGAGATTACTTTTGTGTGTACCTTTGTGAAATGAAACCTTTAGTCACAAGATTGTTTAAAATGCACACTCACAATTTACCTATTCCCCATCCTCACCATTATGGAAGTTGAAGCACAGTATGTAAATTGAGCTTAGAAGGTTAAATAGTTTTGGCTTCTTTATGAGCTATTATTAACTTCATTATTTATAAGTCTTTCTCTTTGTTGTAATGTTCTTCAGCTGAAGGTTACTGAACTGTAACTTCCTATCACAGCATCTTTAATTAGGCTAGCTTTTCCCAACACGTTAGGAAGCACGGTGAAGAACGAAGAACAAACTCTCTGATCTGCTTCTCCTGTTTTGCACTGTGCTGCTACAAACGACTGAGCTCAGGGGGACTCAGGCCTATAAATGCTTTTGTGAATCGGGACAGAATGTTTGATATTATTCTCTAAGTTCTACCTTTTCTTCTGTGATGACAAAGGCTGCTGTCTAATAAAAAAGAGAAGATTCTTCTTCAGATAGAAATGGTTGACATTTCTGTTTTCACCAAGAAAAAAATGAAGAGTTTAGTATGATGACCACCTGGCTTTCAGCTGAATCTCTCAATGTCTTCTGGTTGTTTAGCTCTTACTGTGTGTTTAAAGCTTTTGCTGTAATATATCCCTGACTTGTTTAAGACTTCTCTGATGCATTAGCTGCTTTCTTCGAGTCACTCGACGCCTGCCATTTGTTCAGAGAGGTGAGAAGTCCACTTAAATGTAGCATATGCCTAAAATGCCTTGAGGATACTCTGTGCCTTTGGCTATTTTTATGTCTTGGAGATTACTTTTGTGGCGGTCTTGAAAGAGCTTGGTGCCTGAAGGCTCCTGCTATGATTTTGTCTCAGCAGATTTTGCCTTTAGAGGAGAATTTTCACCATTAAAACTAAATCTTGCATTGAAATCTCCCATTCTGAAAATTTTGAAATAAAAACTTTATCATTGTCTTGTTACTTTACATGGGAGAACTTGACCATCTTCACATGTTTGTTTTCTTTATATACTTGAAGTTTCCCTTTCTTGAAATTTCCAGAAGGAGCTATTATACACATTGCTGGATTGGTGGATTTTATTTAATTTAATCAGTAAATAAAAGCTAAATGAGAAAAAAAATTGACTAAATATATATCCTATTTTGGTAAGCAAAAAGTAGTTCAGGATCTGATTCTGTTAACTCTACTGACAATTGTGCAGCATCTGAAATACATGATACTACTTCCAAAAAAGAGTAACATTCAAGGTAAATCAAGGTGACCTTTAGTAAGAACAAGACATCTACAGTACAGGGGAGCATGAGCCTTCCTACTCTTGTTAAACCACTAGGGATTGCCGTTGTCATCCAGAACACCTGGAGCAGCTAACAAAGTTAACAGAATGTATAAGTGAGTCTTCTGCTCTATTTTAAAAGAGATAGGCAAGCACCTAAAATAATTTCCTCACCCACCTGGTAATTACTTCTAACTTCTAAGGTCCCACACTTACATCTTGTATGAGGTCGTTTACACTTCTGCAGGACATCACTGGGTTTAACAGCTGGTCCATTCAGATGGCATTAAAGGATCAGGGCATGGAAAATTGCTCCCCAGCATGGTTTTTTTCGTGATTGGCGTCCCTGTCTTTCCCTAAAGCAATAACAGGACAGATAGATGGCACATGGATCTTTTGTTTTCTGTAGTACTGCCAGCTCAAGGAAAAGGCCACTGTTTGTTAGCCAGAGTACCTATGACAGCCCTGACACAAAACCGTAACAGGAACGCCAGCCAGAAAGCCTGGAAAATGTGCACACTGAGTATAGTGTGTCTTTGAAATAGTATTTACTATTTATTTGTTCCTCAGTCAGGAGGGATGCACATCCTTTTTCTGCTTGTTAGGAGACTGCGAAGCCAGACCAAAGAGCTATCTATCCCTGGGCATAAATTTTAATCTAGATACCAGAGATACAGCATGATGGATGATTACCAGGAATTTGAATTCACATAAGCTCTCTTCTCTCCACACCTGTTACTTGAAGAGCTTGCTAAGCCACGTAGAGAGTACACGCAGGTGAGTCTGCAGCCATGGTCCCAGACCCTACAAGTGATTCCATGTCGGCAGATGCCTACTCCTTGCCTTGCCAGAAGTGATCCTTCACCAGTCCCCTGTGCAAGAGAGCCACCTTTGTTTCAAACAAAATAACCATTTCCAATCTGTCCACAGACTTTCCCTGTGCAAAGAGCAGAACAAAGATTATTTGCAGGAGCTCTGTGCTTTTAGAATTTAAGGGCACAAAAGAACATTGGATAATTTATTCCGATCTTCTCTGTATTGCAAGAAATTCACCTTTGTAACTTGATCTGCAATTGATGTTTTTCGTTTGACTGAAGTAGAGTGTTTAGCTGAAGGCTAAACAAAAGGGCACTGAGCTTTTAACTGAAAATGTCTAGAAGTACAAAATCCACTAATTCTCTTCCTAGTCTGTCCCAGTAATTAATCACCTTGGTATTAAATATTGGCATATAGTTTCCCATATGAATTTATAAGGATTCTGTTTTTATCCCCTTGCTTAATTTAAAGGTCTTTTAGATGATACAGTTCTTCTTCCCTCATAAAAAAAACCACTTATGTGGCTAATCCACTCACCTTCCTTCCAATAATCTAAATCAACTGAAATGTTCAAGTTTCTTATTGTATGGCATTTTCTACAGGTGCCTAAGATTTACAGTTTTTTAACTCTCTCCCAGTTTTTCAAAACACCGTTAAAAATATGAATGTGAGAACCGACTGCAGTATTCTAGTGTCGGTCTCACCAATGCTGCATACAGGCACAAAAAATCTTCCAGCTTCTAATTAATACTCCCCAGCTTAGATAATCAAGGATGGCATTAACCCTTCTGAGTTTATGCTGCAATAGGAATTAATGGTTGCTTGTACCCTAAATGTTATTTAGAGCCTCATTTTGGGAGCCAGAGTCCCTGCTTTTGCAAGTGCAAGCCTGCATTCATCTTTATTGCACAATTTTGCATTTCACTATGAAAATGTGCTCCATCTAATGGTTCCAGTTTGCCAAGAAATCCAGGCTTCTCTCATATGCTTGCTCTATCCTCATTATCCTGTGCCACTATTATTAGCCTATTATTATGTGTCCCTTATTTATGTTCAGACCATTATTAAAAACATAAGGTTCCTAAACTCTCATAATTCTAAAAGCAATTGTTTAGCTCTCACTTAAACCTAGGAACAATTAAACACTAAATACATGTCAGTGTTCAACAGTAAAATATCCCTTGTGCTTAGAATTCAGGATACTGGAGCCCTGATGGTTAATTACAGTAAAAGGCATGTGTTTTGGAAATGGTATTTTAAAAAGAAATTATTAGGACAACATAGTGTTAACTAGTACCCAGTACTACTGTCCTCAAATTTTAAATCAGAAAAAGCCCTTAAAATAAAGATCTGATAATAAACCATATCTCAGTCAACAAACCAAATGTTTTATCTTTTTTCCTGGCTGCTCCTGAATGAATCTGATTCCAAACTAAACTACTCAGTTGAGATGTAACCTGAGCAGACCTCACAAGCAAAGGGTGGGTTTAACTGTACGCAGGGTGCTCAGTCAGACGCAGGGGTCTCTCTTGCGTGGCTGGATCCATTTTCCATCAGCGTGCATTTTACTTTCAAGGTGACATAACAGTAAATGCCTGTGGTCTGAGGATGATCACCCTCTTTTCTGCTTCTGGCAGTGGGGCACAAACCATCCAGCCCCTGAGTGACAGCACATGGGAAGAGCTGCTTCCAGGAGAGCTCAGCCTTCAGCTCAGAGGCAGCACTTCATGGGGTGAAGTACTGTCTTAGTAGCTGAAGTTCACAACCACATTTAATAACCACAGGGCTGGGAAATAAGCCTAAACATTTTAGGGTCAAATGTGGACTTGGGTAAAACTAGAGACGGCACGAATTCTTCAAAACGTCCCCACCCCTCAACCCCTTAGATTGCATTTCAGGATGTATGTGAAGAAAATGTGAATGTCCTCCTTTCACTTTTCAGATGAGCTCTCGCTCACATACAGTTAATCCTAGGAAAGTGAACTGCTTGCATAAAAAAGGGCCTAAACCCTTAGGAAATTTGATGAACTAAAGAATAAACAAAATATCTGTAATACTTGATTTTCAAGGGCATGAATCATTCACAGCTTACGCTTGAGAATACTAAGCAGGTCTGAAAATTGGGACAATTGCTCTGTTTCTGCTGTTAAGTTGCTGCTTCAACTCCCTGGCCTTTACATCACCCTATAGCATCAAAATACTTCAGATGTGGTTTTTACATTGGTGCACTGAGAGTTCATTCAAATTGTTAAAGTACCTTTAAGAAAATCGATCTGTTAGCTCTAAACCTAACCTCAAAACATTAAGCCACAAGAAAGGCTGGTTTTTATCCTCAGAGTAGCTAGTTTATCATCTGGTTAGACATGTTAGAAAACAAATCTGTTGGGTAAGGCTATCTGCTGGTGTGAACTGGCTAAGCTGGGCTGGCAGGGCAGAGTTTGGCCCAGTCTTCCCTCAGTTTTAAGTGACAATGCTTTCTGTGCTCTACCTAGCCAGCCCTCCACAACATATATACTGAACACAATATTTGCTGAAGTGATTTTGCTTATCACCTTCCCTGAGGAGACAACAATGCAAAACATGCTTTGCCCTGAGAAAAGCTGCACTTACCCGATCCTCTTCTTCTCTGACATCTGGCATGGTGCTGATGCAGAGGCTGACAGCAGTGATGGCAACAAAAGAGATTGAAATACAAGCAAAGATCTTTCCTGGAATCCCTGAGTGGGGGTTCTCCACCATATCCCTGAGCTTTCTCATGCACAAACTCAGTCGGCCGTTGTCCTGGAAGGCACATTGCGTAGCTTCATTAAATACCATCTCCCTTTCAAACAGCCTGGCCTCAGCTGCCTCTTCCTCTTTCTGTCGCAACCTCTTTTTACAGCACCACTCCAGGTGGTCCTCTTCTATCCCCCAGTACACAAGCTCCTCCTGGAATGAAAGAGCGCACATCTCTCTGAGAAGCCTCAGCTTCCCAGCTGTCAAGAATGTCATGATTGTTCTGAAGGCACTAGGATTACGGTCAAAAAAAAATTCATTGCAGCTAACGTCATAATCATCGCAGATATCCATGATCTCATCATAATTGTTGCAAGATTTTAGCTTCCCAAGCCTGGTCAAGGGGCAGTTCTCCAAGGTGGTCCAGGGAACTTTGTACTTAATACCACCCACGTTGATGATCACAAACCTGGACCGGTCATCCAAGCGGGCTAAGCAGCACAAGTCTTCTCCAGGATGCAGAAGTCTGGCCTTTTTGTAGAAGAATCCTTTCTTGGTTTGCACTTCACACAGGTTTTCCAAGTTGTTGAAGGAGTGGGAGCTGAACTCAGGATCTGCTTTCCCAGTGAGCAATGCCATTTCGTGGTACATGTGTTGAGTCCATAGGGAGGTTGAGGCTACTCAAACAAAAGCATCTGGAGCTTGACCAGAAAGTCTATCTGTAAAACAGAACTTTAAAATTACAAGAAAAGTAGAGCACTCTTAGATGATAACAATCCTATCCTCTCACTCCCAAGAAACTCTTCTCTACAGCATTACTTTTTCCCCCCATTATTTTAGGACTACCTTTGCTTGACAGTCGCTCGGGGAAAGAACTTATGCTACAATCAGGTCAGAAGTCATGCTGTTACTTATAGAGGGTTTAGTTAGTGATTGAATGGAAACAAAACCAGTGTATTACCATTTTCAGAAATTTCTAGAGTTTCAAGCTGTATTCTGGACACCAGTGTATACTAGAAGAGAAATCTATCTATCATTTGGATAAATGGCAATTTACAGTTTAGCAACTTAATAAAAAAACTTAGTTGCAAATAGTTTTTTGATTATTTTGGCCCATCTACATTATGTTTCTATTACAAAAAGCCTATAGGGTGAGGATAAAATGGATACTACAATCAGAAATGTGATGGCAGAAATGTGGGTAATTCCCAACCTAAATCCACCAAGCCTGGTAGCAATAGCAATGAGTATGTGGGAGCTGAGGGCATGCTGAATCTGAGCTGAAACCAGAGCTTGCCTGGGACCCTGGAACTGCTGGAAGCTCTACTGTGGACTTGGCTGCAGTTGTGGACAGGGTTCCACGCAGCCTGTCAGCAGCTCTGAAACAGGACATCAAACCTCAGAACGAAGCCAAGCTGGAAATGACCCGGTTGCTGCTCTTACTTCTGGATAGTGCAGAACCCAACTGGTCATATTCAGAAGGAATTATGTTTAATTCCAGGATTTAATTTGTGCCTCCTGCTTATCCCTCCCTTACCACACCACAATCCACACTGCTTCCTTACTATCTCTAAAGCTCGTCACATGCATCCTTCAAAGCTGTCTCTCCAAAGCAGTACTGGCATGTCTTGAAATGCTACCATGTAATTGCATTTGTGAATCACCCAAAACTTCCCGAACTGCTCAAACATGAAGTAGGAAACGAAGTCAGTGTAGGATTACTGGATCTCCACACAAAGACCTGGGCTGAGAATGGATGCAGTGATGGGGAACAATTTTAAACAGAGGATGGAGAAACCAAGAAAGAGCTGACTAGTGAAGGATAAACTGACATTTTTGATGACAGAATGGTAATCATGAGGCAGTAACTCCATAATTTATAAGCAACATTCTCCAATTCCCTCTGAATATCATGCCTCAACCAGGAGAGAACAACAAACAAATGGGTGCTAGGAAAAACTGGAGAGGACACACATTCAAACACATTTCCAGAGGAGCATCTTCCTTTATCTTTAATCAGCTCACTAACTCTTAGCTCATTAGACTAGTTAAAACGATCTCTGTCAGAGTGACTAATACTTTTAGTCAGCCCTGAATCACCCTCTAAACACTCACCAACCATTCTCAAACAACAACACTGCAGCAACAGTGGTACTTTTGCTTCAACATTTCAATGAGGATCCAGTCCCTGAATTTCAGAACAACACTTATATTAGATATTTTAAAAAACCAGAGAATGGTTGGTTTATGTGCTACAGTCACCTAAAGATACTTTTCAGCACTGTGAAAATTTCAGAAGAGCTAACGATGCCAAAATCTCTCCAATTTCACTTTGGGGAAGAGAAATAATTGTTTAAACATCCGTTTCTACAGGGCAACATGAGCAACAGAGAAAAGCGCCTTCAACTGGCTAAGGGCCAGTAAAGGGCGACATGCACTCTGAGAAATGGGTGCTTTTACAGCACAGGCTCGAGTGCAGCTGGGATTGCAAATACCATTACTGTCACAGCGAGAGTGCACTGTCAGCACAGCATACGCTTTAAGGATTTGGTCTCTTGTTGCTTTCTCTTAGTAAGATAAAATATTCACTGTCACTACTGAGGGCTCTGCGCTTTTGTTTTCATGCCTCACTTGTTCCACAAGTCAACATACTAAAAGGAGTTTACATTGTTTTGACATCAAGGCCAGGATTTGTTTTTCTCCTCTTCCCCGTGTAGCATAAAGGGGCCCGATACATTTCACAGAACTGCTTTGAATCTAATCTTACATACACTTCTTCCTCCTTCTAAGGAGCAGCTAACTCAATGTGAAAATCTGTAAGCATGCTGTTTGCTACAAATCTCTGAATTACAGACGGTTAGTCTTTTATTTTGTGGATATAAAATAATGCTGCTTAAATCTAAAGCGTAAGGAAGCAGCTTTTCCTTTTCTTGTTATCTTTTTTTTTTTTTCCCCCGTAATCATCAGTGGATAAATAGAAAGTGAGAGAGGAGTAGTTACAGAAGTAGAAAATAATATTGCCTGTGGTTTAACAGGTTGATTCTGGACAGTTTCTGGTAGCACCAGGTGCTGGAATTTAGTAACTAAAGTGAATTTTCCGACATCACACTTCAACATCCCAGAATCCATAATAGCTGGCAGCATTTGTTTTGGAAATCTCGTATTTAATCTCAGATAAAAAGATAAGCACATGAAGACAGTTGTATTTATTATTCTCCTTGGCACTTCCACCTTGTGAGCTGGCTGCCCAAGACCAGGCTCAGATGTCAGTAGAACAGCTTGTGGTGCCACTTTAACTGTGCTATAGAAAAGCAAAATACTGTGGGCTCCCAATTTGGCATCTATCCTGAGAAGTAAAGCAAGCCTGGAAGGTCTGCTTCTGATCTTATGTGCATGGAATGTATCATGACTTTCACTAAATATTAAAGGGTGTTTCAAAATTATGTGGGTCTTAAAATACTCTCTGCATGCCAGGGTTATCTAATGTATGCACATGCCTGCAGTAAAGCATCCCATTGAAGATTAACATTAAAAGCCAATACTTCCAGAAATGATACTACATTATCATCCAGTTGGCATTTCTACTATTTAATCTGACACATGGGTGCATGAAAGACTATTAAAACACAGTCTGGAATAAGCTGCCCATCACAGGGACGAAGGACAGAATTTGACTCTATATTTGTTGCTCATAATTTTGAAGTGCTGTGCGAGAAATGCTGTATGAATATTTCAGTTTGAGGATCGTATACAGGGTGGGTCATACATAGTGTGGATTTTTTTTTATTTTTTTAAGGTATAGTCAAACAACTTTTATTCACCGAGAAGTACCTTCTTTGGCCATCTATGTATGCACATGTATATGTCTATACACACACATAAGTTCATCCACATTCTGTCAACAGCAGACAACTGAGATCTTCAAAATACAGGTATTTCTCACAAAGATTTTTAAGATTCAATAAATGTCGGAAGCACACAACTGCTTCATATTCTTCTTTTTGCTGAATTATTTCCTCAGTGGCGAGAGGGCTTTTCCCCTGCTTACTGCCTTTTCACTTTGCCTGCTCCCAGAACTGCTCTTCACACAAATATTCCTCATTATCCCATTCTATCAGTATTGCTGCATCTAAGTCGTATCTGATTTTGCACGTGGCTCCCCTGGTCTCAAGTTGCCTTAGATAAGAATGAAAATTGGGGCAAAATCATCCCTACCAACAGGCTGACCAGCCTGGCGAGGAGAGCTTGAAAACAGTGATGAAGGGGAGGTAGTGGTGGAGCAGAGACTGCAGGGTGCCATGGCAGAAGAGACCTCGTGTGGAAGGGTGGCCACATAAATCATGTGCACATAAATGAGGGTACAGGAAGGTGCCATGGGCAGAGCACTCACACCTCTTCTGAGAAACGAGCCTGACCAGGTGGCTCTGAAGGGCCTGTACACTAAAGCAGGCGGCCAGGGGGGAAAACTGGGAGAATTCTTTGAGCAGTTGCACAGAAGAAAACTGTTACTCTGAGGATGGTCAAACACTGAAACAGAATGCTAAGGGAGGTGGTGGAGTCTCTATCCTTGGGGATATTCAAAACCCATCTGGACACAGTTCCAAGTAACCTGTTCTAGCTGATGCCACTTTGAGCAGTGGGAGATAAATCAGATGAACTCTGGAGGTCCCTTTCTACTTCAACTATTCCGTGATTTTGCGAACAGTCTCTTTTTAACGCTGCTGTAAATTACAAAGTATTGAAGGTTTACCTTTATGCTACAGTATCAAGAGGAAGCCATGAGACCTTTTAGTAATTAATGTTTTAAGATTTCCTTTGTGAAATGAAACACATTTTGACAGAGAACAGGTAATTGTGTCATAATTTAAAGCCACAAAAATGAAATATATATTAGGGTGACCACAAGATGTTTTCTCTCAATTCCAATGAGAGTTGAGTCAGTGAATCTATTTTGCAGCGCTCAGCCCTTTCTAGTCAGAGATGTGCTGAAACCTGACATTGCTGCCTGGGACCAAAGCAGTTCCCACTTCTTACTGTGACGTGATTTATACATCACAGCACACACAATCACTTTAGTACTAAACCTTACACATGCATACATTTGGTGATATTACAGCTAACGCTGTCGGCCAAGAAGCTTAGGAGATCCAGGTTACTTTTGTACTTATTACAATCCAATAGAACTTGGACTCCCAATAATTAATCCCTGCCAGTCACTGTGGAAACATGGAGAGGAGAGCACCTGCCCATGAGGCTTACAAAATGCAAAACAGATGCCATGTGAGAAATACACATATTTAAAAACAAAACAAAACAAACCCCAACAAAACAAAACTGAAAAAGAGACTGGGAGGATATGGTAAAACGGATGCAGCTTAGCATAGAAGGCAGACTCTATGGGATTTGGAGAATTAGCTTCTGAGTTTGTCCACACTGAACATGATTATGGCTCCCTACATACTCATTATCACAGAATCATAGGATCATTTATGTTGGAAATGACCCTTAGGGGATCACTGAGTCCAGCTGTTACCCTGACACTGCCAAGTCCACCACTAAACCATGTTCCAAACAACCACATCCACAGTCTTTTAAATACCTCCAGGAATAGTAACTCGTACACTTCCCTGGGCAGCCTATTACAGTGCCTGACCACTTTATCAGTGAAGAAGTGCTTCCTAATATCCATTCTAAATCCCTCCTTGCACAACTTCAGGCCTTTTCCTCCTGTCCTGTCTCTTGGTACTTCGGAGAAGAGACTGAACCGCACCTTGCTACGCCCTCCTTTCTGGGGAACTACAACTTGGACATAGTCAAATTTTACTTATTTCTGTATTTATTATCAGTAAACCTTAATATCCCTAACCTCCTAAGCCCCTGCTTAGGGAAGGCAATAGCCAAAGAAGTTGAAAAGGTACTACAATTATGAACAGCCCTTCATTTTGTCCGTTTCTTCATCAGAGTAACAGGAAGCAGTGACACCACCTTACACATCTAGCTGAGATGTCCCCACCTAACAGAGAAAGAAGGGTTTCTTGTGTAAGTATGGAGCACAACAGCCAAGACAGTCTTCTTCAGAGAGTATTTGGGGAGTCTTGAGGAAGACACTGAATTAGTCAGTCCAAGAGGCCCAGGAGACACATGCTGGGCCATAATGAAGGCTGCAAAATTCAGCATGTGAAGCTGGACATTGTTGCATACTCTGAGTGTACATTTTCCTTAATATTTTCATTAATTCAGTGGAGGAAAAAAGTAATAATTTTCTTCTCTGAACATCCCTCATCACATTTATGCCAAACTACATAATTAGCTGAAACAATTCAATTTGTTAAATGAAAAAATTAACTTGACTCAACATTAATTATTCTGACATGCGTCCATAGCTATCTGTCTCCCTTAGACACATGATGAGTTATCTTATGTCACTGCACTTGCCAGAGTTCTATAGTGAAAGTATGAACATTTTGACATCTTTAAGAAATCAGAGATTTAGTTCAACTACCTACGTGAAGGTATGGGATCCTTACCTGTATCTTCATAGATAAACCCAATCTTACTCTGCACTTCCACAAGCTTTCAGTGCCCATTTATCTTTGTACCCTAAATAGAATCGAACCATTATTTCTATAAAGCTATTTGCACACTTCAGTTGCACAGCAGAAGAAGGCAGACATGCTAAGTAAATTACAGGCAGAGGAAGCACCACTTGTTTTTGCATTCTACCCAGAATTACAGAATTCTGTTCATGCTAGCGAGTTTCAAGATTTCACAAAGGTCCTAAAACATGTATTTCACTTAAACAGAACTATAAATAAAAAAACAAGCAGAGACTGCAAGGATTAGGCAGACAAGTTTTTCCCCACAGAATTATTACTACTTACAATAAAACAGAGCATCGTGTTCAAACCATGCTTTATTTGTTTAGGTGAATTAACCCTCGGTTGGTTACAAGAAAAACAGATTTGTAAAACGTGCTTTCAGAATCAGTTCATATTTCCTGAACAACTGAACAGACTCCAGATACACACCAAGTGGGTGATGTGCTAAAGGGAAGAGACTTCAGAGCAGAGCTGTAACTCCCAGACTCTGGGAAGATTAGATTGGACATGGGAGATTTGTTTGATCCAGTTCCTGTTAACTGCAACCTTGGATTAAGTATACAGTGTCAAGATCCTAAAATTAAAATGTGTTCTGTCTGCACTTGCTTGGTCAGTGATTGAGCCCTGTGAACAGCGTACTTTTGACCCTTACTGGCAGCCACTAGATGGTGAAGTTTTTATTCTTCCATGAATCACACACAAGTTTATTTTAGGAGCCTTACTGATTAATCCTGTTAGTATCCTGTTTAATCAGCCAGTCAGATAAGGTACTATGAGTTAGTTGCCAATCTGAAATACTTCTTTCCCTGTTCTTAGATTGGTGTATTTCAGAATAAAAAATCATCAAAATCCAGTTTTTAAAGTATCTGCTCCAGTCATGATTACATACCCACAGCTGGCCTAAGAGACAATGTGAATGGCACTATCAAATGCAAAAGTGACAGACTGTGTAGTATTTTAAAACAGCATTGTTTATCCCTCTCACCCAGCAAATTAAACAGATTGTCTCATTTCTGTTGCCAAAATTCTGGAAGCATGAAAAACCAAACAAGTTTTGGTGTCTTTGAAAATCACAGAATTATCAGTCAAGTGTTCCAGTTGGTCTGCAGATCACTGCAGGGGGAAAAAACAATTTTAACTTGAGCTCTGGTCCTCTCCTAACACTGATATTTTCTCTCTGATCCATCCTACTGGTTTTGGCAATTCTATACTTAGCAGCTTCCCAGCCACATGACTAATATGCTTGATTTTGTATGGAGTACAGCAACTAGATTTCTGACGAGAAATAAGAAGGTTTGACTGTGTGATGCCACTCTTGGCCCAGTTTCACATTCAGAAGTTCATAAAGATTTGCGGGGGCACTTTTCCTAATAACTGTACCTGTCCTTGTGTCTCTTTCAGGACCATTCACAGGTTTGTATGAACAGTTGTTAGATACATATGATTGAATGTGAAAGGATGAGAGTAAACAGCCTCAAATTGCACCAGGAGAAGTTTAGACTGGGTATTAGGAAAAATTTCTTCACTGGAAGACTTATCAAGCACCGGAATAGGCTGCTGAGGGAAGTGGTTGAGTCAACATCCCTGGAGATCTTGCAGACACGGCGCCTAGGGACATGGTTTAGTGCTGAACTTGGCAGTGCTGGGTTAACGGTTGGACTCAGTGATCCTAAGGGTCTTTTCCAACCTAAACGATACTATGAATAAATGCTCTTATTAACTGCTCACAGATTTTAGATGCAAATCTAGCCTTTTTAATTTCCACATGAAATCCTTCGCAGAAGAGATAAATTGTATACAGATGCATCTTGCTTCTCTTGTTAGCTTGAATTAGTGAGAACTAGATTTTGTGTTTTCATTGTTTTTTTGCAGATGACGTTCTTGTTATCATGTGTGTTTCATAAGAGAAATTGTGCATTGACCTCAAAAATATTCCCATCTCTACTTAAGCACAATTCTGCCTCTGAATTTAACATGATTTTAGTTAATTATTAACATCATTGCATACAATACCTTTTAAATTTAGACTCATTAAGATTATACATTTAATCCATGGTTGGAGTTAACAGAAACTGGATCAAACAAAACTCCATGTGCAATAGAACTGTCTCAGAGAGACTCTGGTTAAAGGATAGCTCCTGGTCTAAAATCTGTCCGCTTTAGCTCATCACTCTGTGCGCATCTAGTGTTCCCAGAGCTTGTTCCGCCTTGTTTGTCCCAATATCCCTACCCACACTCACAGTGACACACATGTTTTGCACAAGATTAATATGGTTGTGGTTCCAGAGCCCTTGAATGAGGTGACTCCTAAACAGACGGGAGGTCTTAACTCTATGGCATGATGCCCACACTGAGCACTGGGAATACTGACACAGTGCTAAAAACTGCTGTTTGGTGCAGCAAGCATTACCTGCCCTACCTGCTGTGCACAGAATTCAGGAATCCTGTCCTGTTTTTAAATAAGGTGTTCCAAGTCTTGCCCAGTACACAACTTGCATTTCCACAAGGAACGACCACCACTTCCTGGAACGGGAAGCTCCCAGAGCCCTTCACTTCTATTCTGTGCAGTCTTTACCCAGGAATATTTACATTTTGCAGTTTTCAGTTCTGGTGAACTTGAAATACTGCAGCAGCTTGAAGTAAATTAAAAAATTAAAATTTGTGCTAAATTAAATAGGAAAATTAATACTATGACTAACAAAGAACACCTCATGTATTTATATCACTTTTACACAAAATTCTGTTTCAAAATGTCAATTTCATTACATTTCTGTCCTGAATTCCTCCTAGACAAACATGGTAGCAACACCAACTTTCCCAACAAAAGCTAACAGGACAAAGCCACAGCACCTGCGTAGAAGCACTGATTCTTTTGGTTCCTGGAAAGGTGGGAGACAGTTCATATTTTTTTCCCTCAAACAGATAGAGGCCTTTTGTTGTTTGGGTTTATGCATTTCCACATTCTTACCCTGCTATTGAAGAGGATGAAAATAACCTGAAATAGTCTAAGGCATCTCTGTAACTTCTCTCAACCCACTTCCCCCTCCACTGAATTGCCATTGCTGTATTCAGTAGAGAAACACTTAAACTTCACTAAACACACTCACTGACTTAAAGGATCACCTGATAATGTTATCAGTTTTAATGTTTCATAATGAATCAAAATTATTAGAAAACTCTGCACTTCCTCTAATGCAATTATTTCAGTCAGCTCATAGAGTCAGGATGTTAGCATTTTTAAGACCTTGTCCTCTATAAAATTTCAATGGACTTATCTACGCAATGCAGTGGGAATGGATTCCACTGTGAAGATGATGGCTTTAAAATCAGGTAAAATACGACTGATCCAGTTATGTGCAATATCTTCAGCAATCATATTGAACCCTTCATAAATCACTTCTCCTTTCAAAAACGCTGTAACAGATACAAGAGGGAGGTTGACAGGCTAATTATTCACGTATGCAATAGATGAAAACATTTCACTGATATCTTGCTGGAGAACCCTGGTAGATCAGATATAATGAAGACACACTCTGATGTAACATTTCCAGAGAACTGCTATAGTGACAGAAGTGTGAGAAGCTCAGTTCTAAGACCAGCCCCCCAGTCTGGAGGTTTTTTGACCCAATAGGTTTATATGTACCACTGAATAAGGTGAGCTGTTGGGGTAGTGAAAGCAGGCAATAACATCAACACTATCACAACAATTCAGACCTTTCAAGGATGCTTAGGGTGGCTATTTATTTACTAACTGTTTTTGCAGTTGGGCTAGCAAATGAACAATTCCTGTTCTCCGTGAGAAAGCTCTCCTCTGTTCAGAGCTCCTTTAGTTTCTGCCAGATTGCTCACCCCCATTCTACTTGCAATACCACCAAATACACAGAAACATTGGGATAAAATATCACTATGGAATTCATTTTACAGCCTCACCACCACCGACAGGATTTTGTTTCTGAGCAGTTATTTTCATGCAGCAAAAGGACATGTTGTTACTTATAAGGCATACATTATTCTGCAAGTGAGACAAACAATAAATCACTGCCAGATCCCAGTATCTCTGGCACACTTCAAAGCTACTGATTTCTTCCCCTGTGTTGTCATGCTTTAAATCTTATTACCATCAGAAAGATGATGAGGAATTTCCAGTTACTTTAGTTCATTGCCAGCTGGCCTTCCCTTCCATGAGGAAGACTCCATGAGCTGCACAGTCTGTGGTGCTCACATTAAAAACTCAGTTAGGAGGTAATTAACCCAAGGGCTTTGTTCAGGAGGTGTTTAAGACTTCACTCCAGGCCTCACTCATGGTCGCCTCATTGGTTTTAACTTCCCCCTGCAGGTTCCTACTGCAGCGCTCTGTGAGAGCGGCTATTTATGGGGTGCTGTGCAGAAACAAACAGGCTTTCACAAACATCAGCAAAAGCAGTGTAACCACGCAGACCAATCCACCCCACATCTGGGTTACGCTAGAGATCTGTAAGGAAGTGTCATTCCGAGTGCGTGCCCTGATGGCTTTGCTCAGAACTAGGCCTACAAAGGGCAGCGGGCCCTGGCAATTCCATTACCAACGGAAAATAGGAAGGTGACCAAGATGGTGAACTGGGCCAGCAGGGTTGAGGAAGTTACTTCTTCATTCCACCTTTACCTGACTGGCTAGCTCATTGTGCAGCTAAGAGGATATCCAACACTATTTCACTTTGAGCAATGGAAAGCTGCTCTCGCTTTCTTGTGTTGCCAGATATGACAGGCTCTCAAAGAAGCTGGAGACTGGCAAGTGTAGGAATAATTTTGCACCTCTTTTGCTTTCCAGCTATGCTCCCTGACTGCCAAAGGAGGCTCCCTGGAAGGTGCTCTACAGATGAATAAGCTGGCCTAACTCATCAGGTCGTGTTTGCTAGGGCACTGCAGTACTGGCATAGTCAGGGAAAAAACGCTGGATGTTCAGCTAAATGAGAAAGATCACAGAATGGAGGAGTTTCATAGGTACTAACAAAAAGCTGGGCTCCAGCTCTATTCCAAGCCTGTACTTTGGTAAATATAAGGTTTATCTACTACACTGAAGAATCTGGAGCGTGGTCTCTACAAAAACTCTTTTGTGTCCCTCCACAGTGACAGCAGTGAATAGAAATGATTCCCAGGCACAAGGCTTATGTGCTCAGCAGCTCTGTATATTTGTATCATTCAATACACCAGAACACCCCAGATTTATCTACCTCAATTTTACTTACCCTAGGGCATTTGTTCCAAACAAACCTTCATTATTCTATTATTGGTTTTTTTGCTAACAACCAACATTTACTGTTAACACAAAAGATACATTGAAGAAATAGGCAACAAAATAACTTTCATTCTCTCTCCTCCTGAAAATATTTAATTAAAAGACATCTCATAAAATATGAACTAATATCCAATTTGCTTGCTCATCAAGTAAAAAGTAAGCACAGATATCAGCATCTAAAAATCTGAATAAAGATTGGCAAATAAGTAGCTAACAGCTACTTAATGAAGATGCTCAAAAGGAATGCATGTAATCAGATTTGTACTGCATAATTCTTTTTGTATTATTTATTTTACACTTGAAATGACCTTATTTTATTTAATGCATTCAGTCTCAGTAGCTCACTGATACAGAATAATTTAGCTTGAACTCTGATTAGGCAGCTGCTCTCCAGTTCAATCAGTCCCCTTTCCAACAGCAAAATTTTATTTGGCTGGTGAATACTTCTATATCCTGACAGGAACTTGAAGCCCCATTTTGTCTCAGAAACCCTGTCCTAGAAGTGTATCATCATACTCCACAAGGCCTAGCTTCAACTGAATCAACAGGAATTGAATGGGCTATGGAATTCGGTTCTAGAGAGGTCCATCCTCAGGCTTTTGAGGCGCTGGAGTGGAGGGTGCCCCTGGGAAGGCTTGCTGGACAGAACTGGAAAGATCCTACCAATGTTATACAGTAAACCCAGTTCATAAGATGAATTTCTGTGTCTCTGTCACCATTACAGAGATGTTTTTGTGGCTGTAAAGGATAGCTTCATGATCTGGGAGGGAAACAAAGTGTGAAATAAATATGAGACATGAGCAAACACAGATGGGTTTACAGAAAGAGAGTGGGAGAGAGAAAGCACTTCGCTAAACCTCTTGTGGTCAGCTAAGAAATGTAAATTGTACTGTTTGGAGATAAAATATGATAATAAACTAAAATCACTTGGTGGTTTTATGCTTACAACTACTAAATCAAAAGGAAACATGTAATTTACAGTGTGAAGGAAGAGGATAAGGATAAAAGGATAGAGACCAATATGGTATAAAGCAGATACTTCATTATTTTAGAGCCCAATTCAAGCATATGCTGAATCCCTGCACTTTTCATGTAAGTTAGCAAGTGCCAAGCAGCTTGTAAGAAGGTCTCTTCCTCTCTCAGAATCAGGACCCCAGTCTGCTACATCACCTAAGAAAACCATTACCAAGTAAATGCTTAACTGGTCCTAAGCCCATGCTTAAATATATTTAAACACTCCCCTCGAAAAGTGTTGTATTTTCCCCCATGTATATGCATATCTGTGCAGATATCCATCTATTCCCCTCAACAGGCAGGGAAATGACAGACATGAGATCTGCCAACATGAAATGCATGTGGGTCTCCAAACCCAGCCCTCTGGAGCACAAGGCCAGGAAGCACCAAGGAGGGTCAAATCAGTCATCAGCTCCCACTGGCTTTCAGTGGAAACAGAAGCTTGAATCCGGTGCCTGCACAGAGGTACCCAGTGCAATTTCAGACACCTTGGGATTTCTGAGGACAGATGTGACACAACAGCACCAGCTGGATGCCAAGCATGATGTGCTAGTACATCTGAAAGAGCCATCTTTGGGCAACCAGAACTACCCTAGGTAAACAGGTCCTTTGAGAATCTTTGCACACAGAGCTTTTGGGGATGTATTTTTAATCTCTTGGCAGCAACAAAAGATCCTCCATATTCATAATTTTTTAAAGTATGACACTCTTACATCAAAAGTCAGTGCTGCAGATCAACTGATCTCTCCATGGAGATAAGATACTCACTGAAACAGCCAAAGTGCTGTTAAAAATATAGTGGATTTCTACCATGCCTTGGTGCATGCAAACCTGAAAATTTCTGTAATTAAACACTAACCTGGAAGAAGTTTCCCTAAGATTCACATTAGGCAGCTATATTTATTACTAAATGTTTCCTGTTTTACCCAAGCTGAACACATTCAGCAATTTGCATTACAGAGCATAATTCCTTAATTCTCAAGTTAAATGTGATCACTGCAGATACTGGTTTTGCACGTACCCAGCCTGTGCATGCCAATTTCCAGTGTCTGTAGCTTGATCAGGTGTCTGCTCATACGAAAGTACTTGTGATGGGAACCAGCTGGAAATAAGTCTGTGCACAGTTATAATGTGTGTATGAACATGTGTGCAAGCTGAAAAACAGAGCACATTTTCCCCTGTTTTCAGAGGGGAGATACCTTGGTCACGCAATGTCATTATGCAGAACCTGACACTCCTCGTCCTTCCAAAGCACACACATAGACATCCAAGAGCCAAATGGAAAAAGAGAAGCCAGTGAAAGGGTTAATGTCAATTGGTGTTACCTCTTCTGCTGCTGGATAAATGCTGTTTTCTAAAAATAGCAAATAGCCTTCCTGACCCTGGACTGGTGAAGTAGAAGGATTTTAAACTAATATGTTTTCTCTATGAACCACAGTAAAAAAGTCCCAGTTTCCTCCAAACCCTAGAAATTCTACTGCTCATTGTATTTATACAAAACCAAAGCCCAGCTATGAAAAATAAATTAAACCTAACCACCTAGCTATCCTTTTCATGTGCTAGAATCTCATGCTTTTGGCCTCCTGCCTCTGTTTTATGCATAGTCTGCATTCCCACTGATTTGACACAACTGGGAATTTGTTACAGTGACAGAAAAATCAGGGCCACTTAATTCGCCAGTCTATGAGAGTAAAGCAAGCTACTTCTCATAATGCATCATGTGAGCATTCACTGGTAGCTGTGTCAGAATGCCTGGATATTGCATGTTTGTCAGACTGTCATAAAGAGTTATAAATACATAGCTACAAACTGTAGATGAAGTCTTGCAGTATGGACAGGCTACATGCACCAAAATTAAGAAGGTGTTTAAATTCTCAATACAGAAAGAAGCAGAACATCTTTTTGAGTGCAAACCTGTTAAGATTTTCAGACTGTGGTGATTTTGCACACAGGGAACCAATGCTTCTTCAGCTTCAGCAAGACCTACTGGATTCTGTGTGGTTCCACCAAATGACAGGAAGAAGAGGAAGCAATATAGAAACCACTACAAAGGAGCCCTCTTGAGCACCAACTCTCAGATTATAGGGACAAGATGAGGACAAGGTGAGAGAACAGACAACATGTTGCCTCATTTCCACCCCATTTCACACTCCTTAACACCTTTATTTCCAACCCAGAAAAACAGGAGCAGTGAAGACTCCACAACCCCAGTCAAGCCATCCCAGACAGAGAGTGGAGAGGAATTTTATAGGAGTTACATACATATTCATTCCAAATTCTCCTGAAAGTGTTGCAGTTGTTGCTGAGCATTTCCCTTACAGACATCTGCTCTTATGTCCATGCCACTTTTTAATGAGTGATCCCCTCAAACCAAATCCACTTTTTTCTAAAGCATGAATAGAACATCTTTATCCATTAGCCTAGTTTCTGCTGCTTTCCTAATACTGAAACGGCGAAGGAGTCACTTGAGGTATCTTTTCCTACTTCCCATAATGTGGCAGATCTCTTTTCCTTTTAGGTAGTTTCTTTACTCTCTCTCCAAGCTATTCTTTGCTAGAGCAACATACTTTTCCTCTTATTAAGGACTCTTTCACCCCAAATAAATGTCTTGCAGTATCGACCCACCATGCATCAGTTCCAGCTCCTCATTACCAGGTCCATTTTTTCTTCTGCAGACACCTGCATAATTACATTATGTGAAACAGCTTACATAAATCAGCTATCATTGTCATATGTTCTAAAGAATTGATCTGCAATTGTTACCTGCTGCAAACCTTCATCCCAGTTACTTTTAGCCATCAAATCTAAGCCATAAAGTCAAAAGTTGACTGAATACGGATTACTGAAGCTGCATTTTGGAAACAATAATTCGTAATTATTTACCTAAGTCCTACTTTCAAAGCTATTGTGATCTCATCCCCATAGGCTTTGAAATTGATTTTTGAAACAGTACTTTAATTACCTTCCTATCTGGCAAATTTTCTTTGGTGCTTGGTTCAGAAGCTGAGATTGACCCTGCCTTTTCATGTCTGAGTCTGTGCACTGGTGTCATCTGCTCTCCACCCTCGCTCACTGCTGCATATGCCAGCACAACAGGGCTGGTGAGCAACTATTACAACACAAAGAATACGTGGGCAACAAATGAAGCTTTCCTGATGCTTTCAATAAGCAGTGACTAACAGATCTCCAAATTATCAAAACAGTGGCAAAAATAAATTATATTTAAGATTACATTTTCACCACCTCCTTATTTGTACGTACAAAATATATCCACATAACTGTATCAGTTGATTAGCTGTGCAGGTATTCAAATGGCTTTTAAAACGCATCTGTACATGGTCAAATGTAGATTTTTTGTACTTGAATGACAGCAAACAAACCAGAAGCCAAATGAAGATCTGGCTGTTTAATCTAGAGGATACTGCATATTAAGAAACACATTCTAAGCTGCAACAGTGTAAATAATTGCTATCCCTTCATACATTTTCAGTTTCTGCATTAAAAGAATCACATTTGATCCACTGAAAATAAATCTGGTCAGAGGCTATTATAAAATGCAGAATGTGCTTCCACAAACAGAACAAGCAAACCTGTATAATTGGTACATTCATAATTTATTTCAGAGTCACTCTGTTTTGCTGACATATATCTGTTCTTCTGAAAACCTTTTCCAATGAGTTATTTTATTTTCCAATAAAGGCTATCTTAAATTTCTCCTTTCTTTCTGCTTAATTCTGAATACTTCACCGTTTGAAAGTTCCAATGACCATCTGCAATAGTTATATTTAACCTTCCGCATGCCCCTCTTACCTTCTAGGACTGGTATCAAACTTCCTTTCTTTTAATTAGGCTTCTTCCCTACTGCTAGGCAGCACGTGTACCCCTTAGGCTTTCAGTTTACTAAACTAACTGTCAGCACTTTTTATGAACCCTCAACTTCTTTTCCCTCCACAGATTTATCTCATTTCATTATCCCTGGCAGTTCTAAAACCTTGCAAAATTTGGTCTGCTGAAAATCAATACTAGCACAAAAGGACATAAGGTTCACCCTGACAAGAGATAACTACAAATTTTGAGCACACCTCTCTAGTTAGCCTTGACCAGTCTTAAGACTTAAGACTTCAGCTGTCATTCAATGCCTAGAAGTAGAACTTAGGTGCACTATACAAACCCTAAAACCAGAAGTGCATTCTTTCCCTAGAAAAATACATACTCCTTTCCATTTCCTGAACATTTTTTCTCCTCATCACTTTTTCAACTACTTTTAGTGAAATTACATTACCTGACTGCTTTGCCTAAGGCAAATGGATATAGACTATTCCAACATCTGTTTTCTTTTTTTCTTCTGGAAGGTGAGGCCAGCAATTTTATACTAGACTAGCAACATGCTGCGAAGTCAAAATTTAAAGAAATATTCTGCATGCCTCCTGCTCAAATTTTTGCTTTGAAAATTAGTACTTCTTATGTTGATTTGAAACATGAAAAATAACTCTGTGTGGCCATAAAAGTGCATAGGAAAACAAAATCTGTCAGCTACACTGAGCTATTTTTGTCATATCTGGCCTTCCAGGTCTATTCCAACTATACCACTGTAGTTAAGTCAGTGACTTACTATCAGTTGCTTGCCAGCCCCTGGCAGTGCTCCATGACTTCTTCTAGGTGACTCACAGAGCACGAGATTGAGCTTAAGGTAGCTTCAAATGACAATAAAATGTGCCACCTGCTAGACTAAACAATTTCTCTTTCTTCTAAGCCCTAGTCTCATCCTACCTGTGCTTCCCATTCCAGCCTACAGAATATTCAGAGCAGGAGGAAGGTTACTTGAAGCATCAGTCTGCAGGTGTTTCCAAGACACGTCCATGATTAAGCAAAGATTTTCCTTTGATTTTGTCCAGCTAAAGAGCAGATGAAAAGTAAATGGACATTCCGACCCCCCCCCCCCCCCCCCCCCCCCTCTCTCCACCTTTTTTCTACTTTTTTATNNNNTTCTATCTTCTGCATTTACTTACTTCTGAAATGCTTTCCAAATGTTTTTTCAAGGATTGGCCTAAAATCTTGATATGCTTCCTCCTAAAATTCTCCTCAAACATATGTTATTTGCCTTGAAGTTGATAGTGTCTTTCCACTTCAGAAAAAATCTTCAGTTAGAGGCACCATGAGATTCTCTATTTCCAGACCAAATCCATTCAGTTATCAAGGAAAGAATTAGGTCTTCTACAAAATCCAGTCAGGGCACCCACAGAGGAAGCTGATCTGCTAAATAAGGAGGTGCCATTTTCCACAGCGCCGTTTCAGAGCTGAACTGCCATATGCTGCTGCCTATCCCTCCTTCACTCGCATCCTCTCTGGAGGAAACCAGCTCTGTGTACTTCAGTCCACTGGCTCAGCCTTCCCCAAAATGGTGTGCACTTCACTTAGTTGCAGGCTAATGTCACCCCAAGGCACTGAAATGTGTTTTTGGTGCCTTAGGCACCCTTCAAAGGAGCAGATGCTTCTTTTCCACACGTGTCACCAGGTGATGTGATAGGGACACATGACCCTTTGAGGGCCCGTGGCAGGCTGAGTCACAGACACGAAGTGACTGGGGGAGGGAGGTGACAGATTTTCGCTCCGCATGTGACACTCCTTTGGTCTCTGGTTTCTTGTGAGGAGCACACAGGGCTGAGGAGGTGGAGGGAAGCCATACTGTTGTTCTGATTCCTTTGCACTGCATCAAGGGAGCGGGTGGATAGGCAACGGGAGAAGAGCTCTGCTAGGCCCAGCCTAAATCTATCCCTGTCACACGTTAAAAAGAACAGTTTCAGCACGTGTCATGGGGGCTGGGCAGTACCTTCTGTACAAAGAGAGACTCCTCAAAGAGTTCTGTGACACCAGTGCCCATCAGGAGTCAGGACTCCCTAGTGCAATAATGGAGCTCTCACAGCCTGGTCCTTATCTTCTCCAGCCACGCACACAACCACTAACATTAACATAACATTACATTAACAACCATCCCAGCCCTTCCTGGGCTCAAAAAGCTTTGAAATGAAGTTCCAGCCAAGACCTCCCTCTTGCAGCCTCACCTAAGCCTTCTTTCCGGCCACATCCTGCATGCCAGCTCACAACAGGCACTCCTAAGCCCCTGGCTGCCTGCCTTGTCCTCCTCTCCAAAGGGACTTTGGCGTCACTTTCCACAAGTTTTGCCTCTGCAAAGCTACAAAGGCCATGCCGCTCACACTCATGCCTGCCACTCCACTCAAGAAAATAATAAAAACCAAAGGATGGCATGTGGGTGGGAAACAAAACCTGATAAATGAGACTGCCTTTACATAATTACAAAGCCCTAACCATAACTGTACTAATATTGCTGTGCTGTTGAGAACCCACTGGTGTAGCAAAAATGTAACAGGGGCAAATAAGTAACAGAAAAATGTTTTAAAATCCATTACTGGATCCCTGGAAACCCACATGTTGTTTCCTGGCACTCCAACACTGACCAGTTGGCTTGGATGAAATTATGGAAAAGGCAAAGGGACACGCTTTTCCTTATCACACTCATTCATTATCTTTCACCCTCACCATCACTGTATGAGACGCAAGCTCCGTGCCACCACCACTGTAGGGCACTATGTCATGCCCCCTCTTGCCTTTGCCTTTCATCCAGCCCCCTCATGGGGCTGATGAGTTCACCCAGGAACCTGATGTCAGGCATTGTTGACCCTAGCTGGTAAGGACCTTTATTCAGAGACAGCCCCCTGAATATGCAGCTGGTGACTCTGACACCACTTTAGCTGACACCTGCTATCCCTGTGAATGGGTATGTGAATGTACAAAATGAACCGAGAAAAACTCTTGCTTGTGACAACAGAGGACAGAAAATAATGCAAACTGTACAGATAAACAGCCTGAACATTGTTCCTCTACTTCGACCTAGCACTATTTTAAGTCAAAGCACCAGTCTGTGGTAATTTTACGCTAACTTATTTTAAGTGAAAGTGGATCATTATATTATGACTATCTGAATACATTTAATGGTCAGCTGAAATTACAGAAATGAATGGCTTAAAGTTGGACCATGTCTATGAGCTTTCAGAGGGGGAAATAGGATGACAAAAATCAGTAGTAAATAGAACACTTCACTGGAAGGTTCAAAGAACCTCATACTGCACATTCATGATGTATCCTGCTTTTGGGAGCAGTTTGCCCCTAAACCACAACACTACATTTTCATTTACATTTT
This sequence comes from Eulacestoma nigropectus, assembly GCA_013397775.1. Lineage (NCBI taxonomy): Eukaryota > Metazoa > Chordata > Aves > Passeriformes > Eulacestoma > Eulacestoma nigropectus. The sequence goes on along the minus strand of VZTE01001278.1, from coordinate 901,504 downwards.
GAAAACAAGGGGTCTGATTTCTTTTATACCTTTCTTACGCTATTTAATTTAACTTCAGCTGTGTCTCTTGCTTCAAGATTTTTCCCTGAAGTGTCCAGTGATGCATAGAATAACTTAAAAATTGTGGATCTTTCTGTGGTACAATTACTTTTTCTTTTTAGTAATGGTCCACTTTTGAAAATGCCAGGAGTGGTGTAAAGGATGCCAAGGAAGCAAAAATGTGGGGAAGGAATCGTGTCACTAAATTTGATAGTTTGAATGTGCTTGAAAAATCTTCTCGACCAAGAAGGAAGCAAGAAGAGCCCAGAGAAATGCTGACTCCACAGGTTTCAGAAAATAATCAGGTGGCTGCCACCATACATGACAAATCCTCATCTGACTTTGGTTTTTCATGCTGACACAGGCATGGAGCAATGTGCCCCCCTTATAACACTTTTTAATAAGAAACTCAGTAAATCCAGTTTATTAAAAAGTATCAAAGTATGAGATTTGGATCACACACCAGTCTTCTCTCACTTAAGCTAAAGGTGAATCCCTTCATTTGAGGAATAAATAAATTCTAGATAATCTTTAAAAAAAAAAAAAAAAAGAATAAAACAAGTATTTAGAATTGTAGTAGGTTGTTGAACAAGGAGCCAAATTTGATATGAAACAAGAAAGCATGCGTACCCACATGTGCAGCATTTGAACAGGTATTATTTGTCACAGTCTCCCACAGATGCTATCAGAGCTTACAGAGAAATGCAATGGTTATTAAAAATGATTCACCACACTTATTAACATGACAAAGCACAAGAACTGTGAACTAGTCATTAGAATGTATGAGATTTGATAAATAAAAGGCTTCTCAATGTTCTCTAAGGATATACTCTTGAAACCCCTTACTTTTAGTGAGTCCATCAGCTTCAGGACACCGATGTACTCAGTAGTTTGTCTGTGTGAATTACTCATGAAGGGTCCCTTCCAACTCATACTATTCTATTATCCGATGACTGGGACAGCGCAGAGAAGCAGCCAATCTTTGATTGCAATTTCTCAGTTAAAATTTTCACTTACACAAAACACAGTTTTGCTGTGCCAAGTCCAAGTTAGTGCACATTTTGAAGGTATATATGCCGATTCCCTTCCTGCAGGAGAAAAGCACAGCTTGCCAAAGTGACTTCCAGATGGAAGGTGCATCCCTGATCCTATGTGTCTACAAACAGACCAAGTTGGGCAGTCCTGAGGCTGCTCTTACTTGACCCAAGGGAGGAACCATCATCTTGGAACTCAAAGTGGAGGAAGAAAGCCAAGTGAGAATCACCCATTTTAACTGAAAAGTAATTAGGCAAGAACACCAGCAGATTGCAGTGGAAATTGAGAAGCCATAGAACAAAGTGTTGCCATGGACTCAATGATCCTTGTGGATTCCTTCCAACTCAAGATATTCTATGATTCTAAGGGTGAAGTCTGTCAGGATTAGACATTGAATGTAAGCTCTTTTCACAATTTTTTATTTTAAAGTTACAAAAGAAGTAAAATCAGAAGTTTTACTCTTGCTTAGTCCAAGTGTGATATATTATTCATTCATAACTCTGAGAGTTTTAACTTTAGACCACCGTACAAGTACAAAGAAATAAAAGTACAAACACCTAGGACTGAGGCATGCTCTCATTTACACAAAGGTAGGTCTGGACAGGCTCCTTTGATTTACTGCAGCACAGCCAAGAAGAACATTTCTCTGCCATGCAGCCAGGAATTGCTCCCAATTAAGAGCCCTAAACAGCAGTCTGCAGAAAAAATTCCAGTCCTTCCACTGCCAGAAGAAGCCTTCATGGTGTGAAGCCTCATACAACAATCAGGCGAGGCTGAACTCAAAACCAGGCTTTTAGGGAAATACTAAATGCAATACTAAACTGAGAAATATTTTAGTGACATTCAGTGTCATCGAAGAATATACATGCGAAAGAGGATATTTAACAATCACCAAATGCTGGGACTCTCAAAACCCTGGAGAATATGCTGCTTCTGCTCCTGGTGGATAAAGAAAAGGTTGTGTATTGTGAAAATACATTTATTTCCAAGCCTCACAGGACTCAACCTTTTGTTTCTAAATCAGTAGATATGAAATGGAGCCTTATACCTGCTTCTAGACTACTTAAACGTCTCATGAAAAGACTTCAATATTTCTCTTTTTTTCTCTCTCTTTCATATGTAACTCTGATTAGCTTCCTTAATCCATATATATTTGCAAAGGTTTTTGCAGGCTTTAAAGTCATACTCAGAAAAGTCATTCCTGAAACACCTTTGATGACTTTACAGTCATATGATAACATTAAAAACTACCACTCAAAATCTGAATAAATGACCTTGAAAAACACAAGAGACAAGAACACAGCAATAGATTTATTTTAGGTACAGAACTTATAGCAAATCAACCTTATCTGAACCAGAACTGGTGTGACTAGAGTTGTTCCTGCCTTCTTGCAGGCTGAACAGAGGAAACTTTCTTAAGGAATTGATATGACTTTCCCTTAAACAATGAACAGAAGTTCAACTGAATGCACGCTGGAAAAAAACCCTAAAACTTAGTTGGGAACTTAGACTGAATATATTAATTTGAGTACTGCCACAGAAACTGTGTGTGATTAAACGAAACAGGGTAACGATCTTACTGTGTGTTTCTGTATAGTGAAAGCCATCATATAAACAATACCATTCAAAGTTAGCATACTCATGCACACCAATAGAAACCACAGACAAGCCTCTTGTGGCTTCACTGATTGCTTGAGCCTAGCAGGTAAGGCTGGTCATTATCCTGAGCACTGATATAAAGTTCAGAAATACGTCAACATGCATTACTGCAATCAACATGCATTACTGTACTTCAGCGTGCATTACTGTAATGAAATTTAACAGCTCAACTGAACAACGTCTTGCAGTCTGAAAAGATGGCAAAAGGTCCAGTAATGGTAACAAAGTGGTACTAGACTGCCATGGAGACATGCAGCAGGTCTCTGCCACCAAAATGTAACTGCAATTTCACTGCAAGAATCAGTCTCAATAGTCTACCATAATCTTCGTTAACTAGAAGCACATTATAGTGATCTCCAAAAGCAATCATTTCTGATGTCAGAATTAGAAACTAAAATTTATGAGATGTGCTTCATGTCCCAGGAAGTATCTGCTTTTTCAAGTATTTCTTCCTTTAACTTCAGAATATTATCAAAAGGCAGTTTGTGAGGGAAGATAATTAATTTGTGAGAACCAAGTAAAAATTTCATCCTGACCAGTCAGAATAAAGTAGAATTCTAACCCATACAGACTTTAGCCTTGGGATAATATTTGAAAAGATCTAAAGAGGCTTGGGTTTCACTCAGAGTTTTGTTGGAGGAATTTATATTGTGATTGCAGAGTCTCCATAGAGGCTCTGGCTTCCTGGCTTTACCAGCTGAAAAACATTGCACTGATAATCTGAAGGAAAACAACTGTTTTTCCTGCTGTCCACTGCAATCTGTTCAGCATGGATTACATATGATTCTCACACTTTACTCTGAGAAGTTCAAAAATTCCTCATCTTCCCTCAAGCTCAGTCTATCCTTCATCCTATTATTTAGAACATTCAGTGATTTACAGTGATGACAATGCACTTTCTCTAGGAATTGTTTCCATCCCATTTCCAAAGCAGGATGTTCCTATTTTTAGAAACATATTAAACCCCCCCTTCCCCCAATAAAACCCCCAAAGTCCAAAACCAAACAAAATCCTGGAGCAATTTTTCTGTACATTGCAAAAATCTGGCAATCATTATGATAACCACCTTCACACAGTGGGACAGGTTTCTGGCTGACACTGCTTCACACCACTTGTGCAAACAACACGACCTCGACCCAGTAATGAGAATCACATATTGTTTCCTTCATTAATCTGCATCACTTGTGTGGTTAAACCACCACATTCCCATTGTTGTTGACTCTCAATGTGGTGTTCTTCTATTACTGCTCATGCAGTTCAGCTCATGCTTCAGCTGTAAAAAAATGCAGAGTTTAGCTGTGAATGAACTCCCTCCAGCTCAGACAGCAACAGCCCAGTAACGCCAAAGCCACCTGAACCAGGAGTGGTACACAGAACAGAAACCAGGGCTCACAGTCCGTGCACTACCACAGCAAGGGAGGGACTGAGGGGAAAGAGAAGGCAAAGGGAGAGACTCTGAAAGGATGCAAATGTTTACACCCTCAAAGTCACCATATTAAGCAGATCTGCACTAAGAGATAGCCGTTTTCAGACTAACGGGTATCCAAGTAGTATTTTCCTTGATTCAAAGCTGGTTTGATGTGACAAACAGTTAAAAGCAGTAGTGCAGGTCCAGTTCTAACTCGCTAAATTAAAAAGTGAGTGGAAATGAGCGTCGAGTTCAGGATTCAGTTCTGTTCCACACCCTGGCTAGATAAAATCCCAACATCTCAGAAATGCGCTAGACTTGAAGAAGTTAGGTTTAGTTTTCAGGACTACAGGGCTAGGCACAAAAAAATATTTTCACAGCTGTGCCAAATCCCTGGAGGATGGTTTATCCTAAATCTGCTTTACTTCTCCTTTTTCCTTAATCTGTCCAGTTTCTCCTTAACATTTTAAAATCACAGATGTCTTGTAACCCAGACAGTGGTGCAAATGCGCATAAAATGATGATGTGAGGAATCTGCTTCACAGCCAACACACAGCTGCTTTACAGTACATCTAGCAGACCTCATTGTCAGTCCACCCCAAAAATGTGTCTGACTAGAAACCCCAACAAACATTACAAGATGGCAAGAGATATATAATAAACAAATAAACATGTTTATAAATTCTCTCCAAAGTTCACACAGGACCATGCTCAAATCCCAGGTGTACCAAACTAAGCCAGCGCAGTAGTGGACTTGGTAGTGTTAACAGACTTCATCATCTTAAAGGGCTTTTGCAACCTAAACGATTCTATGGTTCTCCTGTGTGCCAGCACCCATTTTCCTCTAAGGAACAATGGAGTTCAGGCGGAGAAAGGTATCACCAGCATGGCCCCAACTGCTCCCGTGGAGCTCCCACTCACGAAGGGTGAACAGTGGGCATCCTGGCACTACTCTGCACATAGACAAAGATGGATCTTACCCATTACTCCCTACCCAGTTGACATCAGTCTATTTGTTGTGTTCATAGAACCATTTATAGATGGCTGAGACAAACAGCTCTAACTTAATTGCCAAAAATCCCCCACATCATTAATATTTACAAAGTGGTTCTTGTGGGTACCATCTCACTCTACATACTACTTGCATCTTCAAGAAACACAGAGCTCTGAAAAAGAAGAGAATAATCTCCACAAACACCAACATGTGTAATTCTTCTTCTTGAAACAACACTGAAAGGACACATTTTTAATGCTTTATTTTTGTTTCATCTTAGCTGCTTTAATATTCCTAGAATCTTGAGTACACTTTTTCTTTTAAATGCTCATATTCTTTCCCATTTGCCAAACACTGATTTTCTTCCTGCAACTTGTGCAGAACTCTAATTTAACACATTTTAGTTGGGTCTCTTGTTTTCAACAAACTTCACAAATTCTACTGAGAGCTCAGAAAGACACTGCTTAACCAAGCAGCACAGAGCATTGAGAACCATTATTTGTGCAGATATCCTGCAAACATAGTGGTTTTACATTTATTTTGACCAATAGCTGGCATCACAGCTTACAGTCTTAATTAGCCTTATTTTTAAAGTAGTTATTTAGAACCCTGAAAGAGAAGAAGAAAGAAATAATTTGGGACCTTTTCTGCTCAGGAATAGGAATACGCTAGAGTGGTTTAATTCAATTACAGTAATTGAAATTCCTCCTTTAGTTTTCTGTCACTTGCAAAAAATACCACAAACCTCTGACTTGCTTTAAAGATTTAGATTCTATCACCAAACAGTTGTGAAATGGCAAATTTCTTGGCAGAACACGAACAATTATCAGACATGCCAGTTCATGTCAAGGAGCTGAGAGACTGCATACTTCTTATCTTAATTCCAGGGTGAAAAAAACAAAGAGATTTTAAATATTTAATTAGAAGAAGAATGCTCCAGAAATTGCTCTTCAGGCACCTAAGGTTAGTGAAAGCACTGGAAGTTTGAAGATGTAAAGCACTCATCCTAAAACACATCAGCTTTCAGTAAACCACCACAGATGATTTTTGAGTTTTCAAGGGCAGAAAGACAATATTAAGAAGGCAGAGTGACTCTCGCCCCTCTCTCATCTTAAATAACAAAGGGAGTGTCCACCCTCTCTGCTGGGAAGTCAGGGAAAAGCCACTTGTCTTTCATCAGGCAATATGACCAGCACCAGAACCTTCACAAACATTTTTTTTTTTCACTCAGCTCACCGTTTAACCACAGTGCAAAGATCTTAATTTGCAGTTGTGTCCTAGTCCAGTGAAGAACAAAATAAAGCGAGTAGCAAGGAAAAAGGCACAGGCAAAACACTACACAAGAGGATCAGAAGCAACAGAGTCTGACTTTCCATGGGGCTGAACTGCCTCTTGAAATGGAACGTGTGTGTGGTGCAGAGGCAGCACACACCAGGAAAGCAGTACCAAGTAACTTAAAGTCGTCAGGTTTAATTAATTGGTTCTTAAAAATGCCTGATGCAAACCAAGCATTAAAGTCCCTTGACTGATTATGACACCTCTTATAATCTGATAAAGACATTCATCTGAGTAGGGAAACACGCAAGTCAGGTAACTCAAAACTAATGTCTTAACTGAGCAAATAAGTTACTCCATGCAATTCAAGGCACACTGAGTATTTAAAGAGGTACTGCACCAGAGCTGATAAGGTTTCTTCACTTTTTTAGCAGAGCTGCAAAATGTTTGAAAAGAAATAATCTCAATCCTTATCACCTACATGCATCTGAAAGTTTTTGAACCCTCTACTGAAACCCATCTGTATCACAAATTTAACACTCTGGTCCTTGACTGCCCATGTCATTTTTAAAATAAGAGAAAGGCTCCTCAATCACTTAAACCTTTAAAAGATTAGGAGTTTCCACTATCTTCAGTTTTCTGTTTCTTCTCTTAGTATCATTTAAATCGAACATTTATTTTTATCATTCATTTGGTCGTAAAATGTTGCCTCTTTTTCTTCCTTGCAAACAATCTGAGGACACAGGGATCATATCCATCTCAGTCTTCCCCCCAATTGCTCAAAACAAGCAATCAAATAGCTGTGTGCATGCAAGTTCACAAGCTAAAAGCTATGCTGAGCATTCAGAAGGCAATAATTCCCCACCTGGGTACTCACCCAGTACAAAGAGTACCAGTGCACGATATTAGCACAGGTACAGTTACAGCATCGTCAGCTCCCACCAGCTTTTCTGGGTCAAACTTCTCCAACTAGACTGGTCTCATGCTAGAGAAGTCCAAGAGTTTCCACAGTGTCTAAAAATCCATCCAACACCGGCTTGATTACTGATCCTGTCTGACTGCAGACAGTGCAGGGTTCAGCGCAAGGCAGAATCTGACTACCCGGGGTCAATTTCTTACAGTGTCCTGAAATCATAGTGAGGCATTTAAAAGGATTTCTCCCAGAATCAAACACAATGACAAAGGAAAGGGAAATATGGGAAGCATTCAAAGATCATCACAGACCTGCCTAAGTTCAGCAAAGAAATGCAATTCTAATGAAACTCCTCTCTCATCTTTTTTATCAACATGGAGCTAACAAGGGGAAATTAAAGAAATAAACTCACACATTTCAGGTCTTCAAAACCAAAGCCACATAAACAAAGCTGGGCTATATTAACGGGGACCCTGACGACAGATCCAGGCACCATAAGAGTTAGTCATACAAAGGGCTGTGTCACATTTAAAAACTGAGTTGTCTTTCTGTCCCGTTTTAAAGCCATTCCGTACTTAAGCCTGAAGTGACGGCAAACATTTATTGACAGTTAATGGAGTGCTCCGGCGATGTATTATTAGGCACAAGCCCAGAGGCACAAGGCCAAATGTTGTTAATCTCCTGGCAAGTGCCATACTGTCTCATATATGTACTGCCTGAAAATATCCGGTGATATTGCTAAAGTTTTTTAAAAGCCAGGAGTCTTGAGTTTTCACAGAAACTGAAACACTGATTAATCCACCAAAACAAAAGTGTAATGGAAAAAGCCCTGCAACAGTTCACCCAGTTTCCAACCCCTGTTTTCCCACATCAGAAGTGATGTACCAAAAAAATACTACCCTCCTGTGCCTTACTTCATGCTTTACTTCAGCAGTGTCAAATCAGATCTTTCTTGCTTGGCTAAAAACCTTTCCAAAACAAGTGAAAACATCTATCAGCTTTTACCCAAGGGAAATGAATTGCTGAATATTCAATCATAGGTTTCCTTCCAAATGCTCTGCTTGTTTGTTTTAGAGAAGCCTTAAGAAGGGCAAATAAAAGGTTTGAAATCCTCCGAGCAAAGCTGACTTCTTTCTCTGAAGGTCACCCTCAAGTCATTTCAGAACCTGGAAATAGCCAGGCGTGGGATAAGCAGACTCAAAAGACAGCTTTTCTTCTCAAGTAACTCTGGTGCCTCAGGCTGAACTAAAAAACCCTCAGGTGGAGGTTTGCCACTTTTTATGAACCTATCCAATTACACCCTGGGGAGAAGGATGCATTAAGAAATTCTTCTTGCAAAAGTAACTCCTGCACAAGCACTTCAAAGAAAGGAGAGCTTGCCTGTTCAGAAAGACGCGACTAGAAGTGGTCAGGCTCGTCAAGGGTCTTACGGCCAAGTACCTTCTTCTTTGGGACAAACCTTAACCACTGTTTTCAGGGTCAATGCCAAAGCTGGAATATTCAAACCATACGATGTAGATCTGAATCAAGACAGCCCCTTCATATTCCTTCGGAATTTAAGGTCTGATCATACTAATAATATGCACTCAAATTGATAGTAATGCATTTAGCAAACATTAACTATTACTGCCATGCCTATTCAGAGCAAATTTTGACTAGGATCCAAACTGAAATTCATAATCACGCTAGCTAAACATATTATTTAGGAGATGTTGCAACCTGACTAAAGACTTAATTTTGTGTAAACCTTGATGAAGACCCGGGAAACCAGCGGGAGCTCTGCCTAAACAAAACCTACAGGATCTGGGGCTCCTATGCAGCTCCATGCACGGGAACACCACCGACACTGCAGTGACAGCTCCGCATACCCCGTTTCTGTAACGAAAGCGAAGCGGCACCCAAAAACCCCGAGCAGGCAAGCGAACAAAGAAGCGCCCCGGGGCAGTCCGGGAAGGGCAGCGGCTGCACCCTCCACAGCTCCCGGCGCCCCCGCCCAGCCCCGTTACCTTCTCCCGCGGGTGCGGTGCCGCTCCGCAGCGCAGCGCAGCGCAGGGCCGGGCCCGCCGCGGGCAGCGCCCCGGGCCGGGGCAGG